>VZRR01002818.1:817-30711 GCA_013398015.1 Oreocharis arfaki | reverse complement strand
TTTTTAAATTTTAATTTTGTAAATTTTTTTTTCTTAATTATTTTGCTGTTAAAATGCTACAAAAGGGAAGCCTCTTGCTGATCAGCTCTCCCAAGCAAAGAGGCTGCAAGGGCTGCAATTCATCAATTAAAATAAATTCGTGGAGGCTCTGCTCCACACGGAGAACCAGAGGGGAGGGTTCCAAACCCCCTCCCTTCACCCCATCACCCCCCACCCTCACAGTGTCCCCTCAGAGGTGGTGGCTGGTCAAAAGTCACCTGAAGAGATGCTAAAATCGGGTCCTTGATGTGACTAAACCCACCTGGGCACGACCTCTCCTGCCTCGTGGAGCTGGAAAGAGGCTTTGCCCGAGACCTGGAGCATCACCAGGGTCCTCCCCGTGCAGCCTGGGGGTGGCACCTCTGCCAGGGGCACCTCAAGAGCCCCATTCCTCATTTCCACACCCCAGCCCAGCTCCTGAGCGGGGGGAAAAAGGGACAGCAGAGTCCCCCCTGGGCAGCAGCTCCCTCGAAGGGGACACAGGGAGTATTTGGGATTTTTGCAGCACTTCCTGGAAGGGATAAAATCCACAACAAATCCTTCTTTTTGGAGCTGAAGTAAAGAAATGAAGAGTTGAAATCAAGAATTTTTGCTTTCAGGAATTAAACCCTGAAGCAGCGCCGTTTGGATGTTACGTTTTTGGTGCTTTGGGGGGTTTCTGATTAAGAGCAGGCCTTGAAATACACCTTTAATGGGGCAAAAAAACCACCTCAATGCACTTCAGCTTCCCAACTGGATCTGCATTTCTCCCTCCAACCAATTGTTCCCATTTTGATCCAAAGCGTTCATTCCCTTAAAGCACATTTTGCATCCGGTGAAGCCCCAGGATGGGAAAGTTTCAGCTACAGCCACTTGGAAGAGAACGTGCTGCCTCATTTTGCACACCTTGAAGTGGGAAATGAATGCAAGAGAGCAGCACCTCTCTGCTCCACGGGGCTGGGGGATTCAGCCAAAAATTTAGAAACGGCCAAAAATTTAGAAACCGGCTCCTCAAAGGACGGTTGCCTGTGGATAAGAGCTGGCAGATGGTGCCAGGGAATGGTTTGGGTCGGAAAAGACCTTAAACCCCATCTCATTCCGCACCTTCCACAGACCAGGTTGCTCAGATTTCCATCCAACTCGACCGCCAGGCGAGGAAAAGCGAGGTGAGAATTCCCAAATCCAATTAACCGCGAGCTGTGGGGGCAGCAGCTGAAGGGTTCGGGTTCCCAGTGGGCGATGCTGGTGCACAACAGCCCCACAGGATGTGCCAGCCTGGGAATCCCAGTGGGAAGCCACATCCAGGCCTGGCAGCTGGCACTGGGAGCCTGGAATTCTCACCCAGGGCAGACAAGGCGGGGTTTTAATTCAGCTTCAACACTTGACATGGGAAAAGTCCACGCTGGAATCTCCCATCTGGAGAAGCTCCGGGGAAAAGGGGCTCCAGTAAAAGTTACTGAGGCACGAGGCTGGATTATATTGGTTGTGTAAACACAACTGAAGCCAAAATCAATAGAATCCATCCCTGCTCCTTCAACAGGGCCAGATTTAGAGGAGAACCAGCTGAGAGGGACAAATTGGGAACAGCTCACAAGTTCTCCAAAAGCGTGAGAGTTGAGTGAGGCATGCGGGCTTGAGCTCCCAGAAATTCCAGCTGGGAAGTGGGGAGGGAGCCCAGACTGAAGGCAGCCCTTAAGGGTGATAAAACAGAAGGGAAAGGAGAAGGAATTGGCACGTGGCAAGCGAGGCGGGGCCTGTGATTTGCAGAAAATTGGATTAAAGAAGGAAAACAAAGGCAGGAGGAGTCTCTGCCCCAGCCACACCTTGGGTCCCCATCGTCACCTGCCACGTGGCAGTGACGGAACCACAGCAGCGACGTGGGAAGAGCTGGAGAACCCCATTTAGAAAATCCAGATGACATAACCAAAGGCAACGAAATCCTTCCCATTCCAGAGGTGATGAGGAGCAGAGGTTTCTCAATCCCAACCCCAAAAGCATTAAAACCTCAGGCTCTCCCCAAGACGAGCACTGAATTTTCTCAGTTTGGCTCAGAGAGCTGGGGAAGCTCCAGGGGACTGACTGGGAAAAGGCTTTGTGTTGTGCCAATATGGAATTAAAATTAAAAAAGAAAAAAAAAAGGCAAAAAAAAAAAGGCAAACAGGAAGCTTTGAGTAATTACAGACCTCTTCCCTCAAGCTGAGCCCAAGCAAAATAACAGCAACTGATACGGGGCTCATTAATAAAGAAACCACAGAGATGTAATTAATGCCAGGGTTTTGGAAAGAGTTGCAAACTTGGGATCTTGCCTGAGGAGCCCAAGAATGTTTGACTGACAAAGATAACAGTGCTGCTGGACTTCTGGAGGGCTTTTCAGCTGATGCCACGCTCCGAAAATTCCTAAATGGCAAAGGTGTTGAAGCCCAGCTTGGAGCATCCCGGAGCTCAGCAGCCCAGATAACCAGTGTAACGTCCTGCCCTAATTTTCAGCTGGGTCAGGCTGGGTAAAACCGAGTTCAAAGCTCAGGTCTTCTCCCAGGAAACAGATTTTTGGTTAATAGAAGCCTCTTCCATCCAACAGCCGAAGGTACAACTGGATTCACTCAAGCTCAAAATCAGAGATGGACAATTTTAAACTATTTTTTTTCCAGCACTTTTTAGCATCAAGCCCCTAGAAGAGGCTGCATCATTGAAAAAAAAAAAGTTGAAAATCAAGGTTGGAGTGATTTAAAGAAGTGCCAAGAAATGCCATGGGCTGTGCCCAGCAGCAGCTCAGGTCACACAGGTGTGCCTGTGGAGCTGCAGCACCCACGGCAGGGGTCTGGAGGGGATAAATCCCTCCCTCTCCCTCTGCTCTGCCCTCATTCCTGGGGCAGCCCTGAGGCTTCACCCCATCCTTCTCCAGTTGCTCCAGGCCAGAGAGGCAGGAGCCTCTGGCTCCATGAAAACAGGAACAGCCCAGCACAGCGATCCCCCACCCCACAGGGGCAGGGATGTTGGCTCAGGAGTTTCCCACACGACACCTGGCTGCTGGATTTGGGAAAGGAATACACTGTAAGGCTGAAAAATAAATGAAATAAATTATTTCTAGTGCCAGCATCTAAAGGGGCTACGAGAAATTTGGAAAGGGGACTTTTTACAAGGGTGTGGAGTGACAGGACAAGGAAGAACAGTTTTAAACTGGAAGAGATTTAGATGGGATATTGGGAAGGAATTCTTAGCTAGGAGGGTGGGGAGGGGCTGGGATGGAATTCCCAGAGAAGCTGTGGCTGCCCCTGGATCCCTGGAAATGTCCCAGGCCAGGCTGGATGGGGCTTGGAGCACCCTGGGACAGTGGAAGGTTTCCCATGGGAACAGGATTGTTTTCATTTGGAGATCTCCTGAGACCCCTCAGCAAGGCCCCATTTCCCAGGGGGGACATTGGGGGCTCCCTGATGTCCCAGCCAGGCTCAAACTGAAGCAACCCAAAATCCTGAACAGCCCTGCAAGCCCCACATCCAGGGCCCACGCTGAGCCTGGGGCCCTCAGGAGGATTCCATGTGCTCCCTGCCACTCTCCCACAGCTCTGGGCCTCGCCCTTCCCAAGGAAAAGCTGGACAAGCCCCATTCCTCAGCGCCCTCAGCAGGGAAGGCTCTGCTGGCCTCGCACGGGGGATGTGGCTCCCCAAGGACACGGCCACGAAGCTGCAGCAGGACACGAGACACCGGCGGGGAGAACGACGGCCTGGGAAGCTCCTGGAGATGCTGATCACCAACCAAGGCCTTGCTGGGACACTTCTGGTACATGGCAAGCCTTGAAAGTCAGCAAGGGCATGAAAGCTGCCCCCAGGCAGGGGGTCAGGTCATAAAAGGTTGGAGAGCAGTGGTGATCCCCAGCAGAGGATGCCTCAGGTGGGGCTGGGTGGAAGAGCAGCTTGGTTTGGGGATTAAAAACCTCTGGGGTTCAGCTCAGCGGATTCCTGTCATTACATTTATCCCACAGCAGGTTTGAGGGACAATAAATTACCCACAGGCCTTATCCTACTGGAGAAACTGGATTTGGAGCTCTTCAGAGGGCTGAGATATCAGAGCTATCAGGAACAGCATCTCAAGATAAGGCCTGAGAGCAGGGAGACGGAGCTGGGCTCCAGCTGCCAGTCACATTCCCCGCAGGGATATTTGGGATTATCCCAGGTTATCCAAGGAGCCCCAGAGCTCCAGGGAAACAGTGGGGTGGAGGAGGGACAGTTCCCCCGTGAGGGCTTGTCTTTGTTAGTCAGGATGGGCCAGGCCCAAGCCTTTTGTGTTGGGTATTTTAAAGCCCAGCACCAGGAGTACGTGCAAGGCCTGACTTACACAGGCTCCAGATTGCTCTGGTTTGACAGGAAGGATGGAATTTTAGGAGCCTGAAGGAGTGATTCCCACACCAGCTGTGCTCACTGACAAACCTGAGCAGGAAGAACAGAGGTGCCACGACCCAGCCGAGCGTTTCCACGGAGCTTTCGCAGCGTTTTTTAAATCAAGAAGGAATTTCCAAACTTTTACTGCCCAGATAATTAAACCTGTGAAGTTTTCAAGTTTCAGGTTTGAAGCTTCTTTGGAAATCGGTGGGATTTAAGCTTTGACTGCTTGTTGAATGGCTTTAGGATCCCAGGTCAAGCTGCCTTGGAAAAGCTGTTCAGGTCAGGAAGCAACTCAGCCCTCCTGCTCATGTTTAGGGCAGGCAGTCAAAGAGAGAATAAAAAGCAGAAGTGGCTCAACACCATCCACATCCCAAAGATTGCTCAGAAATGACAATTTTTCCCTCAAAAAAAAAATCCCAGAAGGAATAGGCTGCAATTCAGGTATCACTGCCAGTAACCAACAATTCTTCTATTGCCTTCCCCCCATTACATCACCCTGAGCCTCCACAATTATTTAGCTCTAATTAACAATTAAGGAATCCACCAATGTACTAATTCACTTCTAAATGAACAAAGGAATTAGAAGGCAGAGCTGTGGCCTGTCCCTGCAGCAGAGCTGGGCTGCTCCTCATTACTCCCAAACTGCAGCACCTTTTTTATTCCAAATAAATCCTAACGCCAACAATTCCGAGGCGTCTCTGCTCCTTATTAAGGGCTTGAAAAATAAACTTGTCCCAAATCCAGAATATTGTTCATTTTCCCCTGCAGACTGATGAATTTCACCACTTTCCTTGTTATGGCAACGTCTCACCAGGGGCTGGGAGAACAATGGGGGGTTCTCCCAAACAGGATCACTTCAGGATCACAACAGGAACCAGATCACTTCCCAAACAGGATCCAGCAGGATGGCAGAGTCCCGCTTCCATAAGTGCCCAGAAAAGGTGATTTTGCCTCCTCAGTCTGTTAAAAACCCACCCAGCACACCTGGAGCACCTGAGCCCGCAGCAGACGGGACAGACCTGGCTGCCAAAGGTCCCGTGGCAGATTCCAGTCTGGAATTCTCCAGGTGCAGCCAGGTGGGAGAAGAGAGACTCTCCCCAAAGTTAACAGCAACCAGGAGGGAGAGGAGAATGAAGAGCTCAAACTGCTCAGTCACACACACACACACAAATCCCAATTTGCATTTGCTGGCGGGTTTCCCCTCAGGATGTGCCTGCACGGACTTGAACAACAAAGCTTGGCTCGAAACCCCAAATCAAGCAGGAACATAAAGCCAGCCTCGCTCAGAGCACTGCCTCATGTCCCCAGCACGTGCACAAGAGCTGGGGACACGCTCCAAGCCCAGCTAGGGGACAGCAGCTCTGACACAGAGCTCAGCACCAGGAGCACCCGTGGGATTGGGGAGCGGCCACCCCAGATCCCAGGAAACCACACCAAGGAGGGCCCCAGAACCTCGTCCACGGAGAGCTCCAGCCCTTCCCACCTCCTCAGTGACAGCAGGGACATCGTGGGGGATGCCTCCCCAGGCAGGTGGCACATCCCACTGTGGGCAGGAGCAGTGGTCACCCTGCTTCATCCCGAATCCTGCCACCCTGCTGACCTCACCTCCCTCCCTCCAGGCTAACCCAGCCTGGCTCAGCTCCCAGACAGATCCACAAAGCCTCTGTGCAGGCAGTGGCCTGATCCACCTCATCCTCTGCCCTGCCACCACCCCTCTGGCTCCATGGAAACACTCAGGAAGGTCACCTGAGCACTCACCGTGACACCCACCAGGTCTGGGACACGGCAAGGGGCATCCAAACCATTAAAGACAGAGGTTGCAGTAGAGAAAATAACAATAACAGCCAAGAAAATAGTAATTAGTGGCCTTGGCTGGGTGTTTTGGCTTTGCCTTATTGCTCATTAGAGCCACTCCTGTCCCCAGGAGACAGCCATGGGGGTGACAGCAGAGGGACACAAGGACAAAGCAGGAGTTGTACCTGAGCAGATGAATCCTGGATTTCATTGGCTTCCTTTGGCACCTGGAGAGTTGGAGAGAGAAAAGAGGAAAAATATCACTGCCCAAGGAGCAGCACTGACTTCAGCAGGTGCTTACTGCTGGCTCCAGGACTGAGGAACTGCCTCTGCCGGCACGGGAAGCATCCAGGGAATGCACACTGGGAGCCAATCCTTCACTGCAACACGAGGGAATGGCTTCTGACCAAACCTCTCAAGAGTTTGGGGGGGGTTTTGCAGTTTCTGTTGATTTGGAATCTCCTCAGCCCTGAGGAGGGCCAGCAAGGATGGGAACTGGGAGGATGTGGGGCAGAATTATCCCATGGGGTCCTGCCTGCGGGCAAGTTACTGATGCTTAAAGTGACATTTTCTCCTTGATGGGTGAGACCCTGGAGCCATTCAGGGAAGAGCTCCAGGCCTCCAGAGCTCGGGATAATACAGGTTTCATTTTGGGATGACCAGGGGTTCCACTGGACACTGGGACACTCCTGTTTCCCTCAGAGCAGGAGGGAACCAGTGCGAGCAGCTCTGCGTTACACTCAGCCTTCTCCACACCCCCTGGCAAAGCCAGCTCCTTAACCCCTCATGAGCAAGGCTTTCCCAAAAATCCTCCTCTTCCAATAACCCACACAAAACGAAGCAGCCCATGCTGGGGGTGCAGCAGCCCATGCAGGGCTCTCACCACTCCCCGTTCCCTGCCCGGACCTGCTGGCTCCAGCATCCCAAAGGACACCTTGGCCAGGAGCCAGGCAGGACGGATGCCCCATTCCATGCCCAGCTCCCTCCCTTGGCACTGCCCTTTCCCAGCAGCTGTCCCAGCTCCTCACCAGAGCACAGGAATGGGTGTTACACACAGGAGGCTCATGTGCCTCTCCCCAGCTTTTTCCAGGCCCCTATGGAGCACTTCCTATGGAGATACCTGGCCTCAGATGTGAGGAATCTCCCCGAGCCAGCTCCAGCTCCTGAGGAAAGCCCGGGTGCTTCACGTTTTGGGGGGGTTATGATGTGATCTGGCCTTTTGGACACAGATACGTTTGTGGGAAATTTGTGGAACGCTGCAACGAAAGCAAAGTCCCCCAGATTTCCATTTTCCAGCGATGCCGGCAGAACAGAGGAACAACCTCTGGAAGGACGATGCGCCAAAGGGTGCAATGCTGCTGGGAGTAGGCAAGAATTCCAGAGTGATGTCCATTTCAAGGACAGCTTTCACCTCCTCCCCAAAGCTCAGCTCCAGCTGCAGCATTACTCAGAGCTTTCCACGTGCAGGAGCACGTCCAGTCATTCCCACCCCAGGCTTTCCCTGGATCCCAAACTCTCCCTTTAACTCACTCTCCTTGGCACCAAACCCATCTGTGACTCGAAGGGATGGAAAAGAACCACCCCACCTCCTGGCATCCCACCCCAACATGGAGATCCCAGCACTTCCAGGCTGCATTAACACCCTGGGTTGGGCCTTTCACTGGAATCGTGGGACACCAAGGAAAAGCTTTGGCCCAGCAGTCTCTAAATTCATCAGCTGCCCCCAGCCACACCTCTGGCCAGGCTGTTGGGAGCTCCCACGGGGCCCTGTTGAGGCTGAAGGAGCCTGGGCAGGTTGAGTTGTAGCTGTGGCAGTGCTCGGCGGCGGCTGCTGGGTCTCCCATCACGAAGGTGAGCTGCTGGAGAGCGCCCTGGAGAGACACAGAAACCAGAGTTTATCCGTCAGCAAGGGCATAGGACAGGGAAAGGTCTGGAAGGGCCTGCAGGGGAGGTCATCTCCAGCTTCTCATAGCCAGGGATTTGTCTATGGGATGGTTTGGGCAATGAACACTCCCTCTTCAGCTTCAAGAGCTGGATGCAAAGATATCATGGCCAGGGACACCTTCCACCATCCCAGGGTGCTCCAAGCCCCGTCCAACCTGGCCTTGGACACTTCCAGAGACAGGACAAACTGTTCCAAACTGTAAGAAATGAAGGAAGCCCCGAGCTCAGAGCACAGAGTGGCTGAGTTAATTCCATGCCATCATGGAATGATGTGGCCCAACACTGCCAGGGATCCAGGGGCAGCCACAGCTTCTCTGGGCACCCTATGCCAGGGCGTCCCCACCCTCACAGCCAGGAATTCCTTCCCAACATCCCATCTATCCCTGCCCTCTGGAAGTTTGAAGGCATTGGACACACTCCCCAGCCAGATCTTTCCATGCTGACTGCACAGAGACTTCTCTTCATGGTCCAAGTCACGGCCAACACCAGAGGATGAGTGGAAGTCAAACCCAGAGGTGACCTGACTGCTGCCACTTGTGCTGCCCTGACCCAAACCCAAGCCCTCCACACAATTCTGAGCCTTTCCAAGCCTTCATCCTGCCCAAGCATGAAAATAAATGTTGTTTTGGGAAGAGAAGGCGATGGAAATGGATTCCTTCAGAGGGAGTTTGCAACCTCATTCATGCAGGCAGAGCAGACCCTGCCCAGCTCTCACCTTAAAGGGGATCTCGAAGGACTCGATGAGGCCTCCGATGATGATCAGCCCCTCGGTGTTGACTCCCATCCCAAAATAGTTGGACCAGCTCACTCTGTCCACCAGCCGACAGTCCACGTGCAGCTCCAGCCTCTCCAGGGAGATGCTGAGGGCCACTTGGTGCCAGCGCCCATTGCCCAGGAAGGACACTGGGAACCTGAGGGAAAGGGAAGAGGCACAACAGGAAACTTCATCCCACATTTTATCCAGGCTTTACCCCTCAGCAGCTCCCAGGGTCCCTCCTTATCCATCTTTAGTGCAGACACAAGGAACAATCCTAGAGCTGTTACACCACCATCACTTTCTTCCGTGGATTTGGGGATGTCCACTTGAGGCAGCTGAGAAATGCCTGGCTTTGTGTCTGAATTCATCCCCAGAGATCTGAACCCTTTTGTCCTTTGCTTTGTCTTCCAGAGCTGCATCATTTTGGCAGAGTGGAGTGTGGCAGAGATGACCTGCACCGGGTCTGAGGGACATCACCCTCCTTCAGCTGAGGTGAGCTCAGCACTGCCCAAAGCCCGCCAGAGTGGGAAACCCCAACCCTTGGCCTCGGGAGCGGAAAAGGAAGGATGGGAAGGCAGGAAAGCAGCACCCAGGCTGGGACTTACTCGTAGTGCCTCCTCCTCGTGGTGACGAAGACCAGGCCGTAGGGGTTGATCCTGATCTGGAAGAGCACCTGGCTGCGATGGCTGAGGATGGTCACCAGGCTGGTGTCCTCCTTCAGGGAGTACCTGAGCTTCAGCAGCACACTCAGCTCATCTGCAAACCTGGCAGACCGAGGGGACACGTGACACCACGCAGCTGCTGCTGGGTCACCATGAACTGACCCCTTAACACAAAAAAAATTCGAGTCACAGCACAGATGAACCCAGCGAGAATGAAAAATAAAGAGAAACAAGAGCAAAGAATCGTTCCAGTTGTGAGGTTCAGAGAGAAGCAGCCAGGCCTAAATCAGCACTGCCCACACACCCTCAGCATGGGGCGGCGGGGCCGTGCCAAGGTGGCCTTCCTGCACCCAACCAAGAACCAGCTAAGAACCCCAGAATGGAAACCTTAAAGCTCATCCCATTCCACCCCCTGCCATGGGCAGGGACACCTTCTACCATCCCAGGTTGCTCCAATCTCCATCCAACCTAGCCGTGGGCACTTCCAGGATGGGACAACCTGTTCCAAAATGTATGAAATGAAGGAAGCCCCCAGCTCAGAGTGGCTGAGTTATCTCCACGTCATCATGGAATGGGCTCTCCAAGGAACTCCTCAAACCAACAGCCACACCTCAGATGATTTTTGAGCCCCACCAACCCATCCCCACCCCCTGAAGGGAGGTTACCTGTCCCCAAAGGCCTCCCTGGTGGGCATGTTGAGGGTGGCGTACTGGCCGATCTCCAGGATCCTGCACTTGCTGTGGTCGTAGCCAAAGGAAACATTGCTGAGGTCCTGGGCATGGAGAGTGATTTTGTCCAGCAGGTTCACCTCATCTGCGTTGGGGGACAGGAGAAAGAAGCTCAGGAGGCTGAGAAACCTCCATGAGGGCTCTGCTCTGCTTATTCTCCAAGAAGAGAAAAACAAATTGGACAACAGACAAAACCCCCAGGAAGAAGAGTGTAAATTGGGGAAAATTAAAACTCAGTACACAAATTCAGCAAACTTAGACCACAAAAAACCACTCAGACAACTCCACAAACAGCCAGGTGAGATTTCTGAACCCCAACATGAGTTTCAAGGCCATTGTCTCAATGGCAGGAAGGGCCATTCCTCCCCCAGCGGTGCTGGGACCTTCCCAGCCACAAAGCTGGGATGCTCAGGGCTGTAAAGCAGAGCCTGGGGTACAAATGTCCCAAACCACGAGTCCTGGAGCAGCTGGGTAGAGGAATCCTGCTTGCCCTTCCCCAAATTTCCTTGCTGATGTTGTAAATAGAGAATTGGACCAAGAAGTGGGAAGAAGTTGCTGTGTCCCGACCAGAGCACGGGGACACCCCTCTCTGCCCAAAGCAGGGTTCAGCCCTACTCCAAGGTCAGGAATTCCAGTGGGAATTCTCAGAAAGGGAAGGATCCACTCTCAGAACGTGCTGTGAACGTTCCACATGGTTTGAACGGGGGGAGAGCCCCTGCCCTGGGCTGTTTGGCAGCACCACGAGGAGCTTTTCACTCCCCTGGCGAACACAGATTTTCTCCCTTTCCAAGTTCATTCCTTAACTAAAGGATCTTTGAACTACAGGAATACCTGAGGAAAGATTTGTTTAAAACCTCAAGGTTTCTTGTTCCTTTCCATCAGCAAAAAGACTTTCAGACCTCAGACATCTAAAACCAGGTCCCTCCAGGGTGGCACCAACCGTGCCACCACCAAAGAATGGGGACAAGGGGCAGACTCAGACCGACACCCTTTAGGATCACTCCAGACCCCACAGTCCCTTTCCTGGGAGGGTCTGGACAATCCCACTCAATGATTTGTCAGTGGGAATTGCGCCAGCACCATCTGCACGAGCATCTGCCACGGCTTGGGAAGCATCCAGCCCCTTCACTGCCTGTAATTCCCGCTGTGGATGAGGTGTGAGATTTATTTGAGGGCAGACAAACAGCCCCGGGCACGCTGCGACCTGCCAGGACATATCCACACCCCAGAGAGGGAAAATGACAAATCAGCCGAGCAGAAAGCTGCTCTGATCCACTTCAGACACTCGTGTGTCACTCCTGACGCCGTCTCCTCGGAAGATTTTGCTTGGGAAAGAGCCCTGTGATGGGAAAAGGGGGAAGGAATAGGATCCTGAAGGAGATGTGGCTGTTTGGGGGGAGCTGGGATTTCACCTGGGAAGGAATAGGATCCTGAAGGAGATGTGGCTGTTTGGGGGGAGCTGGGATTTCACCTGGGATTTCCCCAGCTCCCCACATGGGCACAGCATCCACAGGTTTCCAGGCAACCTAAAGCTCTGCAAAATGAAGATGCAACAGCCTCTGGCAGCAGGAACACCAAAAAACTGGGGCTGAGCCAGAGGGTGCAGGGCTGAGCCCCTGAGAGCCCTGACCAGGCAAAAAAACCAAAGGCAGAGCCAGCAGAGTTTATCAGCACAGCATGGGAATTAATCCGAGACCAAACACAGCTCACAGAGGGGAAAACATCAGGAATATTCATCCTCTCTCAGTCTCAAGCATTTCTGGGGAGTGATTTCCTCACTGCTGACATCGGTGGATGTGCCAGGACCTGCAGAACTCCACCTCCAGGGGCTGCAGCCCCCAGCAGGGCCCAGCTTTGCTGGAGAGCACGGGCAGTGAGAGTTCAGTGGATCCTGTCAGGGATGAGCCTTCCCACAGCTGCTGCAGCTGGAACAGCCCTGGAATTAACACGCAGGGAATATTCCCTGGGCAGGGCACGGCCTGAGCACTCCCTGCTCAAACAAACAGGGAACGGTTTTAAACCAAAAGATCAATTTAGATTAGAGATAAGAAGATTTTTACAGTGAGGCTGGTTCAACACTGGCACAGGGTGCCCAGAGAAGCTGGGAAAGTGCCCAAGACCCCTGGAAGTGTCCAAGGCCAGGCTGGAGCACCCTGGGACAGTGGAAGGTGTCCCTGCCCATGGCAGGGGTGGAATGGAATGGTTTTTAAGGTCCCTTTCAACCCAAACTGTAACAGGATCCCAAGAGTGGGTTCCTGCACTACCTGCAGCTCTGAGCCCCACAGTTTTGGGGCCAAAGCCGCTGCACAATGGGGTTGTTCATGGCACTGGATTTGGGGCTCACCCAGCCTCAACTCAAAGCTTCTCCTCGCCGCTTCTCCCCAGGATTAACCAAGGGCCACCTCTCCCCCCCAGCACAGCTGGATTTGTGCTTCTTCCAAGAACATCACGGATTTGCTTTCCATCCCCAAGCAGGTTCATTTTCTCTCTTTGCCTTGAGCTCCGGGAGCAGACAGGCTGCTTCCCAAGGACACGGACTACCTGGGAAGCCATTCCCAGCTGCAGGGGCTGAGCCACCAGCTCCGAGAGCAGGGTCCCAGCCTTCCTTGGCCACATTAACCCCAGGCAGGGGATGCTGAGGCTGCTGAGTGCAGTTGCTGCAGCAGCCAGAGGCAGGAACAGGCCAGGCTGAACGTCTGCTACAGGAATTCTGTGTTTCCTTTACAAAAATCCCGCTTTCTCTGGAGTTTTCAGCGTTCCCAGGGCTAAGATGCTTTATCCCTACAGCCAGGCTTCCCTTCTCCTTCCAGAGCCCATCAGGGAGCAGCTCTGCTCACCAACACTCTTTCTACCCCTGCTGAGCACCCTGCACCCCCTGCACCCTCCTACCTCCATCCTGGACCCCAAAAGAGAGCTCACAGCCCAGCTGGCCTCACCTTGGGCTCTCCTCACCCATCCCACTGCCCACAGAGCACATCCAGCATCCCAAACCAACACCTTTGCCCTTCAACCTCTGCCCAGACACCTCCGGAATGGCTGTTCCTGCACTGGAAAGGAGATTCCTGGAGTTCACTGCAGCTCCCAAATCCAAGTTGCTCCAAAAAGCAGCGCAGGAATCTTCCCAGGCATCCCAGTGCCAGGGAGACTCGTGCAGGGGCACTGGGGGAGGGAAGCTGGGAGGGAACAGCTGCTCCCAGGAGCACCCCAGGACAGGCCCAGATTCCAAAGGGGAACACCCCAGGCAGAGCCAGCCCCTGGGGGATGCTCCATACCCAAGCCCCAGGCAAGGACAGCCAGGAATCAGATCCAGATCCCTCCTGGAGCTCAGTCAGTGGTAAAGGGAAGCACAGGCAGAAGCTGGTGTGGAAACCAGGCTACAGTGAGGGGTAAAGCCCACCCAAGGGACAGAGGTGGGACAGGGACCAAAAGGATAAGGAGATAAATTCCATCCAGGGCAGCTCCATGGCCCATCCAGGAGGGAAAGACCTCCCAGCACAGCTTAGAACAGGGCTGAGGGCACTGGGCTGAGCTTAAATGGGGCTGCTGGGATGAGCTGGGGGTCCCAGCTGAGGCTGGTCGGGGTCGTTAAGGCCCATGAGTGCTCTCAGGGGTCAGATGAGCTTCAGTAGTGATTCTCCACCATCCCATCCCATCCCATCCCATCCCATCCCATCCCCTCCCATCCCATCCCCTCCCATCCCATCCCCTCCCATCCCATCCCAGAAAAAAGTGTTCCCTGAGGGGCAGCCCCGGCTGCAGACACAGGAAAGAGACCACTCATGTTCTCCTCTGGCTTCTTTCAGCGTGTGAAACTTACTCTGAGCTTTACGTTCTCCCCAGATGAGGGAAATGAGGGAAAATTGTATTAAACAACCCAAAACTGGGGCCTTGGAGAGCTCCTAACAGGGTCTGTCAGGCTGAGTCACTTCCCCTGGATGTGGCACTGGTTGGAACCCGAACTAACAGGGCTGGCCAAGCCCTGGGGACAAGCGCAGGGGACAGCCCTGGCAGGAGAATGGAGCCCATGACCTAATGGGCCTTTCCTCCCTCCAGTCCCTGAGTGCCTGATGGAAATGCCCTGCCAGGACTCTGCTCAGGATCACTTCAAACTCGGCATCAGAGAGGCTCGAGCATCACAGCTGGAATTCAATCAGGAAGTGCATGAAGTGATGGAAAACCAGGGCTCCGTGCTGGGGCCTCACACCAGTGACACCAGCACCGACACCCGAACCAGCACAGCCCTCCCAGCACACCGGTGCTCCTCCACGTCCCCCTGGCATCCCACACCCTTCTGCCTCTGGAAAAATGTTGGAGGTTGTGCCTGACTTTTTTCTGGAGCAAGGGCAGCAAAAATGGCAACTCCCCACTCGCCTGGAGCTGCCCGCCGGCTCTGTGCTGGGTGGACAAGGCCAAGGCCACCTCGGCACGAAGTTTTTTTGTAGGCAGCTCTTCCTGCTTCTCCTCCCACCCCAGAATTCCTCGTGCCAACGCGCAGGGCAGCCACCCGTGTCACTCCCAGTGCCACATCCATTCCCTACTGCTCCCATTTCCCTCCTCCACCCGACCATCCCTTTGCAAGGGCACCTCCAGAAGGCACCCGAGGTGAGCTCTAAGCTGCAGCACACGCAGCTCCCAGGGCTGCTTATGCAACAGGATTTCAACCTCCGGAGAGCAGGGATAATTTGGGTTTGACCCCGAGGCTGCGAGTCCAGAGGGGACAGAGCCAAAGCAGGAAGAAAAGGAACAAGGACGTTTCCCACGGAGGACGCCGGAGCTATTATGGAAGAGTGAATGCAGCCACCCACCCACGGCGAGGACAGCGAATTCCAGGGAAGCGAAACCTCTTCGGAAGAAAGGGCTCGGCTGCCCGCATTGTCTGGGCAGGAAAAACGGGAGCACAGGTTCTCCTGGAGCTCATTACCCGGCTCCGCAGCTGTGCTGCCGCTTCTTCGTGCCCGCCCGGCTCTGCGGGGTGGGGATGGGGCTTTTGGGGACAAAGGCTGGGCAGGAGGAAGGGCTGCTGGAAGGCAGGATGACCCCGAGTGAGGATAAGCTGGCTGCGAGGAAAAACAGGGCAAGTGGCAGGAAAGGAGGAGAGATCTGGGAGCAGGGAAGAGTTTGAGAGCTGCTGAAGCCACGGAGTGGTCACAGGAGCGTGGAAGGGGCAGCTCAGCCTTCAGCTTTATCCTCCTGAGGGCAAATCCCAGCTCTCCGAGCTGTGAGAGGGCATGAAAATCTCATCCCATTGAGTGAGGGGGAGAGGTGTGAGAGATTGTCTGCTGCAGGGTTTGGGACATGGAGCAGATGGATATCCTGGAAGCTGAGCAAGGAGACCCCTGTGAAGGAGGCCCAAGGAGGGAGGCTCACAAGGACGAGCTGCTCTGCAGGGTTTGGTGGCCTGGCTTGCTTTGGAGTTTTTTAACAGGAAACCAAAAAAGAAGCCATTTCCAACCTTCCCGAGATGTACTGAGAGATCAGGGAATCATGACCTTTAAAGGTCACCTCATCCAACCCCACAGACCCCGCAGAGCTCCTGAACCATGTCCTTCCTGAGCAACCACAGGAATTAACCCCACCCAGAGCTCCTGGTCCTTGGGAAGGTGCCCTGCTGTCCCCCCAGCCTTGCCCAGCCCTCACCCCCAGGCCACACTCACACCTGGGTGCATTTTCCATCCTCTATTCTCCACCTTTCCTCCTCCCTCTGTGCTGTGCATTCACCTCCTCTCCCCCCCCTGGAGCACCGACAGCAAACGCCCCCGGGCTGAGCTCAAACCTTCCCTCATCTCAAGTCAAACGCCATGGAAATGATGTTTTATCCACACTCAAGGCTTAAAAGCTTTAAGGAAAAAGCTTATTTTTACATGATTTTCATTCGAATCCCCACACAACCACTCCTCAACCTGTTCAAGTTGGCCTCGCAGTGATTAAATTAATTACTGAATTATGGGGATCACCATTGGAATTGGTGCACAATGCCCATCCAGCAAATTCTGGAGGATTCATTTAAAAACAACTAAAACATCCCAATAAAACTTGTGTGACGCTGAGTGGGGACAAGTGCCACAAACAGTGGCCCTCGCTGTCGCTCGTAAACAAACTTCTCCTCATTGCTCCATTGTCAAAGTAAATTAACAGCAAATTCTCCAAACTCTCCCACTCCAGGGGTTTCCAGCAGCAGCTTTCCAAGAGCCTCCCTCTCTGTGGTTTTGTTTTAGAGGGTTGGAAGCCAAACAGAAATAAACAGCAAAGCTGTGAAGGGATGATCCCAACAACCTGCTCTGGGTGGGATGGACACACCAGGCTGGGGAGAACACACAGCCGGGGTTTAGAGCTCTGATTTCCATCATCCTCTCCTTCTGATCACTGAATCCTGGGATCATTTAGGTTGGAAAAGCCCTCCAGGATCATCGAGTCCGAGCCATGCCCACTCCCCACCTTGTCCCCAGCCCAGAGCACTGAGTGCCACCTTGGCCTTCCTTGGGCACCTCCAGGGATGGGCACTCCAAACCTCCCTGGGGCACCCCCTACCAATGTTTAACCATGTTGTCCATGGAGAAATTCCTTCTGATGTCCCACCTGACCCTCCCCCGGCACAGCCTGAGGCTCTGTTCTCTCATCCTGGAGAATGTTGGTGTGCAAACACCTCAAAACTCCCAGGAATTGTCTGGGTTTGAAAGACTCCAAGATCAGGAGCACCAGGAGGTGCCTCCAGCCCCCAGCCCTGGCTCTGACAGCAGGAGAGGAGCAGGAACAGAGCGAGTTTTTCCTGCCATTTCCTCCCAGCAAGGTGAGGATTTGCTGATCCAAAGGCAGCGTTTGCATCGTCAGGATCTGCACCTCAAGTGCCTCCTGTCCTGGGAAGCACCAGAGGATGATCCTGCAAGAGATCCCTCTGACCTGGTGTTAAAATCCTGCATCTGGGTGAGTGTCTGGAGGTTGCATTTGGCTCCAGGGCATCATTTTCCCTGCAGGAACGGAGCAGGAGTGAGAGGAGGAAGCAGCAGAGCCTCATCCCAGCACAGCCTGGGGCAGAGCAGGGTGGGAGCACCAGCCTCGACCTTCCCCTCCTGCTCCCTTCAACACAGCCCCCCAGGAATGAAAACAATAAAAAGATTAAAAACGACTGTTTCCCAGCCTAACGAGCTGCCATTTCACAGCCAAAAAGCGCTCTGATTTTCACCCCAGGCAAAACATGTGCACGTTTGTGATTCCCTCCGCGCCGGCCGCCAGCTTTCCGTACAAATGATGGGATTGCTGCGGTTTCAACCTCGATTCCACTCCCCAAAAGCTCCTCCGAGCTCCTCTGACAGAGCTCCTCACCTCCCACCTCTCCCCCGCCACTGGGATTTGTTTTTACACCCAAATTATCTTTGGGTGCCTGGGAGCCTTCAGATTCCCTGACAAGCTGCTCCAAGGCAGGAGCTGCTGCTTCCCCGGGGTGTGGGAGTCACTGACAGCCTCAACCGAAAGATTTCATCTTGTAAACTCCTCTCAGCAGCTCAGGTCGAGCTCAGGAACCAGAGCTCAGGAGACTCCGGGCGAAGAAACATAAACCAGGATTTTATTCATGCGCAGAGAAGCTGCCAAACCCCAAAAACAGCGCTGGAGGCACCACTTTGCTAAGGCCCAGGAGGGGCTGAACCCTCTGGAGCTCCCTCCTGGGCTGAGGAGGCTCCCCAGCTGGAAGCTTGGATGAGGATGAGCATGGATGGGGCTGGAGGAGCTGCAGAGATGCCAAGGAGGGCACGAGGGCACGTGGGCATGGGCCAACCTGTCTGCGAAAGCCCCTTGCTGCATGTGGACACCTCCATCCCTTTTTTTCCTCTCCAGAGCTCAAAATCTTATTTCTCCCCCAGAAAAGCTTCCTAGCCAAAGCCCATTCCTGGATTTTCTGCTTCCAAGGCTGCATCGGAGCATCCCCCCCACCAATAACGACTTCCCAGCTCAAACCAATTTTCCTTTCTCTCCATTTCTTCACTAACCTCGAGCATTTCCCAGGGGTTTTTATGCAGTAGAACCCAGAGGAAAATCTCTTTTTTCCCCCCCTGAAAACTACAATTTTTGAGCCTGGATTGTTCATCACGAGTGAAGCTGAGAAGGACCCAGGTCAGACCCACTCCCACATCCCGCTGCCTGTGTTTAGGGAATTGTGTGGATTTGGGGAGAGCCCCAGACAGAGCTGACAAGCCTGGTTTGAACAGCAGGGATGTCTCTGCCTCACAAAAAAAAAAACCAACCATAAAACCTGTTCTTCATTCCTCCCTCTGCCTTTGAGCAGGGGGAAAACATTTCTTGGTGATTCATCACTTCCCTGAGCAGCCCAGACTGAGAAAAGGATGGATTTGGGATGTGGAGGAGCTCTCGGGGTTAAAGGGAATTGCTGGCAATAAATCAGTGTCAAACAGAAAAATTCCCCAATATTTGAGTAAAAAAAAGGAGGAAAAATTAAAAAAAAAAAAAAGGAAAATGAGTCCATTTGAGTCATCCCAGAAATGAAAGGTTTCACCTCTGTGGATGAGCTGCCTCTCTCTCATTTCCTTTAATTCAGCTCAAGTTCACTTTAATCAACTGAAACTGTTTGAAAGTGAAAATTCAGTGTTATTTTTAACCCCCTGAGATGAGGGGACATTTCCTCCTCCCCCAGTAAACCAATTTTTTTTATTATTATTGTTATTTTCACAAAGCCCAGGAAACCCAAGAGTTTTAACGGGCTTGAGTTTCACCCCCACTTCCTGATTGGAATTTTTCACCTGCTCTGACCCAGTTTCACCAGCCCTGCTTCAGCCTCCACCAGGCCCACTGAGCTCCAGGCTCCTGAGCCCACCCTCCCTCAATTCCCTGCTCCTCTTTTTGGAAGCAGCTGACCTGAGCAACATCCCCCAAGCAGAGAATTCCTCTGTATCCCTCTATTCCTTCTGTTCCAGTGCCTCAGAATCCTCTGGATTCTCTCACACCTCACAACCTCTGCAGCCAATATTTTGCTGCACCTCATTTTCAAGCCACCTCCAGAACAAAAAAAACCCTGGAGCAGTAAAGAGAACCCCCTGGAATTCCCACCTTTATGGACACACCAGGACATCACCTATAGCCCAGCCTGGAATTTCTCCATGTTTAAGTGCTGGGGAATGCTTACAAAGAAGAAGAAAAGCTAAATCCATGAATTAACCATCCTGACTGGAAAAGAAGGATTCCCTGAACCAACACAATGCATCACATTGTCCCCCCAAAGTGACAAGAATTATTTTTTAAGCCATATCCTGTATCCAGTATCACGGTGGGAGAATTCCTCCTCCAGGTGGAAGGTTTCAAGGTTTCTCCTTCCGAGACATTCAAACATTCCCAGCTGGTGAGAAGCAATCCCAGCCCCCTGGCTTTGCACCTCAGCGCCAGGAAGGAAGAGAGCCATGAAAAATTGTAGGTCAGGGGGGTTTTCTGTGGATCCTGGGAGTGATGCCCCAAAAGGGCTGGGATTTGTGAGCTGCTGAGCTGCCCATCCTTGGATGCCACCCTTGCAGCGCTGTCCAAGCCCTCCTGGAGCTCTGGCAGCCTCGGGGCCGTGCCCATTCCCTGGGGAGCCTGGGCAGTGCCCAGCACCCTCTGGGGGAAGAACCTTTCCCTGCTCTCCAGCCTGAGCCTGCCCTGGCCCAGCTCCAGCCGTTCCCTGGGTGCTGCCCCTGATCAGGAGGGAAAAGGTGCTGGATCTGGGTCAGGAGCTGCTGGAACCATCAGCACTGGCACATCTGTCATCTCCTGGAGGAGCTGGAGTGGAGGTGACACCTCCAGGCCCCCTCCCAGCTTCCCCGTGGGACCAGCAAAGCCCTGCCCCATGGAGAGCGGTGTCACTGTGCAGCATCCACAGCTTGGAAAGGCACCCCCTGTTCCCCACCCTTGGGCTCCACCACTTTTCCTGCCAGGAACGTGCCAGGGAAGCCCAGATGTCCCCAGGACAGATGTGAGGTGTGGGCACAAACACCAGAGCAGGTGACAACAGTGACTTTGCAGCAAGCATGGCCCCAAGGAAGGAGAGGGTGGAAGAGCTGGGATCCCACTGGATACAAATCTCCAAAATCCCTCTGCACATCTCACTTGGGAGCTCTTGGACATGGACAAGCCCCTGCTGCTGCACAGCTCCTCTGGGCTCTCCCAAAAATATCCCTAAAAGACGATGAACCTCTCTCCAAAGCTCCCTGAAAGTCTGGAGTCCTGCAGGCACCTCAGGCTGGCTGCTTCTGCTCCCACACCTGCATTTCCTGAGGGCACAAAACATCATTTTTCCTGTCTAACTCCAGCAGTTCCTGCAGGATTTATCCAGCCTCGCAGGGCTCCTCCAGAGCCGCCAGGGCTGAGTTTGTTTTGCAGTCATCAATGTCCTGCAGATTGCTGCAGCAGCTCTCCCGCTGGGCTGGAGCAGTGTTCCAGCCTCTCCAAGGCTCTCTGGTGCTCTGGGAGCAGCAGGGCCACGTGAAGGAATGCCTTTGCTTCTTTTTTCCCTTTGGAAGTGAAGCAAACCAAGAAAAGTGATGTAAAAAACAGAGTTGGCTGGAACTGCTGTGCCACTCCCACCAAACCTGCAGCAAGAGAAATACCCCAAGGGATCAGCTCGGCTCCTAAATGTTGAATTGCATTAATTCACTGGAAAATCTGAGGTTCAATCACAGTCCTGCAAAGCCGTGGGGCTGTTCCCTCCCTGCTGCAGCCAGAGACCAGGACACTGCTGCAGGACGTGGGACAGCCGGGCTCAAACCCCTCTTGTCCCTAAAATGTTTGATTCCTGCATTTTAAGAGCCTCCCCCACCCTCCTGAGTCCAACCCTCAGCACTGCTGAGGCCATGGCTAAGCTGTGTCCCTGACTGCCACATCCACACGGCTTTTAAATCCCTCCAAGGATGGGGACTCCACCACTGCCCTGCGCAGCCTGGCCTTGAAAACCCTTCCCAGGAAGGAATTTTCCCTCATATCCAATCCACACCTCCCCCAGCGCAACCTGAGGCCGTTTCCTCTTCTCCTATCAAGAAAGAGCAAGGAGAAATTTCTTTTCTAGGGAAAACCACAGGGAAGGAAATGGGATTTCCAGGAGCAGGGAGCCCCGTGTGATGGTGCTTGGCAGCAAACTGTGGATCATGAGGAGGACAAACCCCAGCTGGGCTTTTGGAGTCTCAGGTGAGGTTTGGCTCTGCCCCACTGCAGAGTGAGCTCCAAACACAAGGAATTCAGGGCATGGCTGATCAGCCACCAGTCATCTCCTGGTTCCTGCATCCCAGCAGCTCTGGGATGTCTTTGAGATGACAACTGTTGATGTTGAGGCTTCAAAAAAAAAATCCACCTACTCTTCTCCAGGCCTAGCCCACTTTTAGGTGTGAGCTGAGAAAAATCCACTCATGTATCCAAGCAGAGAAACATTCATCTTCATGCCGAGGTAATTCCGGTCCCTTGCTTCCTGGCATGCAACTCTCAGGATGGGCAGGGGTGAAAAGCAGCAGCAAACATGGAATCATGGAATTGTTCAGGCTGGAAAAGCCCTCCAAAGTCACTGAGTCCAACTGTTCCCACAGCGCTGCCAAGGCCACCAGTGCCACATCCAGGGATGGGGACTCCAAACCTCCCTGGGCAGCTCCTTCCAGTGTTTAACAGCACTTTCCATGAGGAAATTCCTGCTGATGTCCACCCTGAGCCTCCCCTGGCCCAGCCTGAGGCTGTTCCCTCTCCTCCTGTCCCTGTTCCCTGGCAGCAGAGCCCGACCCCCCCCGGCTGCCCCCTCCTGTCAGGGAGTTGTGCAGAGCCACAAGGTCCCCCCTGAGCCTCCTTTGCTCCAGGCTGGGCCCCTTTCCCAGCTCCCTCAGCCGCTCCTGGGGCTCCAACCCCTTCCCCAGCCCCGCTGTCGTTCCCTGAGGAGCAGCAATTCCCAGGNGCTCCAGCCCCTTCCCCAGCCCCTGAGGAGCAGCAATTCCCAGCAGTGGTGATTCCCGGCTGCCTCACGCCCCGCTGGAGCAGGGGGAAGGGGGTGAGGACAGTCCCACGCCGGCCCTGCCCATCAGCCAGGCTCCGGCTGCTTTATCAGCCCCTTTATCTCGGCTACTTCCAGCCCTGTCCTGTTTCCAATCAGCATCCCCGGCCCGCTCCGGCCTGTGGGAATTCCAGCAAAAGCCTGGGAGGAATATAAAAATGAAACAAAAACACATTCAGGGAGATTAAAGCTGGGAAAAGGCTGTGAAAAGGAGCAGCGTTCGTGTTCTCACATCGCGCTGGGTGCTGAGGGCCTGAGGGAGGCTGAGCCCGGGGCTCCCCACAGGCAGCTTGGGGTGCAGGAATTCCTCCCGTGCTCAGGGAGCTCTGTGTGTGCCCCACAGGGCTCCTCTGATGCCTGAAGAGGCCACCCAAAATCAGAGACTACACAGGAGTGAGGGAATAAAGGTGGATATTTATCTGAAAGGCCTTCACAGGCACACCCTGGGGAGCCAGAGGCTGCTGCCGAGATGGAGCCCGAGATGGACCCCAGGTCACGAGTTCTTCACACTTTTATAGGTTTGGTTCATATCAGGGTTAATTCTCCAATTAAAGCTTCATTTAAATGTAATTTCCCCAAGCTCGCCCCCCTTCAGAGACTCTGTTTTACACTTTTGGGCCCAGGACAGGCTGGGTGTCCTTGGAGAGCAGGCCTGGAGAGGCTTTGTTATGTCTATCTCAGCATGAGAGAACAGCAGCGAGCAGGGTATAAAACACTTCAGAGTTTTACACCAAGTAATACAGAATTCGAAAAATATAAAGGCTAAAACCCAAGGCATCACCTCCACAAGCCACAGCAGGTCTGTCCTCACTCCCTGAGCCACAGCCACGGCTGGGAGGGAGCCCAGGGCCATGAAAGAGTCACAAAGGGGGAGCAAATGTTAATTGGGATTGTGAGGGGATCCTTGGAAATCAGCTTGGGAAGTGTGCAGTGAGCACCTGCACGTGTCCCACCGCCTTCAGAGGGGAGGGGTGGAACGGTAAACAAATTAAAAATCACTGGCAGAGTGAGCAGAGCAGCAAGGGAGGTGATTGTGCCCCTCTCATGAGATCCCATCTGTTACAGGGGTTCTCCTCTGGGGTCCCAGCACAGGAAGGACCTGGAGCTGCTGGAGAGAGTCCAGAGGGGGCCACAGAGATGCTCCAAGGGCTGGAGCCAGGCTGGGAGAGCTGGGGGTGCTCACCTGGAGAAGGGAAGGCTCCAGGGAGAGCTCAGAGCCCCTTGCAGGGCCTAAAGGGGCTCCAGGAGAGCTGGAGAGGGACTGGGGACGAGGGATGGAGGGACAGGACACAGGGAATGGCTTTAAGCTGACAGTGGGGAGATTTAGATGGGATATTGGGAAGGAATTGCTCCCTGGGAGGGTGGGGAGGCCCTGGCACAGGGTGCCCAGAGCAGCTGGGGCTGCCCCTGGATCCCTGGCAGTGCCCAAGGCCAGGCTGGACGGGGCTTGGAGCAGCCTGGGGCAGTGGAAGGTGTCCCTGCCCATGGCAGGGGTGGCACTGGATGGGCTTTAAAGTCCCTTCCCACCCACACCATTCCAGGATTCCATGGAAGAGGCTTCCTTGGATCAACACTGATCCAATCCCTACCAAGCTGCAGCAGAGCCATGTTCACAACCTGCTTCTGCAAACTGCTTCTGAGGGGGGAAAATAAACACAGCAAATTCAAACTAACAACACACGAGCTGTTTTAATTAGGATCAGGAAGTCATTCCAGGGTGAATTCCCAGCCATGCCCTCTCCCTTTGCTGCTGCTCACACTGCAGAGCTGTCCTGGCCTGCACAGACACCTCTGTGGTGAGGATCAGAAGTGCTGGGGAGGAGATTTATCATTCTCCAACACGGACAGGATCCTCTGGACTGGAAATCCCAGCCCAGTCCAGGATAAAAACCACGGAGCCCCTCAGAGCAGGCACAGGGCCTTGGAGCTGCTGCTCTGCAGATCTGCTTTTGGTGGCACTCCCCACTTGCTGATGCAAAGATTTAATGCTCCAGCTGCTGGGCTCATTAACAGCCCTAAACCTCTCTTTAATTAAACTTCCTGAGCCTCACAACCAGAGAAAAAAGCACGGAAAACCTGACTGCTCGTGGTTCAAGCACAAAAACTGAACACAAAAGTTCAGAGGCAATTTTTATTTATTCTTTTAAGACTTTTCTTTTGTTTCAGTTTTTTTTTAAAGCCAAGATCCCATTTTTCATTATTATTATTATTATTATTATTATCACTATTATTATTATTATATTTTTTATTTTATTTTTTAATTTTAAATTATGATTTATTATGATTTGATTTATTTATTATTTTTTAAGCCATCCCATTTATGATCCCATCTAGGAAACCATCCAGCCCCTCTCCATGCTCAGGAGGATGCCAGTGTCCATCCAGCACACCCCAGCCCTGATGACAGCTTCCATCTCCCCACAATTCCACGACCAGGTTGGTCTGGCCAGTGCCCATCCCACTCCTGTCCAACCCCAAACCTTCTCCGTGGTCGACCCCACAGATCCCAGATGGGGAATTCACACCCACAGTGACCCATCCTGGAGAGAAACTCATCATCTTCCTCCACAGACACCTCCAGAGAGGTTCTGGGTGAGGAGCAGCCCCAGGGAGACCCTTCCCAGCTCGCAGGGATTGCTGAGGTCCTGATCCATCCTCGCCCTGCCCAAAGCCCTGTCACTGTGTCACCCCTGCCCCTCGGCCACGGGAAACATCTCAGGGACCTCTCAGGAACCTCTTGGGCCTCATCCCCAACACCCATGGAAAAGCAGGAACCTTTTTTCCCTTCCCTTCCCATCGTCAGGAGAAGATGGGAATGAGACACCTGGGTGTCCCTGTGCTGGTCTGAAGCCCAGCCCACGGAGCATCCCGGCTGCTGCCGGCATCAGGAAGGGATTAACCAGGACGAGAAGGTTTCCTCTTCAAAATATCCCCTAAAAAGCCCTCCTGGAAGCCAGGAGTACATGGGAGCCAAGAGGGGATCAGGCTGGAGCCATCCCCGATCACTCCTCACCCCGTGACACTCAAACTTCCAGCAGAGCCCCCAAACCCTTCTGCTGGAGGAACCTTTTCCCGAGCAATGAAAGGAGTGGGATGCTCAGACCACCCCTTGGAGAGGTGCTCCCATCACCACGCCGAGGCTGCAGAGGGAACACATCCCAAAGAGGAGCCTGGAGAGACCCCAGAGCCTGGGAGACCTCAGCAGCCACGGGCAGCACGTGCCTGCCAGATGCTCCCTGCTCTGCAGGAGGGGAGGGGAGCTCCAGGGGTCAGGGTCACCAGCGATGCCTGACGGGGTTCGTGGAGAAGGGGCCGTGCAGGGGGAGAGGCAGCCGGGAGGAAATACCAGCCTGGGGCAGGAAAAGCCATCCCGGGTGGATTCTCGGTCACGTTTGCACATGTCTGGCTCGGGAAAGGCAGGAAGCTGCAAGGGATGGGGCTGAAAGCAGGAGGCAGAGCAGCCCCACATGCTTGGGATGCTCCTTCCTGCATCCCTGGAACGCCTCAGAAAGCTGCAGACGCCCAGTTTGGGCTCAGCCTCCAGCTCTCAGTGTCCCCTGTGCTCCGTCCCTTCTCTGTGAGGGTGAAATGCTGCGCTGGGAGCTGCAATTCCCACAAATTTGACAAAGCCTGGAGTTCTCTCCATGCCCTGGGAGCTCCTGGAGTGTGTCAGCCCTGTCTCCCTTTGCCCATGCCGGTATCAGTTGGCTCCTTGCCCTCGACAGGAGGAAGCTGCAGCCTCTGACGTAAGCCCAGGCCCTTCTCCCCAAGGCTCGAGACCAAGTTAAACAAAGCCAGACTGCAAATCCCAGCAGCGAGAGCCCAGACACAAAGGAACAGCTTTGGAGTTGCCGCTCCTGCTTCCACAGGCAAACAAAATCCAGGTCCCCAGATCAGGATGGAGCTGCCCAGAGCAGCTGCAGCACCTCCAGAAGTCTCTTCCAAGGTGAATTATGCCCTGAAAATGTCTCTAAAACACCTCCCAGCCCTCCTGCCCCTGCACAAACACACTTGCAATATCCCAAGAGGCATGAAACTGGATTTTTCAGCAGCCCAGCTCTTCCAGAGAGCGGCAGGAACTACACCAGTAACACCAGTTAGTGCTGCTGGAGCACCGTCACGCCCTGCCCACCGAGAGCCACAACCCCCTGGTACATTTAAGACAGAAAAATACAAAATCTAAATCACTAAACCACAAGAACCACAAATGTGACATCTGAGCACTGCCTCCTACAGCTGTGCCTGGGATAAACAGCGAGGCACAGCATTTTCCTACTTTAGTTTGATTTTGGGTCACTTTTTCTCAATCAGCACTCCAAAAATGGTGATGGAATGGTCACCAAGTGTGGGATCTGCTCCTGTTCCTGCAGGAAAAATCCTCCACAGCGATCTGGCCCAGAGAAGATGTGGCTGCTCCATCCCTGGAAGTGTCCCAGGCTGGGTTGGACGGGGTTGGAGCAGCCTGGGACAGTGGGAGGTGTCCCTGAACATGGCAGGGCTGGAATGAGTTGGGATTTAAGGTCCTTTCCAACCCAAACCATTCCGTATTTCCATGATTCTGTGACCTGGTGTCCTACAGAGAACAGGCCAAAGAAGATCTCCAGCTTAATTCCTATTTTAAGCCCAACAGTTGTGGCTGAATTTGGGAAAACATCTTTGCCTTCAGGAAAAACATCTCATCTGGATTTAAAGCCTTGCCAGCAGCTGAGACTCCACCAGAACCCAGCCCTGGGGTAGGCCAGGAGTGAATGAAATAATGAATTCATGAAACATGTGGGTTGTTAGAGCTGTCGTGGGAGTCACAACTAAAACCAGCAGAGCTGGGGGAGAAAATGAATGGCACTTTTACTGCAGGAGGTGCAGGGTTTGTAGGATTCCCCAAAGTCTCCTCATCTGGAGAGGAAAACCGCGAGTGAGGCCCTACAGAATGAACTGATGTGGATTCAGAGCTCTGCGTGCCCCGGGCAGGAGCCTGAGCTCTGCTTTACTCAAAGCCTTTTCAGCAGCTTAAAGGTTTTCCCTGAGAAACAGGGAACCATCACAGGGCTCTGCACGGGCTGTGATCTGCCAGGACCTGCCCAGGGGGAGCAGCATGGAGAAATCATGGAGAGATCATGGAATCGTGGAATATCCTGAGCTGGAGGGACCCACAGGGATCACCCAATGCAGCTCCTGGCCCTGCCCAGACCCCCCAACAACCCCACCCTGGGCATCCCTGGCAGCGCTGCCCAAACGCTCCTGGAGCTCTGGCAGCCTCGGGGCCGTGCCCATTCCCTGGGCAGCCTGGGCAGTGCCCAGCACCCTCTGGGGGACTTTTAAGCTCTTTAGGTCACCCAAACTCTATACACAGAGTGTGAACCCTCTGGTTTGCTCTTTGTCCCTTTGCTTTGCAGCTCGCTTGAACTCCACACCCCTCCAAACATCACCAGCCAGGCCAAGGGGGACCCCATGACACAATGGACACCATGTCCTGTCTCCTCTCATGAATCCCACCCCATCTTTCATTTGCCATCCTCAAAACCAAAATATTCACAAAGCCCCAGGAATGCAAAAGAAATTGTAAAATGAGGAGAAGGAGAAGGAGAAGGAGAAGGAGAAGGAGAAGGAGAAGGAGAAGGAGAAGGAGAAGGAGAAGGAGAAGGAGAAGGAGAAGGAGAAGGAGAAGGAGAAGGGAGAAGAGGAAGGAGAAGAGGAAGAGGAAGAAGGAGAAGAAGAAGAAGAAGACGATGATGATGATGATGATGATGATTGTGACGACGAAGACGATGAAGACAAAGATGACGAAGAAGAAGACAACGAAGAAGAAGAAGGAAAAAAAAAGAAAAAGAAAAAGAAAAAGAAAAAGAAAAAGAAAAAGAAAAAGAAAAAGAAAAAGAAAAAGAAAAAGAAAAAGAAAAAGCAGTTGATTTAAAATCTGCTCATAGAAAACTCGCTGCCAGAAACTGAGATCTGACTTCAAAACTCCTCTGCATCTCTAACGACCTTTTAATAGCTCTCATTACCGAACATCTCCCTCAGCCCTGCCAGAACAGAGCCCGGCATTTCCACAGGCGAGGCCCGGCTGTTTCACTGATCCATTCCAGGACTTCAAACAAGGATTAATAACGCAGCTCTGGCAAACCAAAGGTTCCACTCCCGAGCGCTGATGCCTCCCTCGGATGGCAGCTCCCTTAACCTGCCCCTTTCATCCGGCATTTCCCACCCCCAGCGGGAGCTGCCGTGGAAAATGTGGCTCAGAAACGAAGGTGCAGCAGCAGGGAGGCAGAGAAAGTGATAAATAAAATGTATCTCTTTCACTGTGGGCCGGAATTACCTGTCCCGTGGGCTCCCAAATCTTCAGTATAAACACATTTAATTGTTTGTAGAGGAAGGGTAATCAGGGAATGATGGAATGGTTTGGGTTGGGAGGGACCTTAAAGTTCATCCCATCCCACCCCTGCCATGGCAGGGACACCTCCCACTGTCCCAGGCTGCTCCAAGCCCCGTCCAGCCTGGCCTTGGGCACTGCCAGGGATCCAGGGGCAGCCACAGCTGCTCTGGGCACCCTGTGCCAGGGCCTCGCCACCCTCCCAGGGAGCAATTCCTTCCCAATATCCCACCTAACTTTACCCTATTACGATTTAAAGCCATTCCCTGTGTCCTGTCCCTCCATCCCTTGTCCCCAGTCCCTCTCCAGCTCTCCTGGAGCCCCTTTAGGCCCTGCAAGGGGCTCTGAGCTCTCCCTGGAGCCTTCTCCTCTCCGGGTGAGCACCCCCAGCTCTCTCAAACCCCTCAGCTCCGGGTCCCACGGGGTGCTGTGCACATGGAGAACATCCCAATAAATCCTCCTCGCCCCACAGCTCTCTGCTCTCTGTGCCTGGGATTTCTTCCACTCCCTCCTTGGATTTTGGGACATTTCAGGGACGAGTCACGTCTCTCTCAGCCCATGCCCTGCCCCACGGCAGGGATCTGCACCTTGCTGGGATCTGCTCCAAGGAAATCCATCAGTTCCTGCAGGTCCCTGCCAGGGTGGCAGGGAGGGAATGGGGCAGTGTGGGACAGAGCACGGGATCACAGCCCTGCTCCCAAATGTCTGGCGGGTTAAAAAAGGAAAAAGAGAGGAGCTAATGGAACCAAACCCCTGCCTGGCTGCATTTCCCCAGCTCAGATCCCAGCCCCGAGCCCCTGCAGGAGGAGGGGAGGCGTCTCTCCCGCACCATTCCCTGCTGGAGAGGTGGGAACCACGGGGAGAGAGGCACCGCAGTCACCCAGGGCCCTGCACAGCGAGAAACTGGGGAGTCCCTCCATGTCCTGCTGTCCCTCCGTGTCCNTCCACCCCGTCCCCTCTCTCCCCTCGCCCCCCGCCCCACCAGCCACGTGCCGGGTCCCCCTGGTCCCCAGCAGCCGCGGGATCAGCGCGCTGTGACCTGCGGTGGCCTTTAACCCTGCGGGAATGACGCTGCCGGCAGCGCCGGCAATTAGCTCTGCACTAATTGCCCTCATTGTGGCACAGGCACGCCCTGGCAGGGCCGAGGTGCGCCGCACAGGAGCTGAGTTTTTGTCACTTCGTCGCTCTCTCGAGTTCCCGGAGTGGCAAAGGCACGGGAGGAGGGGGCGTAAATCCTGCAG
>VZRR01002813.1:23701-78654 GCA_013398015.1 Oreocharis arfaki | reverse complement strand
ATTAATTAATGAATTAATTAATTCCAGCGCTCCAATATCAACACGTTTAATCGGATGAATACGATTCAAACCCGCCATTAAACTTGGATTAAAAAGCTCGAACTAAATCGCAGCGAGGAATTTTTCCTGTTTCAGCTCATCCTGCCCGCACTCCTCCGTGAAACTCGTTTCGGTCTCATGATGAAAACTGATTTAAAGTATTTTATTTAAGGTTTTCATCAACAATATGATAAGCCGGGCAGCACACCTGGCACGGACAATGCCAGGAATGACTCCCTGTATTCCCAGCTCTTATTCCACCAGCAAAAGCAGAGCGACTTCAGTCCAACAACCCCTGAACTGTTACTTCCAAAGGCAGTTTCTCACCAAAAGCTCATTGAAAAACTCATTTCAAGCTGCCCCCCGGCACCTCAGCAGACAAACCACAAAGCACAGCCCCAGCTCCCTCCTGGAATGTGGAAATCTCCTTGGGAAGATCATTTCTTTGTTCCCAATAAAGGGATGCCCTCCCTGCTCCAGTTCCCCAGGAACAGCCCCACTGGAGAGGAGAAGCAGCCACAGCTACCTGAAAGTCCTTCCCCCAGCCTGCAAATAAAGTGCAGCTAAAGCAAATTAATCAGAAAATTAATTAATTAGAAAATAACACATCTATTAACCTTTCCTTCAAATACAACACCACCACAGAAATGTGAGGTTTCCTTGACAGATGATCCCTGGTTTTGAAGCCAAGGGCTCAGCCTGCTCCTTCGCTGCACAGCCCCATTTTTCTTGAAAGGAGATGATGTGATTTGCTGGAAAGGGAGAGAGCAGCAGCCAGAGACATCAGCTCAAATCAAACCAAAAAAAAAACCACCAGGGGACATTCCAGCACCCTGTGATTGGGAGGGCAGTGCAACACTTGAACCAGGATTGGCATTTCCTTGGAAGAACTCCGAGGCACAGAGCAGCAGCCCAGTCCATTCCTCCAGCTAGGCTGAAACCTTCTTCCTGTTGTGCTCAGCAAACCACTGGTCACTGTTGTCTGCAGCCATGGCCTGCACAAAGACAGGTGTGAACGTGGTCAGAAACAGGAGGAAAGCTCTCTGCAGGGATAAATTATTTTTTAGCTACTTGTAAGGAGAACAGACACTGAAAACCAACGTTCTCTGCCACAGCAAACAATGTGACCACGCCCCAAGAGGGAGGCTGGGAAACTCCACCCAGGGCATTAAGTAAGCTTTAAAAACTGCTTTATTTTCCTTACCAAGCCTGGGCAGTTTGCTTCTAGGCAAAACTGAATATGGAATGAAAACTGGATTGTGTAAAAAACTTGTAGGAAAAAACTCAACATGGAATGAAAATTGGGTTCTGTAAAAAACTTCTAGGAAAGAACTCAACATGGAATGAAAATTACATTTTACAGGTGTCTCTGATCAGGAAGAAAATAAATTTTGCAGCCACTTACATCATCCAACAGCTTGCCACCATCAGGGTCCACCTTGGACAGCTCTCTGAACGCTTCATCTCCCACAAAACAGATTTCATGGCCATCCTAAACAGGAGCAACTCGGTCACAGCCAACAGCAGGGAGAAATTTAAACCCAATTTAAGCACTGTTTCCAGCATTACTCACAGGATCAGCCAGAATGACCACTTGCACCGTGGCTTTGCCGGGCGTGTCCAAGCTGACCAGAGGCGTCAGAATTTTCTGATTCTCCTTTTTCATCAGGGCTTCGATGCTCGGCAGCTTAGAACAGAAAACAAACAGAAAGATAAACAAACCACCTGCTCAGGATTATTCTGTTAACACCAAGAACTGCCTTCCCCAGCTGTGGGGTGAGGGAGGCGTGGCTGTTACCTCGTCCTTGGCACAGGAGAAGGCGATGCGCCCGAACGCCGTCCCGTGATCCACTGCCCCTCCAACAGCCTTCAGCTCCAGCTTGCACTGGGACAGGGAAAAAAACCCAGCCTGGCTTGTAGGGACACTGCAGCTTTTTCTCCAGCACGTGGGTGATTCCAAAATCCCCCATTCAGGCATTTCCCAACAAGGCAGAATCACCAGAGCAAACCACAGCTTTGCTTTCTTTCTTTTTTTAAAAACAGAGTTGAGTGCACACAAGCCTCAACTAAAACGCTCATAATTAAGGGCACAGTTGCTTTAATTAAGAACTTTTTTTCCTTTTAAGATGCTGTTCTCATAAAATAAGAAGTTTTCATGGCGAGGTTTCCAAGGACTGACCTGGTTATCAGCGTAGCCCAGCAAAGCCCTTTGTTTCTCCTCATCCTTCTCATATATTTTCATGCCAAGCAAACCAGACCAGTAGCTCACAGACCTCTGCAGGTTTGAGACACCCAGGGTTACCTTCCACACGGGATCTTGAGGATGGCAACAGTTTCAAATTAGTTACAAACGTAGTATAGGTTTAAATGCAGAGTTTTGCATTCTCGAGAATGAAGAAATGATAAAAAACTGCTCTGCTTTATAAAATGCCATCAAAATAAACACATGGCCCACTCTGATATCCCACTGGTAAACCCTCCTGAACACCAGCATGGGTGAGGGTAAATATTTCACCTTGCTTGGGCTGTTCCTTGTCTTCCAGGTAGAACTTGTACCCTCCCGGGGCTTCAGCTTCAAAGACACCAGAGGTGACTTCCTTGAGGGGCCACCCCATCTTCCTGGCGTTGCTCACAGCCTGGCTGGACACCAGAGTGATGCCCTAGAGAGGGCACAACAAAATCCATGGGGTGGATGCAGAGACATCACCAGTTTTCACACAGGAGACACGAGATCTCCATCTGCTGCCAGCCACTAAATCACAAAGAAATGATTAATAATAAATATAAAAGTGTTTTGCTAAGGATTCCATGTCGGATCTGGCAGCCAACACCAGCTGTCCTGCACACACAGCAGAGGCAGAGCTCAAGGAATGGTTCCTGGACCTTAAGTGAGCACAACTCTGCTCTGGTTTCTGCTCTTCCAACTCGGAGACAACCACCAAAAGCAGCGCTGAAGTGTTTAAGGGACCAAACAGTACAAGCCATTTGACAAGCTTCTAATTATTAAAGTAAATAAGCTTATCCTGAGGAGGTCTGACTGCCTGGAGTGGGACTCACCAGGAAGTCGTTGCCCAGGCGATATTCTCCAATGCCATAATTGTAAGTCAGCTCTGCAACAAAGTGGTTGTCCTCTGCTCCGTAGCCCACCATGGTCTTGCTCCATTTGCCATCATAAGGGCTGGAATATCCATATTATCCACATTTTAATGCCATGAGTGTTAAAAAGTAACCACCAAGGAGTGCAAGTGTTTGTGTTTCAAGGAGGAATTGCATTTCTAGAGTGAATAATAGCAGCTTTGACCCCGGGCTGTTGTTCATGGCCATGTGATAAAAGCAATTCTGCCTCATTAAGGGCTCGTGCTTTAAGAGCACAGGCTGCTCATTAGCTGCAATTACATAATCACTTCCTTATTGCTAAGCAGGAAAGGGCACCAAACTGTAAGATTCCTTCCATTTCAGAAAGAAATAGGTTCCTATTTCTTCTTTCGTTCATTCTTTTGTCTTTGCAAAAACCTTTGGGGCTACCAGGAGGGATTTTTAACACAAGAACCTTGCTAATGCCACGCCTATACAAATAATCAGTGGAAAGGAACGTAGTTACTGGTAAGCTTAGAAATAATTTGATACAGTTAAGTACCAGTCTATAGGTGCGATATTTATTCAAGGTAAGCATCACGCCCACACAGAGTGAGGGGCTGCAGGTTCCAAGGGAAGCAATTAAAGACAACATCACGAGCTTTACTTTACTGTGAGCTAACCGCTGGCACATGGGCGGTCACGGCGGGCAGGGCACTCACTCACCCGTTGCAGCTGGCCTTGCAGCCCTCCTCGAACTCCTCGTGCCTCAGCACCTTGGGAATCACACAACGCTTCGGGTTGGGAGGGGACCTCGAAGATCACCTCGTTCCAACCCGGGCCACCTTCCCTAGGCCCGGTGAAGCGGGCGAGAACGGGGTGAGTGCGGGCAGGGCGTGGCTCCCATCTCCGCCTCCATCCCCATCCCCATCTCCGTCCCCATCCCCACCCTCATCCCCATCTCCATCCTCATCCCCATCCTCAGGGCCGCGGCCCGAGGACACGAATGGCGCAGAACCGCCAGTCCTCCGCAGCCCCGGAGCGGCCGCAGCTGCCACCCCCCGGCCCCGTGGCTCACCTTCATGCCCAGCAGCTCCCGGTAGAACCGGGCGGTGCGGGCCCGGTCGCNTGCAGCCGCAGAGCCTCCGGGAGCGCCCGCAGAACCCCCGGGAGCGCCCGCAGCCGCCACCGCCGCCGCCTCCGCCCGCCGTGGAGCGCGGCGCGGCCGCGCCGGGGCTGTGGTACGAGAAGGCGGCGCCCGGGGACCGCAGGCTGGGGTGAGCGCGGGGAGCGGGGCCCGGCCGTGCTGCCCCTCGGAACCCTCCCTGAATGGGAGGGAAGTTCCACGCTTGGGAGGAAGCGGGGAGACTGACACCCGCTGCCGGGGTGAGGGTACCGGGGGTGCTTCAGAGAACCGGGGAGTGGTTGGGTTGGAAGAGACCTTAAAGCCCATCCCGTTCCACCCCTTACCGTGGGCAGGGACACCTTCCACTATCCCAGCTTGCTCCAAGCATCATCCAGCCTGGCCTTGGACATTTCCAGGGGTGGGGCAGTCACAGCTTCTCTGGGCACCCTGTGCCAGGGCCTCACCACCCTTAGAGGGAAGAATTCCTTGCCAATATCCCATCTAATCCTGCCCTCTGGAAGTTTAAAGCCATTCCCCATTGTGCTGTCACTCCAGGCCCTTCTCGAAGTCCTTCTCCAGCTCTCTTGGAGCCCTTTCCAGTACTGAAAGGTGCTCTAAGGTCACCCCAGAGCCAACTCGCCCAGCCTTTCTTCCTAAGAGAGGTGCTCCATCCCCCTGATCATCTTTGTGACCTCCTTGTGATGCTCTCTGAAGGTCAGACTGAAGGTGGTGTCAGCATCACAGCCACATTTTCTGAATAATTTCTCCACAGAAAGGTGGTGACTATCGCCAAGTCGAAGAAGTTTCGGGATAATCACGGGAAGGTTCTGCTGGAGGGGCACAGGCTGATCAAAGATGCACTGGAGGCAGGAGCTGTGCCACAGACACTCTTCTTCAGCACCGTGGGGCACCTGAAACTGCTGCCTGAGGCAGAGATAAAACGAGCCAGCTTGGTTAAGGTGAAATTTGAAGACATTAAGACCTGGTCTGACCTTGTAACTCCTCAGGGGCTTCTAGGTAAGCTGCCTCTGGAACAGTTGTAACGCTGCCCAAAGGGAAGCTTTTCATATTTAGGACAATGACTCTCTTAATAATCTTTCTTTAGACATAACACAATGCTCCAGCCCTGCTGGAAAATAAGTTTTCCTTGCGAAGTGACAAACTCAGCTCAAACTTCTTTTAGGTGGTGCTTTTCCTAACGCTTCCTCCAGCATATATTTATCGAAATTTGGGCCAACTCTCACAGAGCAGGCCTCTCCTTGGGGTGAGTCGATCATAAACCTGTCATACTTCCTTTCCTCAGGAATCTTTTCCAAGCCTGACCCTGCCAAGATGTCCTACCCTGCTGCTCAGGTCACCAACTCCCTGCCACTGCTCCTCATCTGCGACAACATCCGAGATCCGGGCAACCTGGGGACTATTCTGAGATCTGCAGCAGGAGCAGGCTGTGAGAAAGTGCTGCTCACCAAAGGTAAGGGAAAAGTTTGAGTAACCTGGGGGTAAGGCAGGGAATGAGGTGCTTGAAGAGGTTCCCCAGAGTTTGTGAGGAGTGGCTGGCGTGGTTCGCTGCGGCTGCTGAGCCCCTCCTTTGTGGGAGTCCCTGCGCTGTCACTGTTTCTCCCTGTTCCTTCCCAGGCTGTGTGGATCCGTGGGAGCCAAAGGTGCTCCGTGCAGGAATGGGGGCTCACTTCCGTGTGCCCATCATCGCCAACCTGGACTGGGAATCTGTTCCCACCAACCTTCCTGCTGGCGTCCAGGTCTGCGTGGCCGACAACAACGAGCCGGACGCTCCGGCTGGGACCACATCCCTGCCGAGAGGGGCTGGGTCTGCTCCTGACAGCCCAAAAGCTCCTGTGAAATCCAGCCCCAAGGCTGCTCCTGAGCACGAGGATGAGGAGGGAGCAGCAGGAATCCCAGAGCTGCCTGCACAGCGTTACTACGAGGACTGGGCACAGACTCCAGTGGCCGTGGTGATCGGAGGGGAGACCCACGGCCTGAGTCCGGCCGCGCTTCGGCTGGCAGCCAGCACGGGGGGGAGGAGACTGGTCATTCCCGTGGTGCCAGGCGTGGACAGCTTGAACTCTGCTATTGCTGCTGGCATTGTGCTGTTTGAGGGCAAGAGGCAGCTGCTGTGGAGGCACAAGCAGAAGGATGACGGGCACAAGGAGGAGGATGACCGGCAGAAGTTGCCTGTGCCAGGCTGAACTGCTGTGGTTTGGGTGCTGAAGGAGCACCTCTCCCCTTTGGTTCCCTTGGGAGTTAATAAAAGAGCAGCTCGGGCTGTTTGGTTCGTAGTAGATGAGTATTTAAGGCTGGAGCAGTGCTGGGATGAGTGTGTGGTTCCCGGTGGATGTGGTGGCCACATGGTGATGCTAGAGAGAAGGGAAGGTGATGTAGTGAGAAGGGAAAGGCCGGGTAGCAGCCCTGGCCTCACCTCAGCCGGTTCCCCCCTGTTCCAGCCCTTCTCACCAGCAGATCCGTGGAGATCTCAGATCCCCCGTCTGTGCTGGCCCAGCCAGGCTGCTGGGAGTGGGTTTGGGGTCAGAAAGGCCAGACTGCTGCCACCTGAATGGGTCCTGCCTGTGCTTACCCAAACCCTGTGCTCCAACAATCACTCCAACCCTGCCATGGGCCAGGCTGGCTGGGGGTGGCTGAGGCGTGGGGTGTCCGAGCTCCAGCACTCCTGACCACGCCACTGCTGGGAGGTGCTGGGCTGCTCCTGCAACTGCTCCCCAGTCAGTTCATCACTGCTGAACGCGGGCACAACCTCTGAGACGTGCAGAACACAGGCTGGGTTTATACAGGCAGAGCTGGCGGCTGTTCCCAGCTCCTGGCAGGGTGGGAAGCTGCAGCAGGATAAAAGGGGAGGCCATAATCCTGCCGTGGCTGACTAATGAGCTGAAAGGGAAAAGCAGTGGCCTTGCACAACACTGCTATTCAGGCTGGGACATCGGGCTGGGAACGCCCCAGTGGCTGCCAAAGGGCTCCCTCCCTCCTGGGGAGCTCCAGCCCACCCCAGCAGACTAGGCACAGGCAGGGGCTGTGTGAGCCCGGGGGGGAACACACAATCCCAAGGAGCCACCGATCCATGGGGTCAGGCTGGGGGCTCCTCTTCCCCCACACAGGCTCCCTCTCTCTGACAGCAGGACAGGCAATCGGCACCTCCGGGGACGAGGTCATTGTAACAGTTTTATTACAAAGTTCCAATCACCATGTACAGTTTTTACAATGTCACTTTTCAAGGGCTCGGCTGTGCTGCTTGGGTTAGGGAGAGAGGGTTTTTTTTATTTTGGTTATTTTTTTAAAGAACAGCACCATTAACGTTGAGTTTGGGACACACCTACGAAAAACAGCTCAATCAACTAACACAGAGGGGAGAGGACAATTCATACCAGAGAGAGGGACGAGAGAGGATAGGGAGAGCACAAGGAAGAGACGAGAGGTGAGGGCAGCCCGGTGGTGATCCTCCTCCTGGCTCAGAGTGGGAGGGACAGAGGGAATACCCACCCACGGCAGGGGGATGGACCCTGACACGCACAGCCAGCGCTGCCTAAGGCTGTCGGTGCTTGGAGTGGGGGGTGGGAAACCCACAAGGGAAGGTCTCACCCCCAGGAGGAAGAGCTTGGCTGTGCCGTGGTCTTTCAGAGGTTGACAGCAGTTAAGACTTTGTCTTGGCCTTGTCAGGGCACTTGCGTGGGAGAGAAAGGACTGGCCTGGGGCGATGGGGACATCCTTATTGCTTCCTGGAAGTCATTTAGTCAGCAGGGGTGGTAAGAAAGGAAAGAAGGGGGAGGAGGAGAAAGAAAAGAGCCCCAAGAACCCCACCCACTGCCTGATGCATACGTTGGGAAGAACATCATGCAAGAAGATTTGCCTGCTAGCTAGTGCCGTGTATAAAGTAATGATACGGTAACAGTTCTGGCCTGGTTATTAGAGAATATATCACCATGAAGCACAAGCGAAGTCTCCAAACGCCAACAACTCCCTGCTGAAAGTGCATCTCAAGGAGTTTGCTTAGGAGAAGGATTCACTGCGTAAAACAAGGCACCACAAGAAGGTTGGATACTGGGTCGGGCGTGAGGACACGCTGGAGAATCCACAAGCGGCGGAAGAGAGACCTAGTTTTAAATAACGTCTGTTGGCACGGAGGCCCCTTAGATGGGCTCGGGTTTTAGCTTGTCTGCTAGAAAGTCGCTGACAAAGGATTCCACGATTTCGGGCGTGATCTCCTCCACATCCATCACGTACTTGGCCCGGGCCGACATGTCCAGGATGGTGAGCAGGGGTGCAGCCTCGGGCAGGTTGGTGTAATCCCGCAGGGAGTCGGTCATGTCGTCCTGGAGGCCAAAAGGAGGAGGACAGAGGAGTCAGCAGCAGAGCCAGGACGCCAGGAGCAGTTTGCTGCTGCCACGGTCCAGCCCACAGTGTATCCCAGGGGACTGGGCCTTGCACCAGCACTCCAGGACCACGAGCACAGCAGGCAACACCGTCATCTTGCTGCTTGGTTTGCTCATGGTTTGTGTCAGAACCAAACCGGGTTGGTTTATCCCAGGCTGGAATGGGACACGCACTCCTCCAACCCAGAGGCAATTGCTTCCAGGCTGACCCACTGCCCCGGCCACCCAGAGCCTCTGGGACATCCACAGCTCAAAGTACTGAATGTGGGGACTGCCAGCCCTCTGCCAGCACAGGCACAGCCTCGCTGCTCACCAAGGGTGGATACCAAAGGGACCCAAGTGCACGCCCGGAACAAAGCAAGGAACAGGAATGGGATGAAGACTTGTGCTTTGAGCCAACAATGAGACCCCACCAGCAGGTCCCAGTGTCTGGGCACACAGAGCACCAGGCTGCTTGCAGGGGGACAGGGCTGCCCTCCCCTCAGCCAGGCATGGCTCAGCTCCGAGCAAAGGCAACCATTTATCCCTCCTGAGGGTGTGGGATGCGAAAAGCCGGCACTGGTGCGATTCATCACCAAGCCCACGACGCGCCGCGCCCGGAGCGGGGCGTTCCTGCGCGCCCCTTCCGAGGGGCAGGAATGGAATCCATCCACCTGGTTGGCGGCCGGGGCTCTGCAGCGCGTGGCGGCAGCGCTGGGGAGCTCCGGTCGCGCCTCCCCTTCCTTTGCAGGGGTTTCTGGCGCAGCTGGACCACGTGGCTGGAAGGGCGAGCAGGGCTGGGCTCGTCGCCTCGGCCGCCCCCCACCCAGGTGTCGGGACGCCTCGTCCTTTATCTCGTCGCTCCAAAGGCACCAGGGAACATTTTTAATCAATGCAAAATCGGTCCAGACGGCGCTGGGAGAGCAATGGGAGGCGCCTGCTCCGGCCATGGCCGGGCTGCTTTGTGCGTGGGGGCCAGCGGAGCCCCGGGGCCAGCGCTCCCGGCTATTGAGGTGACGGATGAATGGGACGTGCCGGACGCTCCCCATTCTTCGGGCCGGCCGCTGCAGGGCCGTCGGGAGCTGCATGAATAGCAGCAATGTTTCAGCTACAGCCGGCGAGCGGGAGGAAAACGCTTCGCAGGCTCTGGGGGAGGGGGAGGAAGGTCCCGGACCCTCCCAAAATAGCCCTTCCCAACAAGGGACTTATTCAAGGGTGCGGGGCTGAGCTGGGATGCTCAGAGACCCGTTACGGTGCTGGGAGCGGCTGCACGGAGGGGGCCAGCGGGGCTGTGGGTGGTGGCAGTGGGGGCCTGGCTGGCTGGGGGGGCCTGGGTGTGGCAGTGGGGACCCTTTTGTCGCAGGGCGGCTCCGGAGGGCTCCGCGCATGGAACGCTGCGGCTGTGACGTGGGCGTGCAGGGACGGAGCAGGCGCAGCGGCTGCCACCTGCCCAGGCCCTGAGCAGTGATGTGGGAGGGGAACTGCAGGGCCTGGGGGTGCTGAGAGCTTTTTTGACCCATAGACAAAACCTCAGTTTGCCAGACTGCAGCAGGGCAAAGTGTCCGCGCGGGGGAAAGGGAGGCCAGAAGTCCTCCAGTTTTCCCGTTTCCCCTTCTCTCCAGCAGATCTTTGACTCCAAGCACTGCAGCAGGGCACATGCCTCAAATGCCATCCCAGGCAAGAAAAGCATGGTCAGCTCAGGGAAACAGACAAAATTTCACTGGCTGGGCCAGGCTGAAACTCGAACCCTGCTCCTCTTCCTCTGCCCAGCCACTTTCCTGTCCCCACAGCCTCAGGGTTGAGCGGGCAGCAGCCCTAGAGTGGCAGCTCCGCTCCCTCCCACCTCCCACAGCCCTGCTCTGCCTGTCCCTCTCCCATGTTCAGGCTTTTCCCCCTCTGACCAAACCCTTTGCTAGAAGAACCATCCAGCAAGGAGAGCACAGACTGAGCCAGGCCTCAAGTCTGATTTTGCTCCGCAGTGCCCGACAGCTGCAGTAGCTCTGTGCCTCAGTTTACCCACTGAACATCAAGAATAACAGTGGCACCCAACGCAGCTCAGTCCTCATACCCAGCAGGACACAGCCCTGTGCCCTCCTCTCACTCACCTCACCCGCCACGAAGAAGAGCAACGGTGCCTCCTCCTCTTTGGCTTTGTACTTGGCTATGATTTTTTCAGCTATGGGCTGAATCAGTTGTTTCGCCGCCTCCGACTCCCCGTCATCCTCTGAATCTGCAGGGCACGGGGTTGGGGAGACAAAACGAAAAGAGGCAAGGCAAAAAAAGGAGGTTAGGATCAAAGGATGCAAACGGGCCGGGCGCTGGCAGCTCTGTCCCACAGCACCACCACGCAGGAAGCCGGAGCCCGGATGCGCCGCACGGACTTCAAAGCCACACGGCTCTGGAGCAATTAGGGAGCAGCTGAAATGCACTACAGGGAAACACAGGAAAGAAGAGCAACTCCTGCTCCCCAAATACTCCACTGCTCGCTCCCTGGTGCTGTTGGCGATACAAACAGGCACAAAGAAGCTGCTTTGTGGTTTGAGCATGTTTTGAAGACCAGACAAAGGCACTGATCTGAGGCTGCTGCCACCCCTGCCCACCACCCACCATCCCTCTGCCTCAGGACGGCTGAGCCACAGCTCTGCTGCTCCAGTCTGAGCGCTGTGAAGGCGGCTTTGATTTGACAGAGGTAGGGCAGAAAGAGATGGCAGCATCAATCAAACGCCAGCCACCACTGAAGTTCAAATAGTGAGCTGGAAAGAGGAGAGTCTGCGTCCTTGGGAAGCACTGAGATGAAAAGATTCCAATTCGGGGACAACTTTCAGGCATTAAAGGAAGAAGGCAGAAGAGAGCCCCTTGTCTGCCCTTGTGGTCCCTGATGTAACCACCAGGACAGGTCCAGCCCCCGGCAGGGACAGGCCATGCCCATACCTAGAAAACTCTCTGCCCTCGCTCCACACATTCCTGTCCTCCTCTCTGGTGGAGACATTCCAGAGATGCTGCACGCTGGATTTCAGGGTCTGTCCTGCGTGCAGGGCAGAGATAAATACGCCGAGTTGCAGGGTGTCTGCAGGGATTGATTTTCCTACAAACATCGGCTGCTGGCGGCACTCCAGGCAGCCCTGCACACTCTGGCTAACCCAGCCCTAACCCCTCTGGGGAAGGAGGTAGATCAGTCAGGATTTACTCAGCACCAGCACTTGCTAAGCCTGCCTTCTCCTGGGGGTGTTGCTGCCTGTGCAGTGCAGGCACTGGTCTGCTGGGGGGTCTCCCAGCAGGACAAAGCTGGCCAGGAGCCCCCATTCCCAGTGCCTGGCTTGCTGCAGCACCAGCTGCATCTCTGCCCCAGCACATCACTGGTGGATTTCATCAAGACCATCCACCCCCAAAAGCACCGAGCAAGAGCCCCAGCTGTTCTCCTGATGAGCTGTTTGCAGCAAGGTGATAGAAAAACTTTGCTCAGAGCAAGATAAAAATAACTCTTTCCAGAGGCCTGCAGCGCCAGCCCCAATCCATCAGGCTTGGCGTGGCCAGCCGGCCCTTCCCGCGTGAGGAGAGGATTTTTGGCTCTGTGCTCTCATCCCCTGCTGGGCTCTGCTGAATAAATAACCAGGGTCAAAAGGAAATCTGAAAGGGAAGAAGGAGAGGAGCGAGGGCCGTGTTATCAGCGCTGCAGAGGAGGGTGTGCTGCTCACAACGGGCACACGAGGAAGTGGGACATGAGCCCTGCCCTGGGCCTGGCACAACACCACCAAGGCGAGGGGGGCTTCTTCAGCACACCCCCCAAACTCCACACAGCACACATGGGACAGCTGCACCCCCCCAAGAGCCCAGGACCCCTCGACTCCCTCCCTGGGATGCTGCGTGCACCCCAGTGCTGCCCACCCAGGGCTCAGCCTGCAGCACAGCTCATCCCAGCCATGCCCTTTCCTGAGTTATTGTGTCCATTGCTGGCAGGGAAGCAATGAGGAATGAGCCACCCATGCTTCGGGCGAGCTCTAGGCCTGTTTCTAACTGCAGGGGAGCTTCATGTGTGGGTTAGCAGCAAAAGGACAGGAACTTTGGGGAAAAACCTGCCCTGTCCTGCAGCCAGGGGAATCAGGAGAATCAAGGACCAGCAGAGCACGAAAGGCTGCTCTGACTGTCACAGCAGCCCTGTTCAGCCCTGGGACTCAAGCCCTGAGCTGTGGTTTCCAGCACAGATCTATAATCCCTCGCAGAGACACTTCCTCTGCCTCCTCTGTAACATCACGTGTGCCTGAAGTCCCTGCTCCAGAAAGGCTTTTCCCATCTCCACCAGCACCAGCTGTGACAGTGTATTTCTCATACTCCCAACACCTCATCAGCATCCCTGTCCACACCTTTGATATGACAGCTCCTCTGTGCTGCCAATCGCTGCTCCACTGCACCCCAGGGTGGAGGGTGGTGTGTGGGAGCCCCGTGGGCACAGCAGGCTCTGGCAAACCCCTGCCAGCTGCTGTGGTACAGGAAAGGCTCCGAGTCTGTCCGAGGGGCTTCTACAGGGAGCTCTCACCCTGCACTGGCCTCTCTGAGAGCACATAGTGATGGAAAACAGGAGAGGAAGTGATATCCCTTCCCAGGACACTGTCATCACCAGAGGCAGGTTCCCAGCCCCGTGGCCAGCTCTAGCCGAGCTGGCAGGCCCAGCCCCCTTCCCCAGCACAGGCTCTGCTGTCACAGCAGGGATGCTCCATCCATACCTACAAAGAGAACGAGGCAGGGGCCCTCATTCAGCTGCACGGCGTTGGAGTCCGTCAGCTCCAGCACGGGCTTGGGGTGCCAGGGGAACTCGCGGCACTCGATGTCGTTCAGCACCTCCACCCGGCCCTGCCGCGTGATCACGTCTCCCTTGGAGTCCAGGACGATGAGAGTCGGGATGCCTGCGATGGAAAAAAACAGGGAAGGGGATCAGCCAAAGAATGAACTGGCCAGCGACAGGGTGTGGGGAGAAAGGCCTTTTCCTATGGCCTCGGGCCCTGGCAGGAGCCCAGCGAGCCTCCTGCCTGTCTGCAGCTCGTGGAGTGGGGATCAGCCTCCCTGGATCCTGTTTCCGTCCTAGCAGAGCGCTGCAATTCAGGAGCCAGAGCAGGAAGCTGAGAGACAGCTCTGGCATTGCCTGCCCCTCCCTGCCCAGCTTCAGGCAGGGATTGCTGCTGTGTGGTGCCCGTGGGTGTGAATCCCACTGTACCACCCAGGGACCCTCCCTCTTGCACCGTGCCCTCTGTGCATCACCATCCCAGTGCCGAGATGTGGCTGCCTCTGGAAGAGCCCAATTCCCAGGAATGCACACGGCCTGCAGACAGCAGTGGCCAGGAAGCAGGGTGTGCTCCTTCCCAGAAGGAACACCATGTATTTTTGCCCCCACAGCCCTCCAGCACTCTGCACTAATGGCCCAGCCATTTCCACAGCACATCCCTCTGGAGACTAACAAAGCTGTGCAGGAATGTCCAGGTCTACAGGATCCTGGCAGGATGTGGCTTAGGGGATATCCAGTGATGGTCTGGCCCTTGGGAAAAAGCAGCATTTTGCCCTGAGCTATGGGGCTGGGAAGCTTTGTCACAAAGGAGAAGCTTTGTACAGGAGGTGAACACAGGTGCAGCAGAGACATAGCACAAATCACCCACTCAAATGTCACTGGCAGTGGGGCAGGCTGGACACCAGCTGGTGACCATCCCATCTGATAAGGCACAGGCTTTCCGGCCACAAAACAGCCACGGGTGGGTCAACAGGAGCAGCTCATGTTGGTGACTTCATCTGGAAAGCACACCATTCCTCTGTCATCAGGGAGACAAAGAAACATCCCACAAGGAAGGAAGAGGGGACAGCAGGATCAGGCCCCAAGGGACAAATGAAGTGACCGGTGTTAGTGCCAGGGACAGCTCATCACTCAGGCTTCAACCGGCTCCCTATCCAGCATCTCCTTCACCCAGCGACATCCCTGGCAAGCTGAGGCAACTCAAACACTCCTGCCCTTTATCCCAAGGCTCATTTTAAAGCTCTTTCCTCACAAATACCCTGCGGAGCCCTTCCTGGGGCAGGGGACACACAGCACGGTTGCCCTTGCCAGGCTCCTGGCACTGCAGTGCCATGTTTGTCCAACAGTGGGTTACTCACGAGCCCTCTGAATTCGAGGCATTTCTTTAGGAAATACACGGCCATCTGTGTGTCCCAGCCTGCCTGCAGGTCCAGGCGAGCGGCCGCATTCCCGTCATTCCAGCCCGGCACATTCCTGCCTGCGCTGGGGCTGGTGCTAAGCAGCAGTGCAGGAACCCGCCCAATGGCTGCGCCGGCAGATCCTAAGGGTACGCCAAGAAAACCATTTTGTATCACAAAAAGGCTTATTCATTACCTGCCGGTAATTCAACGTAGCCCCAGGGCAGGGATGGGTTAAACAGACTGGAAGGAACTGGGAAATCTCACGCTGGCCCTGCCCTCACAGGCGCAAAGTGCTACTGACACCAGGAGAAGCACTCAGGGTGCAGCAGCGCTCGGGATTCTTCGGATCTTGATCCATTTAGGATCCCCAACCCCACCCCAAACGCCTGCTTTGCCATCCATTATACATGAGAGACAGGCTAGAGACTCTCAGGTCATCAGGCAGCAGCACTCCCAGGCAGAGGTTTCAAATCGGCTTTGTCGATCTGGGAAAATTAAGGGCTGATATCCCTTCCCAAGATCGCTTTAGACAGTTCAGATCGCTGTGATTCTGCAGCTATCAAGGATTTCATCCACTATTCAAAGCATTCCTTCAGACTTCGACTAATTTGCATATGCAGATACCCCCTCCCCCATAAAAACACCCAGCCATTAAACCTCCAACTGCAAATACAAAACTGAATCAGAAAACAGAATATTTTAAAAGGTAATTCACATCCCCATCTTCTCAGGTGACCTTTGTGACTACCTCCTTAGCAGACACACCCTGTTTTCAGGGGACACAGATCTGCAGGACCAGGGAAACCATCCTTAACGTTATTCACACCTGCTAACTCAAATAATTCCCCCTTTCCACTCGTCCCAGCCACTATTTGTTATTTTAGTGCCTTTCGGGGGATTTGGTAATTGCCTTAAGTCATAACACCAGAATTTACTCATCAAGAAGAATCAGCGATCAGACACTGCAATGAATATTGTATTAGCTTGGATGAGAATTAGCATAGACAGGCTTGGTTGGATTTTATGCACTAGAAAATGGATTTGGCTCCCACGGGGCCAGCATTTTATGAAAACACAGGGGCCAAATGGTTTGTTACCGAACCTGGCAAGGCATTTACATATTTATGTATTAAACCCCACACCCTACATGGAAATCTCATCTGCATGAAGTCTGTTGGGTGAGTAATCACAATCTACGTGAAGCAAACCCCACACCAACCACGGGACAGGTGGTGCATTTTATTGCTGTTTTTTCACTTTTTTCAGAAGAAAGCTCCAGAAGTCTCCTGTAACAGTGACTTCCAGGCTGAGACTGACCTGTGGGTGTCTGGGAGAAGGGGAGAAACAACAGGTTTTAGAATGTATTGCAAATCCTAAAGAGACACCACGGAGCCCAGGGGGAACACTGAGGAACCCTAAAGAACTCGTGAGATACACCACAACAAGGGCTGATTCCTATCAAAGCATCAAGTTTATCACTGCTCCCCATCCCATTGGAAGGAGAGCTAAGGCCAAGGGATTTCACCCAAGGCAGGACTGGGAGCTGCCTGCACAAAAGGGAATTATTTCTAAGCAGCCACAACACAAGACATGACTCTTTCTCAGAACAGCACTGCACCAGAAGCAATTTACTGGAGGTGGTATGGTACGGCCTCTGACTGCACATGAGTTATGAATAGAGGCATTCAAGTAAACCCAAATAAAGGCCAATAACTCAACTTACATTTTATACTGAGTTTCTGAATGCTGTAGGGGCCAACACAGGACTAAAACAACAAGAGATTTGACTCTCTTGCTGCTTTCCACCACTCAGGAACTTAAAGCAGACAGGGAAGACAAGCTCTTCTGTTGTTTCAGTACTCAGCCTTCAAAAAACAGTGGGAAACTTCCTCATGTTGTGTGCTCACAACCCAAGCACCGGGATGGTAACCTGGACACTCACTGATCATTGGTGCAGCTCCAAAGAGAGCTTTCAGAGAGGCAGCATCAGAACCATGAACGTGGGGAAAGGCAGATGTGGTTACACAGATCTGATTCTTCATTTAGGTGGAATAACCACGCGTGGTGATGAGCAGAGCCCACGACACCCAGCTCTGTTTGCAGGAAGCTTTTGTTCCAGCTGGTGTGAAAAGCCTGACTGCAAACAGGCAAAGTCTGCATGGAGCTGAGATTCAGGGATAACATGGGAACTACCTGGGCAGAGGAAGGGATTGGGGTGCAGGGGAACAGCCAATATTTACATTTTCAGGTCAGCACACAACAAAGAGAGATACCTTTAAGAAGGCAGTGGCTGGAGTTGGAGGGAAAGCTGTTGTCACTGTTTCCCTGGCTACAGCATGCCTGGTGCTCAAGTATCCATGTCTGGACACCTTATTTACAGAAAGTCCCAGTGAAACTGGCAGCAGTCCTGCAGTGCTCGGCCGAAACCAGCACTGGAGAGGGTTGTGAGCGGGCTGGGGAAGAGACAGATGAATTTGGAAAGCTCTCGCCTCATGGGAAGGTCATTAACCACCAAAGTGATGGCTATTTAAAGTAGGTAAATGGTTATTCTTGGGCTAAGGTCAGGGAACAGAGCTGAGTGGCAGCACCTGAGTGGTGTCTGGAGAGGGAGGGATTATTTCTCCTGCCACTCTTCCCATGCCCTCAGCCACCTTTGGCAACACTCCTCCTCCCCTGCAGACCACACTTACACTGCCAGCCTGCACCCACCTGGCCAACACAAAGCTGAGTCAGGGGAGGTTTAGGTTGGGTATCGGGAAAAATTTTTTCACCCAGAGGGTGGCTGAGCACTGAAAGAGGCTCCCCAGGGCTTGGTCACAGCTCCAAACCTGTCTGAGTTCAAGAAGCTTTGGGACAAAGCTCTCAGGCACAGGGTGAGATTGTTGGGGTGTCCTACATAGGGCCAGGAGCTGGATCTATGATCCTGCTGAGTCCCTTCCAACTCAGCATATCCAATGATTCTATGACATCACACAGAAACAGATGAGAAACAGCCACATTGCAGCAAGACCCTTTAACCACAGGGGGAAACTGTACATACACGAGATCTAACCAGCCAGCCACCTTGCACACCTCTGTGCTGCAGTTTGTCCCCTGCTGGAACAAGGTGCCAGCCCCTGGGAAGGCTGCTGTGAGCTTTTATCATCTTCGTGACTCTTTGAAGCCACCCAGACACACAGAGTCTCTCTCCCTGCCCTTACAAGCAGCCAGGGCTGCTGGAATTCTGGCACTGGCACGTACAGTAAAAGCAAAGCCATGGTTTACATCAAACACTCTCTCTTCTGTAATTCATGTCACTAACATAAACCAGATGCCATCTTCCTCAGCCCCTGCACAGAACGATGGCCTGCCTTTGCATTACATAAACCGGCAAGAACATGAAATTTAAACCTTCAAGAAAAAGCAAAAATAAATAAATCAGTAATTAGACAAAAAACATCCAAGCCAAAAACAGCTTCCAAGTTTCCAGGAAGAATTAGGTTGTTTATGGAAGTCCTGTTTCAACTAACAGCCTGCCTGGCAGGTGGTAGGAATGTGAGTTTGTGGAGAGCAGAAACATGAAGCGGCTCTGCCTGGGGCACTGTGCTTTGCTTTGCTGTTTTCTTGGTTTAGTTAAACAAGAGGAGACATTACAAATACCCAACAAAAGGAGGGGGAAAGGAGATCTGTGCCTCAGAGTGGCCTTTCCTACCTTGGATGCCGTAGAGTCGGTTCAGGCGCGACCGTCTGGCCTCGTCAGCGTAGGGCACGGCCACCCAGGGCATCTCACTGAAGTACTGCTTGAAGGAGTCCTCTGACCTGTGCAAGGGGAACAGGGCATGGCATGCAGAGCCCTCCACTTGCCAGGCTCCTTGCTCCTTAAAAACCTGGCCTGCAAAGCCCTTTATCCCTCCCACCAAACCCCACTGCTAAGTGCTGTTGAGAGAGAGAGAGTCAGGCCAAATTCAAGAAGTCCCCAGTGTGTTTTTCCCCAATAAAATATTTCAAACTCTCCAGGGCATCTGAATGCCAACCCACGGTGAGAGCAGCAGCTTGAGCATCTTTCAGAGCCACAAGCCACAAAGTGAAACAGACCTGTTTCCCTGGGCAGAGGGAAAGGACTCAGGCAGCCCTTTGTGATGCCAGAGCCAACCTGCTCTGCCTGCACGGGGTGTGAGTGCTGCCTCACCTGTCTGCACTGACGAAGAGGATCTCAAACTTTTGGCCTGCCTCCTTGATTTTCCGGTAGGACTCCACCAGCACCCTCGTGAGGCTTCGGCACGGCGGGCACTGCAAAACACATCGTGAGGAGGACACTGTCTCCTCCTCAGGACCAGTCCCACAGCCAGCAGGGCCAGGTGACCCAGTGACCATGCACTGGTGTGACCTCATCTTTGCTGCAGTGCCTGAACGTGGCTGGGGTTTATGGTCCACAAGTACCAACAAAACCTCTTCTATTTCTAAAATCTGACCACTCTCCCCCTGAGCGAGAGGGCCAGCTGAGGATGACAGGCCACTGCAACGCTGATGATGAAAGCATCTTAAATTCTTCAGCACCAACCAGCCCAGGGTCTTTACTCTCCCTGAGCCCACTCCAACCGCTCTGCACAGCACCTCCCACTCACCCAGTGCGCTGAGAAATAGACCCCGACGTGAGAGCCCTCCAAGGCACTGCTGTCCAGTGTCTGCCCATTGTTCCTTAGCAGAGGCCCAGCAACAACTTCACTGAAGGGTTTTGGCCCCCAAGGGAACTCCAGACCTGGGGAGCGGTAGGGATAGGGGTGGAAAGAAGACACAAGACAGTAACATGCACAAGCAGCTTTTACAGTTTCAGAAAGTTCCACTAGAAGAACCAGTCCACCTTCTGCAAGGATACAGGGGATCCTGTCTGAGGAACCCTCCTGGGGTTTATTCCCATCCAAGGGGGATGCAGAACACCTCAGTTGTCAGGCACCACCACAGCCCTGCCCTGAGGTGAGGAAGCCAAGCTCTGCACTGCAGCCAGGGCCATCTCTTTCTCTCAGGCAGGCTGCACCCAAGGCGCAGCACCTTCAGCCTGACAAAGCCAGCTCTGGTTTTGTGCCTGCTGAGGCATCTTTTCCTTATCAACACTGTTTATTTCAGCAAGAGAGGGCAAGGTGGTACGTGCTCAGGAATGCAGTCAGACTGTGTCCCTTATGCTGATACTAACCATGTATTTTTACACATTCCCATACATGTCTTTATTTATAAACCTTAGCTAAATATATGTAAAAGATGGTGTGTTTATATCCATATATCTCTATATATATCTTACACTAACCCTCTGCACCCCAAAGCAAGCTGTGTGTGTACACACAAACACGCTCTGAATCATCTGCTGCCAGCTCCCAGAGCAATCCATCCATGTGTTCAGCCAGAGAGGAGGAAACATCACAGATGGCTCAGGCCACAACATGTTCCTGCTGTACAGCTCCTGCCACTGAATTAAAGACTCTGTCACCCTGCTCAGTATTTACTGCACCAAGAAACAATGAGCCTGTAATAAAAAAAATGGATGGACAACTACAGCAGATGACTGATGGGTCTGCAGGGTCTGTGAGTAAGGGCACACATTTGGCTCATTTGGGTTTTTCCAAATTGGAAGAAGATAGATTTAGCATCAACTCCCAGCACAGCACACCTCAGCAAGGGAGAGTAGTAACGTTTTGCCGTTTAATTTGTAAATAATTGGAAATTCATTAACCTGAGTGTGATGTCAGTGATAAAAGCCCTGCTCAGTATTCTGGAAGGATTCTGTTCCCAAGGTTTGGAAGGTCTGGGCCCTCATTCTGTCTGTCCATGTGCCTCCGTCAGGGAAAAAATCCAAACTTCATGTTTCAGTTAGCCTAACCTTTTCCTCATTAGCACTCCAGACAAAAATCCTGGAGGGAAATTCTTTGCTCTTTTCAGTAAGCAAAACCAAAACACAAGATCTGGCAGGAATGATGCAGAAAATTTTACGCCAAAAATAGCACAGTGCTTTGAATAGTTAAGCATGACAATAGCTCTTTGTTCCCTCCCCCCAGGCCATTCAGAATGAACTGAGATGAAAAGGCAGCTGTGTGTCCATGTTTCTGTGGCACAGGAGACTCCAGGTCTTACCTTCAGGGTCATCTCGGATGACCAGGAGGCCGTTCCTGCAAACCACCTTCCCAGTGCAGGCATCGATAAATATTAGGGAAGGAATGTTGGAGACTCTGTACTTGTTCCACAGCTTCAGCTGTAAAAGAGATTGGGAGGGGAGATAAGGAAGGTAAACTTGGCTGAGTGAAGAGGAAGATTTTGGAGCATTAGCATCTTTTAGAGCAGAGGTCAGAGGTGAGCAAAGAAACAGAGCTGGTGCTGCAGGGATGAGCGTGAAAGAATGTGAGGAAGAGGTGCTGGAGACACCCTCACCATCACCACCATCCCCTCAGGAACTCAGGTGAGACCCCCACGTTTCTCACCCCTGCTGTGGGCTTGCCCGTGAGCACAGGCAAAGCTTCTCCTCCTCCTGCTTTTACCTCTTTGCAAGTAAAATGGGGATAATACTTGCCATGCTCTGAGCTCTTTGTTTAGAAGACATGGCAAGCACAAATACTTTTAATACCACTGCTCTGAAGCAATTTGTAATGCTTCCCTCACTGTTTCCTCCCCTCCCACTTCCATGTTCATTAAACAAACCAGCAACCTCCGCCAAGACACAGCCAGGCTGAGCACAAGGCCAACACACAAAAAAAATTATTCTTCTGCAACTGGGGCTTCCCGGGTTTGTTCCCAGGAGCTGATTAAGGGCTTTGACACCAGCCTGGGGGCCCAGCTCATCCATCCTGCACTGCCAGCTCTGCAGGCTGATGGCCACGTTTTGGGCATCCCAGTCTGGACGGGCCTGCCTGCTGGTCATTGCGTTTTGCAGCGAGCTCGGCTCTGCACAACACCGGTGACAGAGAGCTCTGGGTGTCACACACTCCTGAGCTCACGTTCCCCAGGACATGTTTCTGGCATAGGATAATTTAGAGCTTAACTCATGCACAGAAGCTGGCTGGGATGAGGAGGAACAGGACCACGACAGCTGCTGGCACAGCCCAGGCTGCAGGTGTGGGCTGGCAGAGCCGCTCTCCCCACCACGCACGGAGGAGCTGCTGCCATCACCTCATTTTCCTTACATTTCTCCAAGCATTTCAACCCCAACAGCCCAGTGGTGAATTATCAAACTCTCAAACAAAAGCCAAACCATAACCAAGAGCCAAATGGGGAAGGAAACTAATCTCCACCTTCCCCTAACATCAAGCTCTGGGCTCCCCTTGGGCTCCGTGTGTTTACAACGTGCTCCAGTTTGGAGAATAAAACCCAGGCACAGGAGAAGCACAGAAAGGGCCCACCAGTGTCAGCCAGCACGAGAGCCAGAGAAACCATCACACAATGTGCTGCTGCTTCCACCAGTATCTCACAGAGAAACTGCACCCACGTGTTTCCAGAGGAAGAACTCTGCATTGCGCTGTCCCTGATGTGCAAAGAGAGGCAATGCCATTTCCCGAGATGGGAATGGTCTGGGGATGCAGAGACAGGTAAGGTTTTGTGTCCTACCCACCAGCCTTCCATTTCCAATAGACATATTAATGGATTCACAAACCAAATGGCCTTGGGCAAGAGAAGAATAAGGAAACTGTACTCAGTGCAAACCAGCCCCCTCACAACGACGGTGTTCAAACCACAGAAGGTAAAATCCACTTCTGTGAAGTTTAAAGGGTGGGGGAAAGCTCTTTATAAGGATCACAGGCATTTAACAGGGTGCTGCAAACAATAAGGAAATTACAACTAGCAATCGGATCGTTCTCTTTAAATAGTTGCTTACATTACACTTCATTTTGCCAAGTCCTTTGTATACAGAAGCAGCTCCCCCGGGGCATCACGGCGGGTCCTGGCAGTTTTGCTTGGCTGGGGAAGCAGCAGGGTCTGCACTTCAGAGCCAAAAGGCTGCATGGACTCGCTGTGCTCAGAAGGACGGGGCTGGAACACCCCAGATAAGGGGATAACACCAAACCAAACCTCTCAAAGGAGCAAGCTTGGCATGGCTGGCTCCAGGCAGTCTACGGGGTCCAGCATATGTGGCAACTCTTGCCAACAGCTGGTCCTGAGTCTTCTCAGGATGTGTAAACCATCAGGCCCCACTGGACCCAAACTGCAGGCACTGGTCTTGGTTTCCCAGACATCCACAGCACGGGCAATCTGCAATCCAGACACTCTGCCCCCATGAAATCGGGAGCTGCCACTTCTAACTCATCAGTGAGGGTCCACAGGAGAATGCCTCAAGCAAGCACGAAGCCAGGTGTGTGTCAAAAGGGTCAAAAAGCATCGAAAGAGGTCAACGTGACACCTGCTGCTGCTGGGGGAGCACGTCCATCACTGAGCTCTGAGACCTGAACCTAGAGAACACCACGTCACACTCAGTCACACCTTGGGTGAACGAGAAAAAGCAATTCAAACGGAAAGGTTTCACCTTGCACCTGTGCAAAAGCTCCCAGACACAGCCCACCGGCCCAGGTAACACCAAAGCAAGTTTCAGAGCTTCGTACAGGCTGAGCAGCACTTCCTATTTTTAACAGATTTGCTGCCTGGGTTTTCACCGAAACCCATCAGACAACACCAATGGACAAACACAACAACTGCATACAAAGCAACTGGAACTGGGCTGCCATTTGAAGCCTATTATAAAAGCCTTGAATTGGAAGTTAGTGGTCTCGATGCACTAACCAATATTAATTCCATCCAGGAATGTGCTGTTTAAAGTGGGAGCAGTTTGGTTTGATGACTCCCCTGTGCGCCACGAAAGCTGATGGGGAATGAGAAACGCACGCGCTGCAGGAGGAGTGCCAGGATCTACCACAATTCCCACCACCCTGGCCCTCATCAGCCAGATTCCAGCCTTTCCAGAGCCTCTCAGACATTTGGGAAGGAAGCCTGATGGCTGCTTTTACTGCAGGTCTGACCTGAAAGAGTAGAACCTTGATAGGAAATGGGCTGGTTCATTTTAGCCAAGCTAAAGACAGCTCCCAATGGGATTCCCACGCTGTGCCACTATTTTGCACTTAAACTACAGCTTCCAGACAGGACATCTGATCTCCACCTAAAACCACTGGGATGACCCAACCTGTCTTGTGGCAAACTATTGCACCAGTTAGCTTTTCTCAGGGTAAAATGCCAGGGATTTGCACATGTGAAGGTTCTGCAAAGGGGACAAGCTCGGCTTACACCCACTGGTTGTGGTCCATGCAGAAAGGGAAATCCAAGAGAAAAAAGGCATCCCTGGTGTGGGTACCTGCACAACCACACACACCTCACAAAGCATTCTGTGTCAGGCTGGGTGTGGGATGCAGAAGGCAAATTACAACTTGCTGTGAGACTGCGGGCTGACGGGATGATAGCTCAGGCAGCAGGGCAGAGTGCTGCCTCAGCAACTCTGAAAAGCTGTTTTTCCTGCCGTGAAGAGGATGACATAGAAATAACATACTCCACACACTCTAAGGATTTGATCATCCATTTAAAGAGGGGATCTCTGCTCCGCTTCCCAACAGCTGTTGCAAATCTGTGGGATCAAGCCAAAGCTAACACAGATGTGGAAATAATCTACGGACTATTCAGCCTGAAAGCAGCTGATCCTCTCGCAGCGCCCTTCACTCCTGGTTCAGGCCTGCTACAGTCACTGCTCACCCCAGGACACCCACTGGAGAAGGACTGAGGAAATATAGCCCCTCATAAGACTCTGTGCAGGCTGAGCAGCCTTACAGAGACTTCCCTGGCTCCTGTGCAGGTGGTTTAGTACAGCCGTCCAGTGGAAAAACCAGAGTCACCAGATTCCTCCAGTAACTTTATCCTTGCACAAAAGCATCACCATGCTGTCCTGGAAACCACAAGCCCTGGGCTCCCTCCATGACTCCATCCACAGCCAGCTGTGCGAGGCTGTCAGAGATCACTCACGATCTGAGGGCTGAGGCGATCCCCAGACATCGGCCACGCAGCAGCACAAGGCTGCTCTCCCCACCAGTACTGGCTCCATTATTCCCCTCGTCCTGGTGACGGGGAATTCCTGGCTGAGAGGCTGGGGAGACGTTTGCAGACAGCCACAGTAATTTTTCCAGATAAAGGTGTCAGACGAGAGGTCCCCCCAGCAGCCCACGGCTGTTTCTGCACAGGGCTGGCACCCAGCCGGGGGGATGAAATCCCCTCCTGCTCCGCTCATTCTGGTGGGGAAGGGATCCCCCACTTCCAACAGCTGCCGGGCGCTATTTTTGGTTGTGCTGATTGATTTATCAGTCCTGGTCATATTCACTCGCTCACATAAATCCTGAGCTGCAGCGGTGAATGCTGGCAGAGATAAAGCACAACCGCCTGCAGTGCACGGAGCCCTGGCTGCTGGGAAAGTGGTCCTCCCACCCTCCTTGGGGGCTGCATTTCTCTGCTGTTGTGTGAAACTGGACCATAAAAGCTCTCACGCTTCCCTCTTCCATAGCACACGGAGCTGGCTCTGCCCAGAGGTGCAGAGGGCAGACATTGGCTCTACTCATCTTGTGACCCACACTTCCACCCTGAGCAGTGACAGACAAAGCCAGTTTAAACACTCAAAGGCAGCAATGAAATGAACTCGCTCCTGCTGTGGATGGCTGCTGCTTTTTACTAAAACAGATGTAAAGCCACTTTTCTAAACATTTGCTCTTCAAGGCAATACTCCCAAGGGTCTGGAGAATTCTGGTGAGGCATTGGAAAGATCCCACCTTCCAAGAGCCCCACGAGTGACCATGGGAGAGCACAGAGGGGTTTCCATTACAGGATGGGCTCAGTTCTTGCTGGTCTCTCATTCAAGAGCCACGGGCTGCAACATGAAGTCTGCCTGAGGAACACACAAGAGCAGCACTCAGGTGGAAAAGCGTCCTTGGCCCAGGGCTGCAGGGACCAGCAGAGCCCAATGCCCAGCTCTGCCTCCAGCTGTGCCCTACAGAGCAGCTCCAGGCTGATGAGATATCCATGGCCATCCCCAGTGCTCCAGCGCTGCGGGAACCCCTCTGTCCTCGCTCACTGACAGTGTTAAACTGCAGCTTTTACATCGTGCCTTAAAGGGTTTACAAGCACCAGGGGCCACCCAGGCTCTGCAGACAACAGGCTGCTCCCTCTCCCTGTCGATTTAAATCTAGTTCACGCCTGTCCCTACGATTCAAGCTCAGCTTGGGCAAAGGCTCCTCTTCCAGCCCTCCCTCATCGCTCCTTTTCCTTGGTGCATCAGGGAACCCCCTGAGCAGAAGGGGAATGACACACAGCCAAGTAGTGGGGGGAGAGCAGATGGTGCACGCCAAGGTCTGACCCCATGACATGGAGGAGATCAAGCGAGGCTTGGGATAAATTAATGTCCATTGTGCTGCTGCTTCTCTCTGAAAGTAAATCAAAATCTAATTACAAAATACAATGGTGAGAGAGAGGTCTGCTCCGGGAACGTTAATGAGCTGAGGAGGGAGGATTTGGAATTGTAATAAACAAGATTGATGTGAACAGCTGAGACAGCACAGGGCACTGGGGCTGCTGGTCCACACGGACCCCATCGCTCCCCTCTGTGTGCACGCTGCCTGCAATGGCTGAAAGCCCAGTTAAAACCAACCTTAGCACCAGTTTCCCCTGGCACTCTGCCCAGCAGCACCTGCTGTGGACATTCCAGCAATATGATTCAGTGCGAGCAAAAAACTTAAAAAATCAACCCAAAAGTTCCGCTCGTCACCCCATCCCCTCCTTGCTGTGGCTCCACGGCGGGAGACTGGCACAGCACGGTCCACAGCTGCCTACACCACCCTACAGCTGCTGGGGGGGCAGGGAAACCCTGGCAGGAGCCAGCTTGAGACCCTGGGCTTTTGTTCCTCCCAGCCAGGGAACACAGCAGCAGAAGGTTTGGAGGCGAAGCGGAAGGAAATCCTCTCTGCAGGTTTCTGGCACGGCGGCCGCCAGCCGAGGGCTGCTCTTTGTTCCCCTGAGCTCCACAGCCAAAGGCCCGGGATGAAGGACCTGGGCCAGCCCAACCTCATGTCCTGGCGTTTCCTCCCATCTTCTTCCTCTCACCACCCTGCTTCCCCAGAGCTGGCTGCTGCTCTTTGCAATTTCCCGGGCTGTGCCATCCAAGGGACTGCGAGCTGAGCATTTCATTTGAGGGCGAGGCAGCATATGGCTGGCTCCTCTCCCCCTGACACACATGCAGGCTGACAGGCTGGATCCTCCGCAGCCCACATCTGATAGGAAAACATTTAATTTGAGCAGAGCTGAAGAGCAGTTAACATGATCTATGGAGAGCAAAGCCCCAGGGCCCGCAGCAGACACGGGAGCTGCCCTGGTTGTTTTACATGTGCAGGTTTCAAAGAGGTGCTGGGATGGCAGCTTGATTTGATCCCAGGATCAGGAGGAAGCAGCATTTGACTAAACATACAGATAACAACCCAGGCAGGAAATCAAGCAGGGAGGATGCCACCAGACAGGCTGGTCTATCAACACTATGAGGATGTCTTTTATAAACTTTTTTTTTTTCTTCAAGTGTTTCTCAAATTGTATTCAATAGCCCAAAGATGATGCAGAATTTAAGGATGCGGCATTTCACCCATGACTAGGAAATACACCTCCATGTATTTCCAATAAACAGGTTTTTTTCCTCCATGTGCACACCTTGCTTTACCTCTTAAAAGGGGGCTTGCACATGAGCAAGGTATTTCATAAACATTTTTCCTTTCTGCAAACACACAAAAAGCAGTGAGGGCAGCAGGAGTTAAAGTGTACATGGGAAAAATTTCAGACACATGTAGAAATGTATCATCCATGGCCCCTATAAATTACGCCCCCAAATGACTAATGCTGAGTAAGAAATAGCTATGTAAACACAGAGGCAATAAGAAAAAATACTAATTTCTGTCTCTCTGTGGGGAAGGAATATTTTTCCATCTGTTTATAGGAAAGGCGAGGGGTGGGGTGGGAGCCTGGGATGTTGAATTGGAGTTCAGGGCCTCCCTTGGTCCCATGTCTCATCTGTCACTGGAAGTGGGACAGCTGCCAGAACACGGGTTTCCTACCCACTGCCTTTGCCTTTGCTGCTACTGTTCACTTGAGTGCTGGCAGTAATCTCAAGGTCAAACACCTTGCAATCCCGGATCATTAAGAAACAAACACTTCTGAAAAGCCTTGAGTTTAGACAGAGTTCCCACCAAACACAAAAGCCTTTTAAATCAGCAGGGAAATCGAGATTTGTTTTGTTTTGTTTAATGCACACAATGAGGTATTAGTGGGGTTTCTGTTTTGTTTTCAGTGGTTAATCCGAGAGGGAACCTTCCACAATCAGACCAACAAAATCCTGGGAAACAATGGAGTATTTGTTAGCACTGTAACACACCCTGGGGAGTGAGGGCTCCAGGATGCCGCAGCCAGGAGCCTCCTGAGCAGTGACAAAACAGCACCAGGACATCCCCTACACAAAAGATTCCTGTAAAACTATCAAGACATCTCAGATACCCTCTTGTGCCTACTGCTGCTGAGGTACCTGCTGGGTGGATGGGTAATTTGCTTTTCCACAGCACCTTTTGAAATGCAATAGCTCATCAATCGAATCACTGAGATGCTTCCTGACAAAAACCTCCACTCAACACAGCTCTTGCATCACCGCAAACACTCAAACTGTTTAAAAGCAGCCACTTTTCTCCAGCTGATCTCGGGAGAGGTTGCACTGGTTGGTCTGGCCCTCCCTGCAGCTGCTGCATCCATCTTGGCGTCTCAGAGCCGACAGCACTGAGTCTCATCTGGCAGCACTCCTGGTTTGCAATCCAAGGAGGATTTTCATGCAAAGGTTACACAGCTGCAGAGCTACAGAGGCCACAACCACAGCCCCGGCTGCGGGGGCAGCTCTGGGCTTTGCATGCAGCAGGCTCTGCTCACAGCTCGGGAGGGCGGCACAGCTCGAGGGATTCACTCTGTAACCACAGATCAAAATATGCCAGGAACTAACCAGAGCCAGGTGTTCTCAAGCTCCAGCTGGAAAGAGGAATCTCTGCCAGTGACAGCTCCGAGTCATCCCGCTCCTCCTCGGCTCTTGGGGTGGAAGGGATCCCAAAGCCTGTGCTGATCCAGAGCAGCTACAGTGCTCATGGAGATTTCGCAGCCCCAAGTCCATCCCGAGCAAACATCACACCATCAAAACTGCTCTGGGCTAAACCACTGATGATGATGATGATGATGTGTTTTCAGGGCCTCTGTGCCCTCCTATCACACTTCACCAGCACAGCTGAGCCCCAGAGCCACGCTGGCCTGAGCCAGCACTGGGTGCCCTGCGGGGAAGAGCATCAGAGTGACGCATGACACGGGCAGCACAGATGTAACACAGGCTGCTGGAAAATGCTCTCCTGCTGAGCACTTCTCCTCTCCCTCCTGCTCCCCAAACTGACGCTCAGCCCCTCAGCAGAAAGGCTGGAAATGTAAACCTGCCCCAGCCAATGATCTCTAAATGGGAAAACACCACTGAGAGTCCCATGTTTGCAATTAATCACCTGCACACATTAAAACCAGGGCAGAACAAAGCTGCCCAGAGGTCAGATACACCAACACCTCAACTGCAGCACAGACCAGCAGGTGGGAAGTTGGAGAAGCCATTTCTTCACCCACTCCTTTGCAGAGCAGCTTTTCCATCACACCGTGCTCCAGCAAAGCTGGGGAACAGGGAACAGAGGGGCAGGCAAAGGAGCTGAGTCGTGGTGTGGGCTGGGCACAGAGGAAGGGGAGGGACAACCGGTATGGGGCTGGCAGACAGGGCTGAGGGGTTTATGACACACACACATGGTGGGCCAGGTGCAGGGCAAGCGAGGGAACCCGATCCATCCCCGAAACCCAGCACCGAGCCACAAGAGGCCCCCAGCTCCAGAGCCATCGACTGGGGAGGAACAGGACAGCAGCCTGCAACTCCCTCTTCAATTAAGAAGATGAACAAGGACAGTGAAAAATCAGTAGCAAGGTCAAAAGTTCCACTGATGAAAGTCAGAAAATACAGAGTTTCCCATAAAAGCAGGAGCTTGTACTCAGCATACGGATGAAGGCAGGACACTGATGTGAGAGAGTCTCAACCTCCGTGTCCCTCCCGCCACCCCAAGCATGGCACAGACAGTCACGGAGAAACGAGGAGCTGCTGCCAGGAGCTGATGAAACGTGAACCCCACGGGGGTGTTCAAAATGTCAGATAAGATGCAGTGTATTAATTCCCTCTGCTGACAGCGAGCCCCATCTGGAGGGGGAGGCTTGGAGACCTCAGGATTCAGAGAGCCAAGATACCCAGCAGCAGTTCTGCCACCGACGAGGCACCAAGGCAAGAGCAAAGCAGGAGGTGACACAGAGGGCTGGGTGGCAGGAGGGCTACCTCATCTTTTCGGTGAGAATAAGAGAGATTCTGTGCAAAAAAAAAGAGCATATTGTGTGTTCTTTTATAACATGCTGAAAACTTCTGTGCGCTGGCAGCAACCTTCCTCAGATGGGGCTGTATTTCAGCTGTTACTATACTCAGTTTGTAAAATGCTCTGGGATGATAAAAAGCACTCCAGAAACAGTTACTAAAACTCTTTCCAGGAAATAGATCCATGGAGTTGGAGAAAGCCTGGTGTTTTTACAAGAGCTTTGACTAGAAAAAGACCAAAGTTAAGCAGGAAGTTTTGCTTCCTTGTCTTTTCGGCAATAAAAAGGAGCTGCACTGGGGTTTATTTGATTCTGCAACACACAAAACCACCATCAGTTGTTTCCTCAGAGAGCAGCCTGACTTGAGATGGACAGAAAACACCCCTCAAATCACCTGGAGTTGAAGGCTTTCTGCCTTAGTCAAGCTCTGGATTTGTCTGCTTGCATTCTTCTTTTATCCTGTTGCTTTCCATGATTATTGAATTGTCCAGAAGATGATCCCAGGGTAACCAAATCCATCCTACAGAAACAGAGATTTTATCCAGGAAAAGCACCGTGGGAGCAAGGTCTATCTTCCCATCCCCATTCCAACCTCAGTGCTAGGAAGCAACGTGTTTGGAGTTGGATGAGCCACAGGAAACGCGAGCACTTGTGTCCAAGAGGCTTTTTCCAAGGATCTGCCATGAAGTTTCAGGCTCAGCCACCCCTTCCCCACCCCGAGGTCAGAACTGATTGAATGCAGCCACCGAGTCAAACTCCAACACACTCATCTCGTTTGGCAGCCCTGCGGTTCCGCCGAGAGCTCCAAGCTTTTCCCCTCCTCTCCCTCTCCCTCCTCTTGTTCAATTATCTTGCTTCATCTTTATTCCGTTTCCAGGAACACTTAGCAACAGGCTCTTGCAATCAGCCACCGGCAGGCAGGATCTGAGGAGGAGACTGCAGTCTCGATGACCTTTTGCTACACTCATGCAAATTTTAAAGAAAGTATGTGAACAATTTGCCTTTTAAGTATCCTCTGCTTACATTCACCGGGAGTTAATTCTCCTTCTCTCCTTAGAGGCATCAGAAACACCAGATTTTCTGATTTTACACTAATGAGAACAAAACCTGCGGCTTAATTCCGGCTTACTTTGTAGGATTTTTTTTTTTCCTGTATCTCACGCTGTGAGCAGAACCTGAACGGGTGAAAATTAACATGTGACACCTACCCTGGCCAAGACAGCAGGTCTGCTCGGACACCACGTGTCAGAGCAAAAGCAGAGTGTGGAGTTCAGGGTCTATCCCAGCAGCCAGCCAAACTCGTCCTGAGATGGACAAGATGCTGCTGCTCCTCTTGGTGAGCAGCTTTCACTGATCACCATCAGAGACTTTCATCCCAGGACAGCCCCAGGGCATGCCAGGAGCCAAACACTGCCTCAGCCTCCCAAGGAACACGCAGCATTTGTGATCTCTGTAATTAAAGCTCATCAGCCCAGGCAGCAGATAAGGGCTGGGACAGTGGTTAAGGACTCTCATTCCCATGGGAGGGCTACAAATCCAGGGACTTTGGCAAGTGACATCCTCCAGAACAACACACCGACCAGCACAAGGCTCTGGGAGGGCAACCCTGGTGCTGGATAGATGGAAATGGGTAAATAACAAGCCTGGGTTTGGAAAACCACAGCAACAAACTCACAGCAGCCGTTTTTACAGCCGCCCCTATGGGCGCTGGCACAGGAGATCAGGCAGCAGCCTTTCATTTTCATCAGATTTAAATCAAATCCCCAAAGCTTTTCCAGCATTTTCCCTGTCACTCAGTAATTTTCCCACAAACATAAACAAGTTTGGAGGCAACCCAAAGCACACACCAGGACAGCCAGTGCAGCTTGCAGGGCACAGGGGCATTGCTGCATTTAAGTACCTTGTCCTCGAAACAAATGCTCTGTGTTTGGAATAAAAAAATCCTGTATTTCTTGCAGCAGCTAGAAGCTGAAGAGAGGGAATGGGTGAATACCCAGGTACCAAGAAAGGCAGCTCACCTCCTGCTTTCTGAGTGGTGTTCATAACCAGGGAAAGAATTTGCAGGGCCCTGATCTGGGAAACAAACAAAACAAAAACCCCTCACAGATCTTTGATACTTCATATGCTCTTAAAAAGTATAATCTACTTTTTTTTTTCCCCTTTAAAAATGAAAAGTCTAAATAAGCACGTCATTGATCCGATTGCTGAGAACAGCATCTGGAACATCAATCTCTGCCTGAGACTGCAGAAGCTGCAGGAGAGCTCAAAGCAGCCAAGGCTGCCCTTGAACCAGATGCCGCTCGCTCTTACAGAAACGCCTGTGGATCCGTGTGAAAATGATTAAACAAAATTGCTCCCTCCTTTTTCAACTTTAGAACTCAAATCTGTTTTCTCTTAGAGGGCAGATGCTCATTACATATCCCACAGCACATCAAAGGGCTGGAAAAGAAGGAAGGCAGCCACCCTGCCATGCACCAGTGTCCTGTGTGACCAGCACCCACCACCTCCCCTCCCCAAAAACCCCTGGCTTGGGGTCCAGAGGGTAAAAATGCCTCTTCAAGTTTTGGGCCCCACTTAGTGACAGCATGCAAGATGCCAACCAGGGGCTGTTCCAGCAGCAGCAAACAGCAGCCATGTGTTTTGTTGGGAATTCTCTTGGGGCTTCAGAACAACTCCAGCTACTGCAGCACCTTGGGGAGCCCCAAAACTGAATATTTCTCTAACATTCTTTCCCCGTCAGTGCTTGAGCATTCAGAGCAGAACACAAGGGACCACCAATCCAATCTGATGCTGACCAGAGAAGGATGAGAGGGAGGATTTGCCAAGGGAGGGCTGCTCCAGGGCAGGGAGAGGAGCTGCTGTGGGGCAGAGCAGAGCCAGCCCCATTCCTGCTCTGTCCCTGCATGGCAGCTTCACATTTCCTATGGGAAGTGAGCCCCAATTATGCCGTGCCCAGGTGCCAAACAGCAACGCCTTCCACCCTAAACCAAACTTCTTCCTCATGAACAGGGCATAATATTCGGGCTCCAACACACTCATTTCCCCTATCCAAGGGTCTCACATTTTCAACCCCACAGGCACCTCGGTGATGAACTGACTCCAGTTACAAAACCAGAATTCATTAAATACCTAAAGCATGATGATGCCGTGGTACAGTCCTCACCACAAGCAGAGTGCCTTCGCTCCCACAGATGACACACCTCTCCTATGCCGTCCCAAATCATGATGAATGTTAGCCAGAGTTTCCTGGAATCCTCTCCTTCAACACCTGAATCTGGGATGCAGATGAGATATATTCCTGTTCCACGAAAACTTGCACAAAGAATGGCAAATTAAGACCCTGAAATCCCAGGAACGCCACGCTGCCTCTTATCCAAAGCCTCCTTCATTCTTTCTTTGTTCAAACTCAATGGGATGATGCTCAGATCTAAAACTCCTGGGTTTTTTCGAACTTTACCAGCTACAACAAACACCCAGCAGCTCGGGCAGGCTCAGCAGGATGTGACCTTAGGGGCACCAAACCCTGTGCATTTAATGCCACACCTGATTCAAACCCCTGTGCTCAGAGGTGAAAGGCAAGTGACCGATGGGAGGCCTCGTTCCCAGAGCCCTTCTCATTTATTTTAGTTCAAAGACCTCAGAAAACTCAAGGCAATCACTCACCAGCTGGGATATTTAAGGAGGAGCATGGGGAAGTGCGCCTGGGAAGCAGGAAGCACAAAGTCAGCTTCATGCAAGATCCAAGGGAGAGGAGTCACAGCCAGGCTCTTACTTAACAGCTTCTTCCAGGCAACCCACTGCCTCATCCATCTTAATCTTTGACCGCCGAGAGATGAAAACAATTTATCCTCACTCCCCGCTCTTACTGAGAGGTTACAAGAAATAAAACTAAACCAAAGATCAATGTTATACCCCTTCTCAGACAAACTCTGCCTGACCTGGACTTTCTCAGCATCCTTTTATCTAGAGGAGTGTTTTGGCTAAAGCTTTGTAGAGGAAAGCCGTGTGAGCAAGCCAGTTAAAAACCTGGTACTTTCATGTTTATACAGCCAGCTAAGCAGCACACTACAAAGCCTTTTATTCTGAGTCTCTCCTGACAAGCCAGCATCGATAAATTACATAATCTCCCAGGAATTATGATGCACAGGAGGAAAAAAACCCTCCAGTTCCCTAGGTAGGAACTAAGGGCTCAAAAACGGAGAACTGAAGGAAAAGTCTGTACAAAAATCATCCCAAGATTAGGAGGCAAATTTTCGTACTTAAAGGAGACAGCAAAACCAGCTGTAGATGCAGACACTCCCTCCCCATGGCTACCAAGAACTCACCAGGCCCACAGCTGAAGATACAGATACCTCAAAGGTCTCTCTTCTCCCAAATGTCCCTATTTCCAGAAAAACCAATCTGAAACAAGCCCCTGTGTTTGACAAGCAGTGCAACTGGCTACATGCACGAGAAGAGATGAGCTTTCCAGTCTAAGAGGTGCAACTGAGCAATGAATCATAGAACAGAATCATGAAATACCCTGAGCTGGAAGGGACCCACTAGGAACATCAAAGCTGCTGTCAGTTGGGTGCATCCAAGTACAGCCCGAGTTCCTGGGTTGCACCAGGCTTCACACACTGACTGTGTACTGAGCTGTGTTGGTTTTACATGCTGTGTGTGCAAGAGCCAGGAAAAATCCATCTTCAGTGTCATAACAAACCCTAAGGTAAACACAAAGGCAAGGCCACGCAAATTATTCAGTTAAACAGGCACATAAAGGAGAAGGCAGCCCTGGCCGTGTGTTTGCTCCTGAATTTTGCTGTTTCTCAGTGAGCACACACAAAAATGGGCCACGTTACGCCCTGCACGAAGCAGATGCTCCCTTCTCCAAGAACAAACCTGCTGCTCCTAATAAAAACCAAAAGAGTTTTGCAAAAGAAACCTGCATTTCACAGTCTTTGCACTGCTCTCCTCCACCACTGAGTGAGGGAGGAGCACACCTTGGCCCCCTTGCAGACACAACACCCCAGGGGCTGCCTGGGGTTGGGCAGCTGGGATAAACACCCAAACCCAGGAAATTCCCAAACTCTGAGAAACCAAACGAGAGCCAGCTGGTCTGTAAGGCTGCAACCCTACAGAAAAACTTTATCTTCAAGTTATGAAGTTGATGGAGTTTGCTCTGCACATTATAAACTACACACGTGGTTTTGTAAGGTGGTGGGCAAAGGAAGGGGCGTCTGAGGGTCTAGGAGCCCAGGAAGCAGACAAAGGAAGAGGTCCACCTGCACAGAACCTTTTACAATAGCTCTAAAACAGCTGGATGGGGTCTTCTGTGCTTTCTCCACGAGGGCTGAGCAGCTCCTCCCTCCACTGGGCAGAGCTGGAGCCTGACAGACGAAATTCTGGGCGCACAGCAGGCGGCACTTTGGATTACTGACAACTTCAAAAGGACGAGAAAAGCCCTTCTCGGCTAAGTTCTTGCTGCTCAGTTTGCTGAAGGGCGTCAGGACAGCCTGAGCCAGCAGCTTTGCTGAACATTTCCAGGCTCCGTCTGGCAGCCTGGCACCCAGCCTGCTCCTCCTTTTCCGTGCCAACAGGGACACCCGGATTCGCAGGACCCGTGCTGGTTACAGCGGCTCCCGAGCACGGGGGAAAGGATGAGCAACTTCTACAAGAAAGGTGCTCCTACAGATTGAAACAAATCAATGCTTTTCATATCTGGGCTTGCTTAGGAAAGGAGAGATTTAAAGCTCCAAACCCAGCCCGTTTGTAAAAATAAATAAAGAAATAAGCACAAGTCACAGATTCTGTTCTGAATGCCGGGGAATCGGCAGGTAGCAGATTGTTAAAGCCAGAGCAAGGCTGTTTGAGATCTGCAAGCTGAAATATCCCCCCCTCCATCCCCCCTGCAGATCTACAGGAGGGCCACTGGGAAGATTTAGCACGTGCAGCTTCGGGTTGTTGTGGTTACCTTTTAGCCCGTTCAAAAGAATATTACAATGTATTCCCCAAGGGAGTCCATAAATAGCAAAGGATTCTGCTCTAATCCCCTATCTGCTCCTTTCTGGATAATATGGCATTTGGACAAGCACTGCCAAAACACAGATTTATGGCAAAGCTGAGCGATTGCATGGCCAACACATGCTCTAAAAACTCAAGATTCCAAGGAATAAATAAAGCCTCTCATAGGATATAGATGGCTCTTCAGTTACGGAAGCTTCATGCAGATACAAACCTGTTTGCAGGATTTCTGCTTCCCTCTCCCATCCCAGGCAAAAGACAAGTTTATTCTGCCTTTCCCCAACACTAAAATCAACTGTTCTCACTGGGTGTTCTTGCTGATACCACTGCCACAGAGTCTTCTGCTCACTTCCCATTTCTTTACTAATACTTTATAATATCTATCACCTATTACCTATCCAACCAGCTTTAAACTTCTTTTCTGACAGTGGCCAACATCAAAGGGAAAAGAACTAAGAAAACTGCCGACTAAAGGAACTATAAAAAGTACAGCTGATGAGTGCCACAGTTTTACTGCTGCACTGGAGACACCGGGGAGCTGTGCGTTCTTAGAAGTTCCTCAGAGAATGGTGTATTTAAAAAAAAAAAAAACAACAAAAAAGCAAGTAACAGCAACTTTGCAGACAACTCAGTGCTTGAGTTCAGTGCTACTGAAACTAGATTTTGTAATGGAAATGCTGAAAAGCACCTGAACAACAGAGCCAGTGTAACACACACACACGTGTGGCTATGAGGGGCTGACCACAGTGGAACCGGTGGAGGCAGAAAATTCAGCACCAAGTGCAAGCAAACACATTTTGCCCTCCTGAAAAGTCAAGCCAGTGAAGACACATCCACCTCCAGAGGCATCAGGTAGGATTGTTTCCTACTCCACACTCCCCAGGTGTGATTTTAAATTCCTCACTGCTGGGGCTGTCACACACCTCCCTTGGGTGCCTGCACCACAGCCCTGTACAAAGGCACGGATCCTGCCTGCTGCAGGGGATGAACAGCCAGGCACAGCAGCAGAGTCAGGGAGGTGCATGCTAGGGTACAAAAAAAAGAAAAATGCAGTCATTTTTGACAAAAGGGAAGTGCTGCATCCCTGCCGAATCTCTGTGGTTGCCTACACACCCTTTGGATCCTGGCTACTTGCAAGCAAAACATAAAACCAAGGATATTTGTTTAAAACCCACAGGCGGACACTGTGATTCTCTATTGAAGGAAAAAATACAACTGGCATTCATTCTAAAAACTTCCCACCACTGGGACTGGGATTCAAAACCAGCACTGGGCAGCGAGGCCAAAACACACTGAGAGCAGACGCCTGCAAAAGATTCCAAGGGAAATTAGTTATGTGGGTTTTAACAAAAATAAAATTAAATCCAATGTTTACAAAGGGGAAAAAAAAGGCAGCTTCCCTAGGAGACAGAGCTGCAAACACTCTTTGCAGATAAGTCAAGACCTGTCTGAGGCTTCCTCGGATTCCTCTGCCAGTGAGGTTTCCTCAGATTCCTGTGCCAGTGTGTGCAGCGAGGGGAAAGGCAAAGGCAAATGCTGAGCAGGCAGCAGCCGCCTCCTCCCGTCCTCGGGGCTGGCAGGGAAGGGGCTGCCCTGCCCTCCTTCCCAAGGCAGAGCCACGCCAGCTCCGGGGCTGAGCGCTGGCTCTGCCGGGGCAGTGGAAAGGGAACTCTCCATCCATCCTCCTCCGTCAGCCTCAGGGAGCTGTGGCCAGGGGAGGACGAGCTCCTGGGCTTTCACTGCTCTGCTTCTCCTGTCTCATCTCTCTCCAGGAAAAGACATGGTGGGCTAAAGCTGGACGAGCAAGTGGATTTATAGAAAGCCCCAGCTTCCCTTCTTGTGTGCTAAAGTCAGCCTAATTCTGTAAACTTTTTTCCCTTCAGTAATTTTTCTGCGGCTGAGTCACACAACAGCTTCTGCCAGGAATTTTTATAATTACTGAATTAGAGCAAGGTTTTGCCTGTGCACGCCTGACAACATCTGCTGATGGAAGCGAGCTCTGCTCAAACCCTTGCACGGCCCTCGCGGCGCAGGGCTGAGCGCTGCCCTTCCTCCCAACAGCACCTCTCATGGGGCTCTCCTTGCTGCTCCTCCTGCAGAGAGCTTTGCCGCTCCTAATCCACGTTTTGGGAGGAAGGAGATAAGCTGGAACAAAGTCCAGAGGGTACTGAAAGCAGGAGGAGGGACGCTGGCTGCCTCTTGGCTCTCCAACCCTCTCGCTGGAGTATCCGTGTGGCAGCATCCACAGCTATGTGCCTCTCCATCAGCTGCATAGCTGCAAAGCCATCGTGCGTCACATCTTCCTTGGAGACAGACAACGGTATAGAGTTCCATAAAACCACAGAAAAAAAAAATAACTCCCTCGACTTCCTTCTTCAATGGACACAAGGAGTTATTCTGCAAGCGAGGCTCCAACACACAACACTTCTCCAGCCTAAAGATCAAATGCGACCCACGTTCAGATAAGCCAAAAGCAGACATCTGGCATTAGCAGCCTAAACTACACACTTCCTGGATGATCCAAAAACCTCCCACTTTATGCTACAGGTCAGAAATGCAAAGGAATTACCATCTTCAGGACTGAGCTGTTCAGCCTCCTCCTTGTTACTGTTCACTGGAGAGTGATGCTTGTACCTTCCGGGTTCGCCCAGTGCTGTAATTTATCCCATACTGCATTAAGAAAACAGTACAGTTGCCAAGCCCTGAAAAGCGAGGATGTGCTGGAAATATGCTGTCTCTGTAGCTTTAATCTGGTCCACTTGCAGAGGTCTTTACAGCACGGCCACATACCATGTGTGCACACAGTCCTGACGCAGTTAGAACTGAGAATAGATGCTCAACGAGAGAGGAATTACTCAGCTCTGGGTTTCAGCTGGTTGTGCATGCACAGCACTCGGCTCTCTTCACTTCACACTTTTCACGTGCTGCTCCAAGGCAAAAATGAAGGCGTCTTGCCATTGCAGACTGGGATTCTTCTCAAAGGATTCTGAATTTATTTTCATAAAATCCTAGAGAACTACGTTCACAACACCTCCGGTTTACAGCCGAAGAAAAGAGTTACAGAGAAGCTCTGGGCATCCAGTTCCAGAATCAGCCTCCAGCTCCCTTTTAAAAAAATAAATAGCGCGGAGCAGCATTTTAAATGTTTGACGTACAACTTCCCATGAGATCATCTGCAGCAGGAGCACTCGGCACTTCTGCAACTCAACCCTCACCCTGGGGACCCGGGAAATCAAGTCCCTCGTTGTGCATGAAAAGCAATTTACCCAGCACCATCCCTGAGCCCTGCGGCAGCAGCAGAGCAGGAATTCCCATCTCCTTAACCAGCACTTTACCCTCTCTTTTTCCATCACTTGCCTCACTCCTTTGCCTCCAAATCCAGCACTGTGAAGGGCTGAGCTCCTACACAAGGAGCCCTATCCTTCACTGGGCTGCCTCAGCTGCCCTCCAGGAGCAGCAAGGGCAGGGGTGACATGGAAAAAACCCCTTATGTGATCCCGTAATCGTAATGTATACAGGGGGATGAATTAAGGTTGCAGAGGAATACTGTAAATTGGATGCACATTTCTTGTTCCATTTTACTGCTATTCTTTTTTTTTTTTGTCCTCTCTCTTATTGGGCTTTGGCTGCGCTTCAGATTAAGCTCCTAATAAGGGCTGGAGTTGGATGAGGTTTTTTCAGCCCATCAGATTGCAGCCTTCCAAGCCATTGAAATGAGATTCAAGCTGAACTTGAATTTTCAATAGTTTGGCCTAAAGGCAAGGGTGTTAACAACAGACCTGCCAACACCTTCTCCATGCGAAATGTCTGAAAACATGTCTACACATCAAATGCTGCTCAGGCTCTACTAGACAAAAGCCACAAAGCCAACATCTCAAATCCACTGTGGACTTGCTTGGCCGGTTCTCCTGCCAGTGAAGCTCGCACATTTTCTCCGAAAATCCACTGAACCTCTATATTCCCTCTAGGAAAAGGGGCTCTCCCCCAACAACCCAGCTGTTGTAGTTTCATTACGATAAGGCAAGGTGGGGATAAGGAGAGATCAGGTAAATCAGATGGACACACAGGAAGTAGACACACACCAGCTCACTCAACACAGTCTACTTAAATTATAAACCCCCAAAATTAAAGATACCCCAATGACATGCACAGGCTTTAATCAAGACCTCTACCAGTACTCTGAACAGATTTTTAAATGCTGAAGTCTGTTTTCTTCAGGACATGAATGCTTCAGCTTCCATGCCACCAAAATAATTTCCAGTTCACATTTCCAGTATGGTTGGACCAAAGAACATCCATGGCTACTTCAGCCAATGCTGCAGGCAGCAGGCAGTGAAGGGAAGGTGCTCCTTTCCCTTTCATGAGGAATGATAAGAGAAAAGGAATGATGGCTTCTTGAACTGCATCCAAGGGAAAGTAACCCTGCTGGAGTGCCTGGCAGGGCATCAACAGCAATGGAAATTTCAGCTTTCAAAGAAATAATACTCAAGAGGAGGGTGGGAATATCGTGTAGGAGCTGAGGTGACACTAATCCCATGGACTGTTTTACAAACTGCCGCTTCTCTCCAATGAAATTAAATCCTCTGCAGAAAAATCATCTGGCTCCAACATCTTTTGGTAAGTGGAGCATAAACAGAATGAAGAAGAGCTCGTAACTGAGCAGAAAATGGGCTCAGATGGGCTGCTACAGGCAGGAGAGCAAAGGGAGAGCAACCAGACCACTGGAATTTTGCTCTTTTCTTTGGATGGTCACTGCAGGACCTTTGAACCCCACCGAGCCAACAAGGCTCTTCCAACACAACGGGAGCCCTCTGCTCACTGCGAGGGGAAGGAGAGCAGGGTGGGAAAAAGAGCATGGCAACTCCTGCAAAAAAGGTCTGGACTTGATTATCAACTTATTTTCTTTAGTAACATTTAGCTAAGCGAGCAGGGAAGAACCCTGTGGTGTCCTTCAGTGGCTCTTCCCAGGGAAGCTGCAATGAGGCTGTTCATTCACCCGAGGAGCTGAACAGGCTTGGTGTGGCAGCAGGAGCTGCTCACACCAATATCCATTTCTCTGTCGGGAGCTGCTTTCACCAGCACAAACAAGAAACGCTGAAAATGTGTGAGTAAATGGCACTTTGAAATCAGAAGGTGTCTGGCAGCTCTGTGTCAGCATGATGTACCCTCCAGGGCAATTACACACCGGTTCACATAGCTTGGAGCTCTGAACAAAGCAAATGCTGTGAGTAATGGTGGAGAAAAAACCACAACATGGCACGAAAAGTGTTTGCCCAAGCTCATGTCAGGCAGGAGTTTTCTATCTCTGTGACACAGTGTCCAATCTGCTGAGCTACAGAAGAAGCTTAATTTCTTTTTACAAGGTTCATGTTCTCAGCATTGCTCTGGCCATGAGCTCACAGCACCAACACCCCACGTGTCACTGGTGGGCTCTGTGCATTTTCAGCTACTGCAAGGATGACTGGAATTATTTAACAGCGGAAGGAAAACACAGGTACAGCTTGTTTGCCCCTCATTTTTATGTCACTAAGCAATTGTAGGTGGATACAGGCAAAGCACTGACTTCTGCAGGAGCAGCTCGGGGCCAGGCACTGTCTCTCTGACTGCAGAGGGTCAGAGCAAACATCCACATGCATCCTGATTCCCTTACACACACCAAAGCCTCTCCAAGGCCAGCATGTGCTTTTGCACGAGGCAGGTTTCTCCCCAGGGCCAGCAAATGCCGTGCGAGAAGCACACACAGAGCAGCAGGGGCAAGACAAAATCTGTAACTGTGCTAATTGCCGGAGTAATTACAAAGTAAAATACCAAACTACATACCACAAGTCTGAGAATCAGCAAAGAACCCTCTTCCTTTCTGGGAGCTGCCTCTCACAAATGACTTTCCCCACCAAGAACCGCTTCCCTGGGCCCCGACAGATGTTTGAGCAGATGACCAAAAAATGTCAGGTATTTTTCTTTTCAATAGATTTTCACCCAGACAGGATGAAAAGACCTTTCTCTTGAGCAATTGAGTTTTCCCCACAACAGACACGAGCTGGCATGTTCTGATCATTTGGTATTTCCATCCCAATTAAGTAAAATAGTAATTGCTGCACCTAAGGGGTTCTCAGCTCCCTAAGAGGAAACACTTTATACATGCACAGATTTTCCTAAGCTTTACCACTACATGCTTAAGACATGGATTGAGGGATGAATCACAACTTCAAATTCTTCACTACTAAGCCTGGCAATCAACACTGCCACTTTCTGGCAAAGAAACCCTAAAAACCTTCACCTGTGATGTCATCTGCTAACAGATTTATGTTCCACGGGGCGCTCCTGTCCAGTGACTCCTTCACTGAGGAGGCAGCTGGGTAACAGGATTTGTTCTGCATAATCCCTGCTCCGGCTCTCAGGAGGGGAGGAAAGAGATGAAGATGCACTCAGCCAGAGATGGCAGCCACCACTTTAAAGGAACTTATTCTGCCCCAGCCACCTGCCCGGCATAAATCCCATTCCCAGTTTCAAACCTGGAGAAGGCAGCACCGTGAAGACAGAAGGGACCTGTGGGAAGTCTGCACTTCCCCTTCCAGATCCCAAACCTGTGTGTCCACAAGGCAGGAGGCATCAAGCCTGGCCTGTCACTGTGGGTGAGGCACCCACGGTGTGGGGGGCAGGTAACACACAGCCCTACATAACCAGCTGTAGGGTAAGGACCATCTCCTTCAAACGCAGTTCTCCAAACAGGGCCCAGCACAACAGACCCTGAGCTGCCAGCAGGGCCGTAAGCTCTGCTGGGGGTTATTATTTTCATAATTAGAGGGATGGCCACAGACAGAGGTGGTATTTGGTGGCCTCTTAACCCAGAGACTTACTGGGGTTTATGCAGATGACTCCACTTTTTCAGCGGCAAAGCCTGCAGCAAATCCTCGTGGGGACAAACATCAAACCAGGATCTGGATGTGGCTCAACACAAGGCCACTGCTCGGTCAGCCCGAGCCAAAAAAACAACATAAAACATGCAGGGCTCAGAGGGAGTTTAATTCTAAAAACTGAGTAAAATGTGGAGCCTTTCTGCAATTCAAATCTGGGCTGTCTGAAGCAAAGTGACTTTCCAGGTGAGGCACCACTCCTTGCTCCAGCCTGGTCCTCATGCCTCTCTCCCTCCATCCTGCTTCTCCCACATCTGCCACCCCTCTCCAAAACAGCTCTTCCCAACATAGGAGGCTCCCCCCAGCCTACCACATCCCCATCTTTCCACCTGAAGAGCCACTGGTCCCACACAGCTGGCAGGGACAGCCACCTACCCTTCTGCTTCACAACGGGGCAATTAAGTGGTTTGAAAACTGCCTCTCTAGGCAAAAACCCGTCCTGGGAGCCACCAGGGTGACCAACATCCCCTTTGTGTACCACCTAAGAAATAAACACCTTTTGCCAATCGAGGCCCTGGATGCTCCTGTCACACACAATAATTAAACCATCAGTCGGGACACAGCGAATTGATGCAGACAGAGGGGGATAAAGGAATGAAATAGTTTCACATGAACCCTCACAGCTTAACAAAAGCAAAACCAGGTCAGACCTAATGAGGAAAAAAAGCAAAAGATAGAAGAAATCTCATTTAACAGTTGCCTTTCCCAGAGAGAAAAGCAGAAAACCAAGCACGCAGCAAACCAGGATCAGGCTGGGATGAAGACAGGCACCGAGGGCATTGCTGTGCCACAGGCAGGAGCGCACACAGGACTCTCCTTTCTTGATCATTAAGAAAACACTGTAACAGAGGTGGTCTACAGGTCTCTGAAGACAAGGAGGAGGCAAAATCCCTCGAACAGCAGCCCATAGCATTTTCCATTCCTTTAAGAAAGAAAGGAGTGGAAGCTGTGCCATACGTTAACACTTAAGTAGTCCCTACCCTCAGTTTCCCACCATCTGCACTACTCTCTGAAACTCCCCTACTCATTTAATTTATTGCTGTGTGTCTCTGCCAAAATCAAAGACCTAAATATCAGCAATCTTGGTGGGAGGCATCCAGCTGCTCCGGCTCATTGCAGGAACAAAACCTATTTGTGCAAAGTTGCATTGAGAAAGCCTGGCAGCAAATCTCCCTAGGAACAACTTTCCATGCTTTCAGATTAGCAGATCAAGCTGCAGGCATTAAGACCTTTCCCCTTCTCTATCTGTGAAATCCAGCGCTTTAGGACACAAAAATGGGTCTTTTCTAACCCTGGAACGAAGCGATTTTGGAAGCACACGGCACAGTGGCAGCAGGGGGCAATGGCTGAGGGAAGCAGAGCGCAATCTCGGGGTCATGTTCATGTGCTGTGTGAGATGGGGCTTTTCCTGGGAGACTGGAATGCTGGGACCTGGAGATCATGGCAGCGGCAGCAGCAGAGCCCCACTCTGGTCACTGATCCAGCCCCCAGCCCCCTGTCACCTCCATTTCCCTGCCCACAGGGTGAAGCCAGCAGGATTTCCCTAAGCACGCAGCTATTTGCAAATTTCCAAGCAGAGATTACAGGGAAGAGCTCATTAGAATCAGCCTGTAATGTGACAGCACAGAGACCTCTGTTCTGTGGCCACAAACCTGAATCAAAAAGGGAGCATCCTAAAAAATCAGCTCGTAGAGTCATCAGCCTCTCAGAAGCAAATAAGCACAGCTCCCTGCCCTCTTAAAACACCAGATATCAGCTGATAAAAGAGGAGCAATCCTGCAAGCCAAACACCCAGGCAGTACTTGCAAGGCAGGATTTGTAGCCTGGTGCCCTTTGATTTGCTCCGAGAGTGACAGAACAGTAGTCAGGAAAACATGAAGGGGAAGAACATTTCTAATGCTCTGGTGACCTGCCTGATGCTGAAAATCCCACAGACCCAAGATTGTGCACAAGGACCAGGGTGCTGCTGTTGCTCAGACCCTGAGCTGCTCTTGGAAGGGCAGACAGAGGGTCAGGGGTCCCTCGGTGGGGCTGGGGGCACCACGGACCCCAACAGCTCTTGGACTCGCTTGGTTCTCAGGGGCTGAAACAGTCACACAAAGGAAGTTTCATCTGCTTCACAGATCTGGAAATTGTCATCTCCTTCCCACGCCATCACACAGCTTGGTTCATTTGAAACCTGTTTTATCCTGCCTCAGTTCAGCTTGTCTTATTCCTGCACACAACAGCAGCAGCCAAGCAAAGAGTGGGCAAACCAGGACCCCCAGCGAGGGCCAGGCAAGTGGATGCTGAACTGCAAACACCAGGGCACAGCCCACAACCAAAACACTCCACACACATTTCCAGCCCAGCGTGCAACCTTTTAACCAGCAGCGAGCACGAGGGGATGGAGCCGAGATCCCTGGCAACACTACTAAAATCCCTGTGTTTCTCCTTTATTTTGGGAGAGGCAGAATAATCCTTTTGAACTACCCAAGTGGGGGAGAACCAACATCTGTTCAGATTCAACAGCTTGGGTCTCACTGCTCCAGCTCCGACTCTTTCCCGGCGGGTGGGGAAGGTCTCTAGCTTTTATTCAAAGGCACTGCCCTCATGCAGGGCCTTTCAGCAGAGGCTCGCAGAGCACCTCACAGACATTTAATTAAATCCTACAGCCTGCCCTGGTGAGGAAGGGATTATAAACAGGCCCCCGGCTCAAGCAGCAGCTCAGCAGCACAAGCATCTCTTTCTCTGGTATGGCTGAGGTGTTCAGCTCAGTTGCAGGAGCGCAGCAGCCCCAGCTCCACCGAGCTGCTAAATACACATCAAACAGTCCAGAGAATTTGAAGAACCAGCAGAGTAGAGCAGAGACCAGGAGCATCCTCTGATGGGATGGGTAGGGGTCCCTCTCCACTGACAGAGCCACAGAAAGGAGATGGGTTTAGAGACAAATCCGTGGTTTGTTACCCTTCTGTGAATTAAACTACGTATTTCCAAAGTATGGCATTCCTGGTGACCAATTCATTCACCCAACAGCCCTGGGAGCTTCATAAAATGGAAAACCACCTTTTTAAAGGTTTTTTCCTTCCTTTTTCCCCCCCACCGTGCTTACCTATGGAGTGAGACTTTTGCTGGCTGAATTACATCTATTTAAACAAAAGTAAGTTCAGACATCTGCCTTTGCACAGTGTCAGCTGCGAGAAATGAGCTAACATCCAGATGCAGTGGCATGTCAGGATTAGCCCAGGCTGGGGCAGGAATGCTTCCATGTATGGAAAAATATTGGAGCAGTGAAACCATAAGCTTGGAGCTGAGTGAAGTGAGAGGCCCTGTCAATGAAGTTGCAGGCTCAGGTTTAGAGGATTTAGCAGCTCAGATCCGCCATAAGATCCTCTGCACGTATTACAATAAATTTCACACTTTTTCCAAAAGGGACTCCTACAGCAATGCTGAGAGTCACGAGGGTGAGATCCTACACCCCTCTGCTTGCTCTGGAAGCCCGACTGGAACTGCTGGGTACCATTAAAGCTCCCCACGCCAGGCACGAGCTCGGGCGTTGATGGAGACGTTTTGGCTACTACAAAGCTGCTGCTCGCCCATCCCTGGGCTGCCGCCTTCTGCCCAGCAGGATTTATCAAAGCCAGCTCAGAGCTGGCACGAGGGATGACGTGGTGGCACTTCAAAAGCAAATGCTGAGCTGGATCAGCCCGATTCTGCCACTGTTGTGCCAAGGGCAGCGACTGCCAGGGCACAGGGAGAGAGCCAGAGCAGTGCCCCCGTCAGCTGACCCGACACAAATCCAGAGGGCTCATTCGTCAGCATCCTGAGTTAACACTAATGAAGTCATAGCTATGACTTCATCTCTCCAGTGGGAATCTCCTGGGAATGTGGGAGAACTAGAATTTCTCTCTCCGGCTCGCTCATGCAGTCGCAATTCGTTTCAGTCGCCTCATACTCTCCTTCTGCAAACATTACTTAATGCTCACCCAGATTTTTAAATCCTTGCCCTGAAACGTAAAATAGTGTTCCCTTCTCAGCTGTCAAGGCCCAACATGGCTGAGATCCCTCCTGGTGGGATCTGACCCCTCGTGCCAGCTGCCACCCACTCCCTGGGGTCTCAGCCCCCAGCTGAGGATGCCACCAGCTATTTTTTATACCTCAAACATGTAATTAAAATCTGATTCCTCTTGGCAAATTCATTTTAAATGGGGAGTTTTGCACCTTTTCTCCATTAAAATATTTTAAAGTCAGGCTGGATTTAGCCACAGTTGCAAAGGCAGACAAAATGTTGCTGGAGTACCCTGGAGCTTCTCTCCTTGGCTGGGCAGGAGAGATTCCAAGGCTGCAAAAACCACCCAGCAATTAATTTCTCACACCACCCTGCTGCTACAGCGCTTTGTCTGCCTGGAGAGGCATCTAAGCCTCGTCCCAGAGTATCCCTGCACCCTTTCTCATCACAAGCCTTCAGCTGTGGTGAGGGTTTGCTCCCCTCCATTCTTGGTCTCCCCAGCTGGCACAGCGCCTATCACTCGGAATGCATCCTTTAGGAACCAGATTCTCCGTGGTGTCTGGGCTCTCCCCCCACACAGGCACAGACTCTGCGCCCCACACTGCCTTGTTGAGGGCTCCCATCCCTTTGTTTTGAGGCCAGAGGGATTGCTGAGCCCCAGCACGGGTTTGATCAGATTGCAGATGCTCAGCTACCGCCCTGACGCAACTGAGCAGTCAGTCACTCACACTAAATAAAGACTGCAAATTCTTTACATATTAATTGTTGGTTGCAATTGTTCACAGCGCTGAAAGACAGACGTGAGAGTATGCAGAAAACATTCCTGCATCTTTTTAGCTTCACCCTTCCATTAGCTGTGTGTACTCCATGCCAAATCAATAAGACACTGCATTTTCCTTGGAAAACGGAGATGATGAAAATGTGATCAGCTATCAGACAAGGCGCTCATGTTGTAATCTGAAATGCTCATACAATTCACTTTCCCACAAGAGAATTTAAAAGGTCTAGCTGCTTACTTGTCAACTCATCCCACTCCCAGTTTCTCCATCGACCATGTCTTTAATTTACAACCTACAGATTTAACTCTGTTTGTGTTTTTTTTGCCTACAGAGCATCAGCTGAGAAGCAGCGGTGCCAGCCAGCACAGAGGAAGCTGCTCTGCAGAAGGACATCAAGGCAGTGCTGGAGAAAGCCCTCTCCCCAGAACACCCCCAGGTTCCCCATCTGGGCTCCCACCCCAAGAACAGAGAGGAATTAATGTGCCCAAAGCCCAAGCTGTAATGAATCCAAGCACCCTCCCCAGGCTGGCAGTACTCCCTCCTTTCCCAACTGCTATTATCTGGAGATGGCACGAGCACAAAGTGATCTGTCTACAAAAACATTTCAAACCTATCGTGCATTACGCTGTGATGTGCCATGGAACCAGTTTAGAGAGCACACGCAGCTATAAAGTCGTGATTATTCAGTATTCAACCCAGCCTGAAAGCTCAGGAGTCAGCTTGTTATTTGCTGAAAGCGGGGGGCCTGAAATTATCCGTGAATAGTTCAAAGCTGCAGTTAATTCAACATCTCGACTTTCAAAAGCATAAAAATCACAGATTCCTGGAGCGTGTAAGCTTTTCAAAAATTACAAACTACTAACTGTCAAATCAAAGCAGCAAATAGAAATCCACATGGCTGATAAGACAAATAGTTGCATTTTAAAGAGTAATTAAATATCACTTTGGAATATTTTGCTTGGAACTTGTTTCCCTGATAAAAAAATGGGGAGGGGAAGGAGGAGGAAGCAATCCACACACACCAATGAGCTTCTCATCAAACAAATGCTCAGGCAAGCGCTGCTCAAATTTGTTTTGTTGAATTCAGAGTTCAGCCTGCTGTACCACAGCCTCCCATGCCCTCTCAGTCTCCCTAGATCCCTACATTTCACATCAAACTCAAGCAATGAGGAGGAGGCAATCACTGTGCTGAATCTGGATTGTTGGGAAAGAGGGTTGGGACAAGAATCCCCGTGGTGTGGTCACCAAAAAGTGCAATATTTTCTGACTTGACTTAGATTAAAACCATACCCCAACTTCCACGCTGGGAGCATGGCTGAAAAAAACAGGAATGCAAAACAGAGAGCTCTACCCAGAAGCAATTCAGGAGAAGTGAAACCTTACCCCAGTCCCACAGACTCACCCCACCACGTGCTGCACTGAAACACTAAAAGTTTGTCCATGAGAAAGGATCAAAAAACTCCAAACCATCCGAGACTCTTCCAAAACCCGAACCTGCCAGCAATGAACTCACTACGGATCTCACCCAAATTTTCTAGTACTAAGCAATACCTGTGGGCAACAGTACGAAAGGATTGAGTACTGAACAAGGAGACAGCTACTGCATTTCACACTAAAATGTCATTGAACCACTTGAAGAAGCCACCATCCAAAGGCCACGCAAACCTGATGTCATTTTTTGGGATGGGATGCGTAGAGTCCTGTTCAAGAGCCAACCACGTGATCAGCAAACTGCTTGTCCCCCCCCACCCTGGAGCCAGGAGGATTTGATAATGGAAAGATGCCCAAGGACTTTCAGAGCAGGTCCTAAAACGTGGGCAATTACCCACTGAAGGATGTAATAAACACCACAGCAGACGACACGTCAGCAGGACTTTTAAAATACTAATTCTCCCCCAGGGAAAGCGCTCAGGCAGGCAACAGTTTGGATATGGGGGGGGAAATCCAACCTCCGTGGACGTCAGTGATGTTTTTGCAACTCTTGCAGGACCAGGACACAGTCCCCAGACTTGCAGTCTACTGACGCTTACGGGGATTTCACAGAAGGATTAGGGTCTTGGCATGAGAGAGGACTGCTAATTGTATGGAGGGTGACTGCGAAGCTGTGTAAAACACACACAGAAATACTTTGGGAAAAAGGCATCAACAACAACAACAAGAAATCAAAATGTTTTGGCTTCAATGTCATCTGCACAATGTGGAAATACTGAATAGTTTATTCCTCACTCATTATTGGAGTTCACTGTTGAATGTCTCCAAAATCACAGGGAAAAACGCTCCATTGTTCTGCACTTTCTTTTGTAAAGCTGTTACGTGTTCAGCCTCTAAAGAATGCATTTTTGGAGAAGAACTATGCACTGATTACTTTACAAAGTAAAGTTCCTTTGCTCAGTCCTGCAACCTGAGAGCAACAAATGAAATTGTCAGCCGTGCATTTTTAAACGAACGTTTTCATTTCAACATCTGGATTAAGATGCCACAATGAAAAACAGCACACAGGCTTCCCTCTGCTCCCTCCATACATCTCCCATTCTTACGTTTCAGAACCAGCGAGTTTCAAAGCAAACAAAGAATCAGTTGGTGCTGCTAATGCCTTGCTTCTTACTCAATAGCCTGATGTCATGAAAAGACCATATTTTTCAAATCTACAGCTCCGCGAGCCAAAGATTTCATATACATTCCCACCCCAGAAATATAGAGTCAGGAATACAGCTGAAAGTGATTACTTAGATATTTTTATATGATGAAATTCAAAAGCTGCTTCAAGTGAATTACAAAATCTCCTGTAAGACAAATCCCACATCTGTGCTGACCACTTGCCTCCCAGATCTCAGCAGATGGCAATTTCAAACAGATCAGTTCTGAGTCCCTGAAAATCACGGTGTACCTTAAACTGTAATCAAGGGTTTGAAGACTTTTCCTCCACAAAAAAATTGTGTACAGTCTAATTTAATGACATTTTTATCTTCTCCCCACCATTTCTTGCACAAAGTCTACCTACAAAATTAGTACCTGGTGCCTTACTAGGAGAGGCTCCCACAGTAGATGATCTTTTCAGATAAATGAAAAACACTCTGTCCTAACCAAAGGGAATTTACCAGTGTGAGCAAACGGAGATCCTCAAATTGTTTTCAGACACTTGACTGAATAATCACAGAAAAACAATCAACATGTTTTGCATTTATTTAAATCCAGAACAGAAGCATCTCAGTCTTCCCAAGAAGAATCTGTACAACACTCAAGCAGATGCATAAATACAGCAGAAAAACACAAAACAGGAGAGAGGCAAAGCAAAGCCCCAACACCACTGTGGCGCTGTGTGGATGCACCAAGCAAGCATCACGAGAAAATTCAAGATTAAAAAGAATAAGGAATGAGGAAGATGACTGGGCCAAGAAAGTAACAAGTAAAAACAAAAGCAAAGGCAAATAAACAACAGTGAAAGATAAACTGCTGCTCCCTCACTGTAGAGCTTTTTCTCCTCCAGCACCCCAACTCTCCTTTCTCCCACTCCTACACGGAACCATGTGAGAGGATCTACTCAATGAAGAATGTGGACAATTCATCATCTTTTAGCAGAGATGACCAAGATGCCCCACAGCAGCACAGCTGCCCTCCTCCAACAGCCTGTGTGCCATAAGGCCTTGAAGAGCACCCAAATTCACCCCAAGTGCAGGAGGACTCTGCAGCAGGGATGGTGTGGAGCTCACCAGAAGTCTGGGATCCTTCCGACAGCAGGACGGGAGACACCTCGTTGTGGGCGCCAGGGGACATCAGGGCATGTAGGCAGATGGGAGCTGTTTACACTACTGAGGCTCTCAGCAGCAATCAGGAATTAAAGCTGTTATTAAATCAACCCTCCAGAACTCGAGCAGATGTCCGTGCAAACAGACAACAACGGGGTGATGTTAAACCTAAACCAAAACCACAAACGAAACGAAGACACGGAGCAACATCTTCTCCCCCATGCTCTGCCCAGCCGTGCCAGGAATTATCAGAAGACAAATCAATTACCAAAAGCTACCTGTGGCTGCCCAAATCCGGGGCTGAACAACTTAACTGAGGGACGTGCCACCACGAGTTAAAGGCCTCCAATCTCATTTGGCGCGTTCCGGTTTTGTCCTTGAAAAAAACCCACCCAATAATAGGTCTGGCTGCGGCTCAGACGGAGGCATAATGCCATCCTCCTCATTAATCAAAGGCTTTCCCCACGGCCAGATGTTTGCTGACTTGTACTGCTTTCTTTTATTACTGGTTTGGAGGCAGAAATTGCTGCGTGCTGAAGTTACTCCAACTGGACTGGTTGTCCCTGGTAACTGCACCCCGGCATTATTGAGTTACCGAGGCATTCAGCGAAGAGTGGCTGTTTGCTTTGACAATTCGTACTACTTTCCCCAATAACCAGCAGAGTGAGACGCTAATTTACTTTTAGGACTGTGGGAATTTTACTGCAAACCCAGAAAGGAGCCTGGGTTTTAAGATCTATCAACGTCTGGTGCCCACGGTTTGGAAGAAGGAGAGATGCAGAAAAATGCAGAGTACACGAGAGAAGGACGATGTGCACAAGGACAGATGGACCTTAAAAGTCATATTTTTCAATAACTCTGAGCAACAAAAGTGGTGCTTTTATGTAGGATAGGAAGCCATCATCTCTCCCCAAAGCTTTCATGGCCTCAGTAGATAAAGTAACCAACCCACAAATGGGAAGTGTTGGCTGGAAAGGACTTCTGGAGGTCTTTGAGCCTGGGCATCACCCACACTCGACCCTGCTGGGCAGAGCTTCTCCCAAACAAGCCCTGTAACATCCAATGATGGGGAGCTGAGAGCTCAGGGAGAGAGCTCTTCGTGTTCCCACCTCTCTTGCTGTCTCTACCCTGCATCTGTAGTACCCCTTTCTTCCCATAAATCTGTATAATTCGCTGGGGTTTAGGAGTATCCCTTAGTGCAAAGGAACCATAACTCAAAAGCACTGCCTACATTCCTCTAATGCTTTTGTTTTAAAACAAATTAAGCCCATGAGGTACTGAACATATGCTCGACATCCCCAGCTCTGGCTGGCATGTTTTTGAAAAATAGAAAGTTTGTGCTTTTCTGGGGAGTCAGGCCATTAACCCGACTATTTAAAAAATCAGCCTATTATACAAGGAAACTTCTAACTGCCTGAGCTACAGGTTATAAATCTCCTGTTTAGAAATCTGATATCCTGACATAATTGCCCTTACAACTTACAAATAGGTTCTCTGTTATCCGTAGATTAAGCTTCCTCCAAAGCCACATCACATCTGCTTAGTTTTGAAAATATACAGCACGAGCTTCAATTACTTTACACTCCACACAAAAATAATCCTGAATTTAACTCAGGGCTTCTTGGAATAAGAGTTTAAGACCCCATAATCTTTTTATTTCATGTTTTCTTGCAATCTAATAGATGGGAGCATTGGCCAGCATGTAAAATTAATGCCACCTTCCACTTCTACGATTTCCCAACCATTTAACTACATTGCAGTGGAATTTTTAAAGCAAATATGGCAAGCAGAAGTACCACCATCTAAATAATCTGAAATGTTCTGTAGGGAAATGGTCAGCTACTAATTGGAACCACAGTGTTTTCACATCCCTGTAGGAAGAGGGTTTGGTTTAAAAGAAACACGAGTTAAACTGCAGTTTCTCTGAAGGATGAAGCTTCTATTGCAGCTCCTCTGATTAATGAAACTGCTGAGATCCCGACCACTTGGGCGAGCTCCCAGTTAGAAGTGTCTGGACTTCAAAGGGGCAAACTGGGGGCCTTGGGCAGCATTACCATCCGGGTGCACGGCATTAAATACTTGAGGGTTTTTGCAGAACTAGGGGCTTAGTGACAAAAAACCGGCGGCAAACGAGATAAAAAAAGCCAAATCCGTGTTTCAAAGCTACATCTCTTCTCAGCAGCAGACACTTCACACGGCGCTGCCAGACAACAGCCAACTTTTCCTGAAACAATTCCTCTAACCTAAGGAACAGAGAGCTGGGAGAGCAGGGCTCAGAGATCCATCCAGGAAGACGTCATCCCTCTCATCCCAACACAGCCTCGCAGTGTCCGGACACAGGGGATGCCTGAGGGGGCTCAGCCACCCCCAGCCCTGCAGGTACCAGCGTTATCCCAATCCCAGCCAAAACCGAGCCCGAGCCTGCCCAATGCTTCCACACCCGCAGCCTCAACCACCCGCCAGAAAGACGTTTAGAAATGGCACTGTGGGGCACCATCTTTTTAATTCTTACTCAATTGCTTCCAGAGATTAGATTTCTAAAGAGGATGGCTTTTTTTCTTTCAAACGTTGCGAGCTCGCTGGGAACCGGAGGCTCAGTCTGCGCCTTTTCCTCACATCCGTCTAGATCTTAGCATGCTTTCTGTCCATTATCTTTCAGATTAAACTACGGATGAGAGGCTGTAACTTGTAGAGTATCGAACACACCAAACGAGAGGAACAAACCCCATTCCACAAACTGGCCGGGCAGCTTCACCAGCAGCTCCCAGCCGAGCCGGGCTCAACTCGCTCCTCAACCACCGCGTGTCCTCCCACGGCTGGCAGAGGCCACGGCTCCTTCCTGCGCCCAAACCCACGGGCACCGTGTCCGCTGCCCACGCCACGGTCTGGTTTCCTCGGGCGCCCACCTGAGTGACGCCGTGCCCGTGTCTGGGCTCGGAGGAGCTGCTCCCCTCACACCTCACCCTGCAGCCGCGCTCCTCTGCGGGGCCCGGCGAGGCCAGCGGGTCCGGCCGCCCGCACACACCACGACGCCCAGCCCAGGGCTCCCCTCCTGCGGAGCTCTCCCGGTGCCGCGCCTCCCAGGCCCCGCAGGAGCCGGGCGAGACGGCGTCGCCCCGCGGGACAGCAGCCGCCACCTCCCCGCAGCTTCCCCGGCTCCCCCGGGAACTTTCTGGAAGGCGCCCAGCCCCGACCGAGCCCGGCGGCCCCCAGACAAAGCCCGGGGCGCGCCCCGCCGCCCCCCGCCCGGCCGCGGGTCTCACCTTGCGGTGCTTGTCGGCGAAGGGCAGCGCCAGCCAGG
>VZRR01002813.1:0-23456 GCA_013398015.1 Oreocharis arfaki | reverse complement strand
AAGGGCTGCGCACCGACACAGCGCACGGCTCGGTGGGGTACTGGGGAGGAGTTCTTCCCTGGGAGGGTGGTGAGGCGCTGGCGCAACTTGCTGGGAGTAGCTGTGGGTGCCCCATCCCTGGAGTGTCCATGCCCAGGCTGGATGCGGCTCTGAGCAGCGTGCTCCAGTGGAAGGTCTGCCAGCTCGTGGGAGAGCTGTGATGACACACATGGGATCACACAGAACCAGCGAGGGTGAGAAAAGACTTTTGAGGTCATCGAGTCCAACCTATGACCGAACACCGCCTTGTCAACCAGACCATGGCACTGAGTGCCAGGTCCAATCTTTCCTTAAACACTTCCAGGGATGGTGGCTCCACCACCTCGCTGGGCAGCCCATTCCCGTGCCCAGTCACGTTTTCTGTGAAGAACTTCTTCCTAACGTCCAGCCTGAACTTCGCCTGGTGCAGTTTAAGACTGTCCTCTTGTCCTGTCGCTGGTTGCCCGGGAGAGAAGAGACCGACCGTCACCTGGCTACAACCTCCTTTCAGGGAGCTGTAGAGTGATAAAGTCCCCCCTGAGCCTCCTTTTCTCCAGGCGAAACATCCCCAGCTCCCTCAGCCACTCCTCACAGGACTCCTTCTATAAGGTCCCTTAAACCCAAACCATTCTGCGACTTCCCGCTGGTCCCACGAGGGTAAATCCAGCCTCCCCAAAGCCCAGAGAGTTGTTCCATTCTTTGTTTCCAGAATCGTACATAAATACGTATTTACCCCTATCAAATGCAGGCAGAAAAACCTGAAAGCCAATCCAGAAACACAAACGTAAATTGGGCTGCATTGGGTTACACCGTCTGTCTGGCTGGGATACAGAAAGGAAATAAAGCAGAGACACTGACATGCAAACCAGGCTGTAAAATGTATTTGCTCTTTGTAATCAAAGCCTGCAATCTGCAAGCCTGCAGAATTCACTGCTGGATCCTCGGCTGCTCCCAGCTGACGTCCGTGTGTCCATGCTGCAGAAGAGCCCCAAAACAGCACACTTAAATCTTACTATCTACTGCAATAAACACCTTTCTTTTTACAGCCCTTCCTTATTTGGCTTCTCGTTACTGTTGTTGCCTTCAATTGTATTTAAAATCGTTGTGTAGCATCCAGAACCATTAGGGGATGCTTTATAAATACAATTAATTATCGTTATTATTATTATTACAGCTTTACAATCTCTCTTTTCTCTTGCCAAGACCCGCTCCCTAGAGGTGGTTCAAAGCAAGAGAAGTTTTGTCTTGTTTTTCATTCGTCCTGCCTTATCTGCCTTAATTAAGTATCTGGGTTCTTCAGGGCAGGGAAGCTGTTTTTTAAGTCTGCAACCCTGAACTCAACCAGCCCATGCAGCAAGATAAATATTCTGCTGTAAAAATAATATTTATGGCTGCAGTTAATACGTCTGGCCCCTCTCTTAGTGAACAAAGCAGGAGGAAGATGCTCTGAAATACAAGAACAAGTCAAAACCATTTCTGTCTTAAAGGACAATAAAATAAAATGAGGAAACAGCTGTTCTTAACAAAAAAAAATAAAAATCACAAAGTGAAGTGTGACTGAACCGAGGTTACAGCATGAGAGTGCCTAAAATGTGGTGGGTGAGTGTTTGTCCAGGTGCTGGTTCTGCAGCAGGATCACAGATTCAGGGTGCCCATTTGAGAAGCAGCTTGAGACACTGGAATTAAAGAGTTAGGACAGAATCCCAAGGTTTTTAATAAGCAGTTACTTGTCTATCTAGAGCCAGTGCCTCCCAACTGCATTTTTCTAATTCTTATTCATTTTTTATAAGAATTGTTTCTTTTTATATTGCACCCGGTTTGACTAGTATGTACTACATTTTTCCCTAAAGTATTTTGCAAGTATTTTTTTTCCAAAGTATTTGCCAAATATCTGGCAAATGATTGGCAAATTTTGGGATTTCCCTGGACGCTTAACAAACACCCGGTGTTTATTAGGGTCTTGTCGGCACGGAAAAATACTAACACTGACGAAATGAGGCAGGGCCAAAAGTGCTGAGCCCGAGGGGCGGAGACAAGAACGGCTGGAAAAGGGGATCCGTGTCCCCGCTCCGTTCCCTCCCGGTGCTGCGGGAGCGCCTGGAGGGACTCCGGACCCGCGGGGCTCCGGTGCCATCTGCCGGGAACACCGCGCACGGCAAGCGGGGACCGCGACCGCGACAGGGGAGGGAGCTGGGAGAGCTCCGCCAGCAAAAAAAGGAGGCTCAAGGGGACCCCAGCGCCCTCCAGGACTCCCTGGGAAGAGATTCAGGTGTGGGTCGGTCTCTCCTCCCAGGTAACAAGCGATAGGACAAGAGGAAATGGCCTCGAGCTGCAACAGGTTGGATATTTGGGAAAAAGTTCTTCATTGAAAGGGTGGTCAAGCCCTGGAAGAGGCTGCCCAGGATAGTGGTGGAGTTATCATCCCTGGAAGTGTTCAAAAACCATCTGGATGTGGCACTTGAACAGCTGAGCTACCCGAAAGTATCAACTGATGGCTCTGATCATCTGATCCTGAAACCTAATTTGATTTCAAAAGGCTCTTTAGTTTTTGATTCAGCTTCATTCTGAACTCCATGTTGCGCTGAGGGGAGAGGATTTTCCGCAGTTGTGGACATCAGCCAGCAGCAAGGTCTCTTAAAGGAAAGGGACACACTTCAAACAGTTCAGTGTTTGACATAAATCCATTGTGTCCTGACATTCTCCTAATTTGACAGGTCCTAATTACGGGTACATTTGTGGGGTGTATTCTAGCAGCAAGATGTTGTCTGTGTTTCAGATTATGGACATCCATCTGCAGAGAAAGCCTGGTGCAACCATCCTGCTGGGAATCTGCAGGGGGAAAAAAGGGCTAATTCTGCTCTGCACATGATGCAAGTCAAGTGCAATCCTTCTCCTCTCAGTTTTTTTTTCTTCTGGAGTCACATCAGCATCGCTGAGAACTGCACAGGGTCCCAGCTGCCGAAACCAGCTCCAGCAGGGCAGGCCATCTGCCTGCTCCAGCTGGTTTGTGGCCGGTCACACATTAACTCCTTTAAACAGGTCTGTGTTAAAGGTGTCAGCCTCCAAAAACGCTGCTCCGGATTCACTGGAGGTCTAAAACCACCGCGTGGAATTTGACCCTTCAAATTCTTCCAGCTGGTGTTGCAATGCTGTTAATATCCGGATAGCTGAGGGCAGCGGGTGGTACCTTTGACCCTCCCCATCGTCTGTGGACCCAGAAGATGAGTCCTGCTGAATCCCACCGGGCAGCTGGCAAGGTGTCCCTGTCACAGAGGCAGCGCCAGGTCTGTTGTGCTATGATGTGGGAGGCCTCTGGGCACCCCTGCTCGTCCAACCAGGTTCTGAGGTGTCCGTTCTGCCACTTCCCAGCAGGACTGGGATCCTGTGTCACCACGGAGACACAAAACAGCGCTTCTGGAAGTGATCACAGTTGATTTCAAACAGCACCAGCAAAACACAAGGAAAGGGTTTTCAATCACAGCCTTTCTGTGTGTATTTGGCTCTCTGGGGGCCAGTCCAGGACCTGGCTCCTGGGACTGGGAGGGAACTTTTCTCCCCAAGCCTCAAAAGATGGGCCCTTTTATTTTCAAAGTCCTTTCCCCCCAGGTTTCTGCCTGATTCTCTCCCTGCTCTTCACCAGCCCAGGGTATTGATCTCAGCAGGGTCACCAATAGACTTCAAAGGGACTCACACTTGCACTGCTCGCTTAGGACCATGAATAGCACCATCTGAGCCTTATCATTTCCCCTCTGCCTCCACGGGAGATAACGGCACCGCAGGAACCCTCCGGCCATCTCGCAGCCAGGCTGGTGGCAGTCACACCACCAGCCAGTTATCACCTTTTCTGATAACCATGCCTGTTTCTTCCTGGCTGCCCCTGCAGCACCATCCTGCAACCACTGGCCGCAGGGGAGGAGGGAAAGATCATTGAGAGGATCACTTTTTTTTTTGTCTGAAAATACCCTGATTTCATCAGGGCTCATAAAATCAGAATGACTGTGACTCACCGCTACTACTGCACACTTTTTCATGATGTCACATTGTATAATAAGGGACAAGGGGATAAGTGAAACATTAATGAAACATTACATTTCAGGCTGGTGACACCACAGCTATAAAGCACCAGGGCAGCATTTAAACAGCTGGAAAACCGAGACCCACTTTCCACTGCAATTTTCCGTGCGTTAGCAATAGGTTTGGTTACAGCTGCTTGGTTACGAGTACCTGCACTTAGGTAAAATTTCACTCCTGTAACAAGCCAGCCTCTGATCCAAACCAAATCTGCTTCTTGCCAGGTGCTGGGCAAACACAGCCATTCCAGCCTCCTCACCCTGTCAGCTGCACCACTGGGCACCGGCCTGCGGGGTGGCAATCCCTGGATCAGGGACAATCCCTGCTCATGAGGTATTGGTGGGTGGATGGAGGAGGAGAAGGGGATGCTGCCCAGACCCGGCTGTTCTCCCGTGTTTCCACGATGCTGATGGCAGAGGGGACATTCCTTTGCTCAGATATCCTGTTCCTGCCTTTGACAACCCCTGTGTTGGGGGACCCACCTCGCAGACAGCACTTAGAGAGCCCTAAACCATCGCCTCACAAGGAGTTCCCCAGTCCATAGCCACCACATGGGGGTCTCTGGACCTCTGGGGAACCCCTGCTCAACACCTGGCTCCTCAGGGGATCCCCATCGCAGGGCGATGAGCAGGAGAGCTCCAGATGTCAGTGAACAAACAAGGGGGTCGCCTGCTCATTGCGCAGCAGATCCCCAAACCACCAACACAAACAGGGGATCCCCAACCCCCCAAACCCCCCCGATGGGCTCTGGCTCTGTCCAACACGTGTGTGAGGAATGCCCAGCTGCCGCGAGCACGGCCCTGGGGGTCCCACTCCCGTTCGGCCCGCCGGAGCACGGAGCTGCCCTTGCCGTACCGAGCCGTGCCTAGCGGTTCCGCCCCACCCACAGCCCCGCGGCCCCGGGGGCGGAGGCGAGCGGGCCGTGCCCACAAGGCGGCGGCGGCGGNCAGGCAGCGCTCCTGGGCATGGGATGCCGAGGAGAGAGACCTCGGGCCCTGCCGGTCCCGTGCCGCCGGGTTTCGGCTGCCTCCAGCCTCCGGGCACGGCTCTGCGAGCGAGGATGTGCCTCGCCCCCACGCCGTGGCCAGCGCGGTCCCTCCGCTACTCTTCATGCCTGGGTTGGCGCCCGGATCCTTGCTCCTTGCCCCAGGAGCTCTCGCTGCTGCTGCCCAGCGTGGTCCCTGCTTCCCTGCAGCACGGCTTGGGAAGAGGAGTGGTGGGCTCGGGGAGGGGGACTAAGCTGTTAAACTGCTCTGTGAAACCAAGCCTGAGCCCTGGCACTGCTACTGTCACTCACCCGCTGAGTGACAAGCGAGTCACTTTGCGTAGTGCCAGGTCCGTAGCTGGCCCTTCCAGCGGGCTCCACGTGCGAAGGTGCCCTATGATTCGCTGTCCTGAAATCCTCCCCGAGCCGGAGCTGCCGTTTGCCATTTGCCGGGACCCTCCGGAGGGAAATGGACCCTTTGGCAGTCGGCACAGACAGTGCTGAGCACATTTTGCAGAGTCTTCCGCAAAGGGGAACCACGCACCACAGCCCTGGTCTTAATCAACCGCGCGTGAAATTCTGTGATTTTAATCTTCTGCTATATCTGGTAAATAAGCACCAACTGTTAAACTTCTCAGAGGCACCCTCCCTGACACCAAATCCCTGATCTGCTGTGTTCAGTCAGCAGAGGAAGTCTAGAGTAGTTTCAGTTTCTGTAGCTGAACACATCAAGCCCTCTCAGTCCCCTCAAGCGTCCCGCCTGCAGCACAGCCTGCTCCTCCAAGTGCACAGACACCTCAAACCCAAACTTACAGCTGCTGTTTAATGATCATTTCATGATAAACACTGTGCTGGGATGATGCTGGAGGTACAGACTCCTCCTGTTGGGATTACTCACAGCAGTAGGTCGAACATGCCTGGGCCTGGCAGCAGGACTGCATCTGCAGGCAGCAGTGGGAGGTCTGCAGAGGAGAAGGGATTGTTCTGCTCTTCCTCTGACCCCTCAGAGCTGCTTCTCCAGCAGCTCTGGGCTCTTAGCTTGCCAACTGCTGTGTGGGAAGGAGCATGAACAGCTCCTGGGCATGGTTTCCAGCTGTGCCCACCCCTCAGTGGGTATAAATGTCCCTAACTGATGCCATCTGGTTCGAGATGTGCCCTGGACATCTCTGGAGGGGATGTCCTCCTGCCAAGGGAAAATGAGGAGAGGGAAATGAGCAGAGCAATCTCTGCTGCAGCATTGCTACACGCTGTTGGCAAGGAATACGCAGACTGGCCTTGGTGTGTCTCCAGGAGGAGAGGATGTTGTGGTTTTGGAGGATAGTTTTCCACAGATGCACGCAAATGTGGAAAAGCACGGGGATGTTTTATTTTCCCTTCTCTGTGCAGCCTTCATCCTGGGAAAGAGGATTTCTAGTGAAGCCCTTAAGCCTCTCTTAAATGAGGTCATCTGGCAGATTGGCTGTGTAATGGCAAAACACCACAGGGCAGGTAGATGTTGGCTTTGAAAGACAAAGCCACCAAAAGCCTGCGTGAGTCCTGGAGCTGCCTCCCCTGCCCAGCAGCGTTGGCAAGCAGGGATGGGTTCCCAGGACCTCAGCAGAGCCCTGTCCTCGAGGCATGGACAGAAACACCAGGAAACCTAAGCGTTCATAGTCTGTCTCCTGTGGGAGGGGTGATGTTCCACAAGTCCTAACAGGTCCTCACCTCACCATCTCCTTCTCCTCTCATCCCAGTTCTTTGCCCAGCTGCTGCTGTTCCTGATCAGCGTGGTCAGCACCATCTTCTGTGGCCACCTGGGGAAAGCTGAGCTGGATGCTGTGACCCTGGCTGTGTCCGTATGTATTGCTCCTATTCCCCTTGGGTTTCAAGCATATGAACCAAAAAAAGAACAAATAAAAAAAAAACAAACCTGGAAGAATGTATATGTGAGGGCCCTGTTCTTTCTTTTGCCCTGAGCACAGGCAGGAGAGGGGAGCTGAGCAGTCAGTGTCTGTGCCAGTGCAAGGCCAGCACCTGAGAGCTTCTGGCCAGCTCTCTGAACCCACCAGACCTGGGCATGTAGCCAGGAGCAGCACTGTTTGTTGTGGTGCTTTAGATCTTCACCCCTTGCTAGAAGATCCTTTTCCCCACCAGAGGGGAGAGGAGGCTATTTAGTTAAAAATACTGTGTTATTCCAACAAACAGAGAAGGGCTGGAAAACCTCCCAAAAACTTGTAGCAGAACTGTCTCCCCACCCAGCTGGGAGGGACGCAGTGCTGTGGGCCAGGTTCCCTGTCTCTCCTCCAGGTTATCAACGTGACAGGCATCTCCATCGGTTCTGGCCTGGCCTCAGCATGTGACACGCTGATGACCCAGGTCAGTAGCAGCTCCTCCTTTCCTGTGCCTGGGAGGGGTTTGCTGGTGGTGTCTCACCTCCTGCGCAGTGTGATCTGGGCACAAAGGGCAGGGGGCGTGGCAGCTGCCAGGCAGAACAGGGTTGCAAAAGCTCTGGCTGGAGCCTGTTCCCTCCCCAAGGTGCCCTGGGTCATGCCTGGGTACCAAAGGATTTGCAATCTGCCTGAGAGAGAGTTACACCCAGCCAGCCTGGCATTCACAGATGCAGGGCATGGGAAATTGTCCTGTTGCCCTGAGCGTTTGCCTGGACCCTTTGGCTCCCTGTGATGCCCACCTTGATCCTCTCTCCTGACCCAGACATATGGCAGCAAGAACCTGAAGCAGGTGGGCACCATCCTGCAGCGGGGCATCCTCATCCTGCTGCTGTTCTGCTTCCCTTGCTGGGCCCTCTTCATCAACACCGAGAGGATCCTGCTGCTCATCCGACAGGACCCTGAGGTCTCCAGGTCAGGGCTGAGATCCAGCCCTTCTGGATCAGACATTTGCCATGGAGTGCTCAAACCAAGGCTCTCCGGAGCTTGAGTGCAGCGCTGTTTGGCTTGGCTCTTGCTTTGCTGTATCATTAACTGGGGAAACAACTCTCTTTCCAGGTTAACTCAGCTCTACGTGATGATCTTCATTCCAGCACTTCCTGTAAGTCTCTGCTAAAGCTGTTGGAAGCTCTGTATCCCTTAGTAACACCAGGGAAAGGAGGGAGGGCCTTTGCTGTGTGGCTCACAGGGCAGGTTTGGGGTTTTACAACGTGCCCCTTGACCTTGTGCTGTACCAGACGTGCAGCTGCTTGACCAGCAAACAGGGGCTCTCTCATCTTCCTGTGCAAAGGCTTCTGCTGTGGCCACATAACTGGTGGTGGACATTGGAACCAGGGCCTCCAGCCTCACTCTTAGCCCCGAGAAAAAGGCTGGAGCTGTTCCCACACTCGCAGCTGCTGGGCTCTGACTCCTCTGAGGCAGGGAGCTGTACCCCTGTGGAATAAGAGTCTGTAGATTTATCCTTTCTTCCAAGCTTCTCAGGCTTTCTCACGCTGATGAGGAAGCATTGGAGATTTCCCACTTGGAGACTGCTCTGTCTTCCCAGCGGGAATGGGATGTGCTTTCTGCCCCTCTTGGTTTTGGGTGCTGGCAGTGCTTCAGCTGGAGCACAGAGGTTTTGGAAGGAGGTGGGAGGACTGATCTGTCCGTGTTCAGTGGTCACTTGGCTGCTGAACCACAGTGTGGTGATGAACTGAATCCTGACTTTTGCAGGCGGCGTTTCTGTACCAGCTGCTGACAAGATATTTACTGAGTCAGGTATTGTACAATTAGCCAGCTTCTGACCGTGGACTAAAGGTATTCCCAGGAACAAACTTGGGGATCTAAGTTCACCCTGTTCTGGGGAGAGCTAGGCTGAGGAATGTGTGATGCACAGCTCCCCAGCCAGCCCTGGCTGAGCTCATGGGAATCTCCTTTAGCTGGCTCCATTTCCTGCTTCCCAGCTCTGTGTTTTATGGGTTGCACCAGCTCCTGAGCTCTGCTTGTCACCTCCTGCATGTCTCTCACAGCCCAGCCTCACCTGGAACACGAACTGCCTTCTTGGCTTTCTCCTTGGGCATTGCTGGAGGTCTCCGTTGTGTTCACTGGATGGGGCTTGGGCTGCCTTTTGGGGAAGCAAATTCCAAAGTTCCTCCTTGGCTTCCAGGAGATCATTCTGCCTCAGGTGTTGACAGGGATAGCAGCCAACATCCTCAATGCAGCCATGAACGCCTTCCTCCTCTATGGTCTGAAGCTGGGCATGGTGTAAGTGTGAGCAGTGCTGGTGACAGTCTCTCCCTGGGTGCAGGGGTTTGCTCAGGGCTCGGGGGGTGCCCTGGGTGCCCAGTTCTGCCACCCTCTCCCCCCCAGCCTCTGGTCTGCAAAGCTGAGGCTGGAGGGGTCTGTCCCTTATCTGCAGCAAGGCTGGTGTGGGTGCCCCCAGGTCTGTCCTGCTGTGGCTGAGGAGGTGGGGAAGGATGTCACTTGTAACCTGCCTGTCTGTCTCTCTCCCCAGGGGCTCTGCCTGGGCTAACACGGTTTCTCAGTACACCCAGGTCATCCTCCTCGTCCTTTACATACGGTGGAAGAAGATCCATGTGAAGACCTGGGGAGGTAACTGTTCTACCTTAATCCTTCAGAACACCAGTGTCTGTCCCTGGGAACGTGGCATTGCCACCAGCACCTGACAAAGGGATTGCCATCCCCTCACAGTGGGAAGATGCTGTAGCCATGGCCTCAAGGCCTTTGCTGTAGCTTCAAATACGTTCTTGTTGAATATTCTGTCTCAGGAATGCAGCGTGGCACGGCAGCAATCCTGGGCTGATGTCCTGTGAGCTTCAGGGGTGGTTGTCCTCAGAGGGTGTCCAGGAGAGGATGTGGCCCCCCTTTAGGGGAGGAGATGGATAACACGTGTTCATTCTGCTTCACCTCCTCGTGTCAGGTTGGAGCAGGGAGTGCCTCGTGGACTGGGGCTCCTTCATCTGGCTGGCAGTGCCTGGCATGGTCATGATGTGCATTGAGTGGTGGACCTTTGAGATTGGGAGCTTCTTGGCTGGTGAGTCCCAATCCTCTTTTCCCTCTGGTTCCTTGTGGCTGCTGCTTAAGCATGTCCCCAGAGCCCCCCGCTTCCAGCAGCAGCGTCCTCACCTACAGGGTGGGGTCTGCAGGGCACTGCAGGTGTTCCCACCTATTCCATGGGGACAGATGCCTCCTTCTCAGCCAGTGAAGGAGGTGGCAAATCTTTTCCAGGGCTGATCAGTGTGGTGGAGCTGGGTGCACAATCTATCATCTACGAGCTCGCCAGTGTCGCGTACATGGTAAGGGCTGGGGGTGTGAAACCCCAAACAGCCTGGGAGCACCCCCAAAACAGTGGCTCAGTGGATCAGTGCTGAGGTGGGAAGCAGAGGTTGGTACCAGGCAGGGGATGCCTCTCAAGCCTGCCATGCAGCTGCACATCCAGGGTGTGCTGCAGATGGAAAATCCCTTCACTGCAGCAGTGCCAGGTTGTCCCACATTCCCCACTGGGGAAGAAGAAAATCACTGCAGGCTCTGCTGTTACTGCAGGCTCTGCTGTCACTGCAAGCTCTGCTGTAACTCACCTCCTCTTGTCTCCTCTTCTCAGGTGCCCCTGGGCATCAGCGTGGCTGCAAGTGTCAGAGTGGGCAATGCCTTGGGAGCAGGGGATGTGGTGCAAGCCAAGACTTCCTGCATCACTGCACTGCTGTGCACAGGTCAGTACAGTCCTGCACAGCAGAAGAAAGGGCAATTATCAGCAAATGGTTCAATTTCCCACTGACAGGGCTGGGAACCCACCCACAGGAACCCAATCCCACTTGTTTGGATCCTTTGGGCAAGGCAAGGTCCTGACTCCTCTTTCCTGTTACGAGCCTGGTGCAAAGGCTATGATAATTAAAAATGCAGTTTTGTGTTCTGTCCTCATGCTCCAGAGGGTAGAGGGAATATCTGGGGAGAGTGAGAGGAAATCAGACTTGTCCTCTGCTGTGGTATCATTTGAGATCAGCGAAGTCCAGTCCCCACCACATGAAGCCCCTGAGGTCTGGGCCTGGGTCAGGAGCAGGCTGTGCTGCCCTTGAAGCAATTTGACTATTCCTTTTTCTTTTCAGGAGTTTTTGCTGTGGTGGTTGCAGCATTAGTGGGGAGCCTAAGGGACGTGGTGGGATACATCTTCACCAATGACACGTGGGTTAACAAGCTTTCTTTTGAGTATTATTGCTTTCTTGGGGGGTGTTATCTGGGGTGTTATACCCCAGCAGCTGCTGACAGATAAGAGTTCATAAACCCCCATCTGGCAAACGTTCCTGGAAGGTTCCTCCCCATTCCCCTGTGTCCCTGGGCATCACAGCTTCTTCTAACACTGGGACACTACCATGGTAGCAGGCCGGGCTCGGGGAACTGGGATCAGCCTTTGTGGTTGATTTGAGGAAGATGTGTGAGAACCAGGGACCAGGTGGTGCTGCTTCCCCTGATCAGCCCATACATCTTCCCAACAGGGAGATTGTCAGCTTGGTGTCCAGAGTGATGCTCCTCTTTGGTCCGTTCCACTTGCTGGATGCAACAGCAGTGAGTATTCCAGCACGTGGAGTGATTCCTCTCACAGCTTGGGGTGCAAAGCTGCCTGGAGCCCACCCTGGACCTGTTAAAATGAGAGGAGCAAACTGAGAAACTGTCACAGCAGCTGCTTGTGTTACCTGTGGCACCTCGGTGGCCTCTGTGCTTGTAGCTGCCCCTTGGCATCGCTGCAAACTGCCCAGTGTTTCCTCCTCTTTTCCCCTGGCTGAGGCTCCAGCTTTTCACTGGTTTATCAAAGCAACACAAGTGAGCAGCTGGGTCTTCAGAGATACCAGCTTCTCCCAGCACACTGGGATACTCAACACAGTAATTTTGGCCTGTTTCCTCCTGCGGGAGGGCCCCGGGCACTGTGGGGAAGCTCTTTGGGATCTGCTCGGTGTCTGGGCCGGCTGCTGGAGCGAGAGGAGCCCCACACCACCTGCTCCAGGATGTGGCTTTGGTCCCTCTTGGCTCGGTGGGACAGTGCTGTGGGTTTCCCTGTCCCCAGGGCTGTGCCATGGCCCAGAGTCACCTGGCAGTGACCCCTGTGCCCGCTCTCCTCAGGCGACGTGTGGCGGGGTGCTGCGGGGCACGGGCAGGCAGAAGCTGGGTGCCATCGCCAACGCCGTCGGATATTACACCATCGGCTTCCCCATCGGCATCTCCCTGATGTTTGCTGCCAAGATGGGGGTGTTAGGTACGTGTGCCCTGCAGCTGGCACCGCGTTTGCTGTGTTGAGCGAAGGCTCAGCCCTGGAACTTTTGCCCGGATCTTCCTGTGGATCAGCGGGGCTGGATTGCGCCCTGCTGTGTTTGGGGCGGGCACTGAGTGTGTCCCAGGAAATCCAGGCTTACTCCCAGCTCCCCCAGGAGCTGTTTCCTTGAAAGTGCCTGGGATGAAGTCCATGGGTATTCTGGCAGTGGCTGGCAAAGGCAGGTTTTCCTCAAGCCCTCCCTGAAGCAACTTCCCATTGCTGCAGGTCTGTGGGTTGGGATGATCATCTGCATCTCTGTGCAAGCCCTTTCCTTCTTGGCCTTTGTCATCCGCATGGACTGGAGGAAAGCTGCAGAGGAGGTGAGGATTGTGCTTTTCTCTAGTAATTCTTGAAAGGTGCTGAGTTAATTCCTGTTTCACTACAACACTACAGCCCTCTAGGAGGAGGCAGAAGTGAACTGGGATCTGTCCTCCTCCTCTAGCAGAGGAGCAATTTGGTGCTGAGAATGCTTGTCTTGGGAGAGTGGAGGGTTTTTTGGGCTGGGCAGGACACTCTTGCCCTGAGAAGAGCAACTCTTCCCTGTGTTTTTAGGCTCAAGTCCGAGCTGGAATGAAACAACAAGTGGAAGACGTGAACTCCAACGGCACAGCTGCTAACAAAACACATGCTGTGGGTATGTACCCGGGCCTGACACCAGGGAGGGACCCCAAATTCTCCACCCAACTCCTTCCTTTCCTTCCCAATTGTGGCAGCCATGTCTGTTCTGGAGGCTCAAATGGCTGGGAGGAGCACAGAGCCTGCTGCAGGGAAGAGCCTGGACTGCCACCCCATGCCCACCTCACCTGGGGACAGCTGCAGCTGCGTGTCCCAGTGTCCCCAAAAGGACACTGGAAGGACCCTGAGGCCTGTCACTGGTGCTTGTGCAGCAGCAGCCTGGAAGCCCCTGGCTGGGCAGCTCGGCCTCCCTGCAGCGCTGGCCTCTGTCCCTCAGGTTACACCTCCCTTGACACGGACCCCGGGGACACCGGGGACACCACGGTCCTGCCTGAGAGCATCGTGATGGGCGAGAGGCAGCCTGACCACGAGCTCAGCACCCAGGAGGAGCCTGCTGTTGTCCCTGTTCTTCCCCCTGTGGAGTGGAGGGCCGTGATCCTCTGCCGTGTGCTGGCTGCTGCTGCTGCCGTCGCTGTCCTGCTGGTGGGAATCCTGGTCTGGCTCCTGACTGGCAATGGCTAAAACCAGGAACACTGGGGAACTGTGCACTGGGAGCAGGAGGGCACCTGGCAATGGCCCAGGAGGATGCTGTGGGGAAGGAATTTCCCCCTCAGTGCCTTACAAAAAGTCCCCTCGCACAGTTTCTGGTTAACTCACGATGTTTTATCCCACATGCAGAGTTCTTAATGGAGGTGAGGATGTGGCACCTGGGAAAAAAAGTGCTTGAGAGCTGGTTCCTCTCCTGCACTGCACTGGGATGTCACTCGTGGGAGGTGGGAGTGTATCCTGGGGCTGACCCAGGGAGGAGACAGGTTCCTGGTGCTGCTGTCCTGCTCTCTGGGGACATTGGTCCATGTCATTTGCTCATGGCAGGGGCTCCTGCTGCCCACAGCACGTTTCCTCCCGCACCAGCCCGTGCCAGCATCTTGGGGTGGCAAATCCCACTTGCTGCCACTGCAGCAGCATGGAACAAAATGGATTTTGCTGGAAGATGTCTGACTCTGCTGTTGGGCTGTTGGGTGCTGGCTGCTGGCCCTGACCCTGCTCTCCCTTTGTAGGGTGGGCACAGGGCCTAAAGCAACTCTTCTTTGCACTTTTGTAAGGTGGGATTTTGATATAATAAAGTTTTCTGAGTAAATCTTCGTCTGTTTAATATGGTGGGAGCGTGACCTTGGTCATTGGCAGGGCTGTGCTGTTAAGAGGAAAGATGTGGGACTGGTCTTGGCCCTGAGGTTTGGGGCTGGCTCCAGACACAGTCTTGTCACTCTTCCCCCTGGGTACAAAAGCAAGGTTTGTCGTTTTCGTGGTTGTTGAGCACCATGGAAGAGGGAGGTTGTGTTGCTCAAACCTACAGAGCCATTGAAGACCTGCCCTATGTCATAATGCAAACACCCCTGCACTGGGTGCCTCGGGGCCTGTCCAGGCTTTTACCTGCTGCTGAGTGACTGTGACGTGTCACTTGCTGGGCCCTGGGGGATCAATACCTCATACAGCAGATGTGTGGCACCTCCCTGGTCACCCCACAACTCCCCTGGTGCTGGTGGCCCGCGGGCAGGGAATGAAAAAATGTGACACAAACAAGCTTGAAACTGCCATCATCCCCAACGCCAGTGGGAGGACGTGGCAGCCTCTGCCCTGCTCAGAGGCCCGGTAGGTTTGGGATGGGAGTGAAGGAAGGTGTCTCACTCTGCTCCACGAGTTATCCCAGCCCAGCGCCCGCTCCGTGCGGGTGGGGTCTGCACTGGGCAGCATCTCCCCTCCCCTGGCTCCCCACCGGGCCGAGGACAGTATATTCGGCCTAGGGGAGCCGTGCCAGTGAAACCCGACACGGCGGGGCTGTGCCAGGGACAGCTGGAGCCAAGGGGGCCGGCTTGTCTTGGCCTCTGTGATGAGAGTGAATGAGGCACTGCCCCGCCACTGCCGGCAGCAGCTCGCCAGAGCCGCACACACACCCAGCCACCCTCCACCGCTGCTGGAAGAGGAGGACGACCCTCCAGCACACTGGCCGGTGGAGCTGCGGTGAAGCAGGAGAGGTAGGAGGGTTCTCAGGGTGGATTCAGGATGGCTCAGCCCCTCACGCCGGCTCAGGACAGGCAGCAAGCGCCTCGCACGGTGCGCCCGGGCTCCTTCGCGCTGCCCACTGCGCTGCCCGGAGCCTCGCTGGGCTCCACCGCTCCGTGCCCTGCCCTGACCCACTGCCCACACTTCCCACGGCCAGCCCAGCCGCGGGGAACGTGTGGCCGGATCGCCCGGCCCCGGCTGAAGTTCAAGCCCGGCGTGGTTACACATTGCTCACCGCGGCCGGGTTTAACAGAGCGCGGAGGAAGGGGCTCGTTCCACTCCCCCGGCAGGGCAGCATGAAGCCGGAGAGCTTCCCCGAGGAGAATGGCTTCGGGGAGGGAAGGGCCTCCGGCCAGGGCAATCTCACACCCGGGAGCTGCGAGAAGAAACGCCGCTGGATTCCGGAATATTTCTGGGAGGATGCGAGGAAGCTGCTGGTGCTGGCGGCGCCGCTGGTAAGGACCCGGGAGGAGAGATTCCCCTCAGCAAAACCACCCGCAACCTTCAGCTCTCCTCTTCTCCGTGCTTAGATCCTCATCCAGCTGCTGATCTTCCTGATCCACCTTGTCAGCTCCATATTCTGTGGCCACCTGGGCAAGGTTGAGCTGGCCTCTGTCACGCTGGCCATCGCTGTAAGCATTCCCTCCCTCCCTGCTGACACTGGGATGAGATATGGCAGGGGAAAAGGACAGAGGAGATTTCAGACTCCCGCTTTTACTTTCAGCCCCTCTGCCTGCCTGAAAGCCTTAAATTCTCACCTTCACTCTGGTTTTTTTAACCCCCAGGTTATAAATGTCACTGCCATCTCTGTAGGTTATGGTTTGACTTCAGCGTGTGACACCTTGATATCACAGGTGGGTAGGACATGCTGGCACTTGTTCTGGGGACACGGGGGGTTTCCAGCATCAGCTGATGATGCCCAGGCACCACACGGAGCCCTGGCTGCTCCTGCGAGCTGGGGAAGCTTTTCCCCAGGTAACAATCCCATAACGAGGAGATCTGTGCTCCAAGTCTTTCCCAGGCCGTCTTCAGGCTGCTCCATGCTCTGCCAGGGTCCCCTTTCCCCCAGCACCAGCTGGTTTCACCGCTGCCCTCTCACCTTGCAGACGTACGGCAGCAAGAACCTGATGCGTGTGGGGGTGATCCTGCAGCGTGCCACCATCATCATCCTCCTCTGCTGCTTCCCTTGCTGCGCCATCCTCATCAACATCGAGCAGCTGATGCTGCTCATGCATCAGGATCCCGAGGTCTCCAGGTTGGGTGGTCCCCTCATCCCTCCCCGGTGTGGAGGGGCTGAGAGGAGGGTGGCCACGGCCGTGCCCCTCCCTGACCCCTCCTGCGTGTGCCCCCAGGTTGACCCAGCAATACGTGGACGCATTTCTCCCTGCCCTGCCAGTGAGTGCCCGTGGGCACCCTGGGTGCCACCTGGGGACAGGCTGTCTCCATCCTGCTGCTCAGCACTGGCTCATCTCATCCAAAACTTCCTTTGCAGATGGTTTTTCTGTATAACCTGGAGACAAGATACCTGCAGAACCAGGTGGGTCCTGAAGTCCTCACACCCACCGCTGGCTCAGGGCTCCCTTCCACTCTACATCCAGGGTTTCCATGCTCACCCTTCTCAGTGCCCAGGTGCCTTGAAACAGCTCTGACCCCATAGATCACCCCATCCCACAGCCAGCTGTACCCATCCACCTCCCTTCATACTTCCCCACATCAGGGCTTTACCTCCATCACACCCATTTTCCAAGCAGGCAACATCACTGGAAGGCTGGGGGTTTTTTTCTGGGAAAGGCGCTGAGAGCAGGGCTGGAGGGACCTTCACACCTCCCTCCCAAAACCTTTGTGAAGGCCCCCCCAACTCCTCCTCTTTGCAGATGATCATGTGGCCACTGGTGCTGAGTGGGGTCATTGGCAACATCATCAACGTGGCTGCGAATTTCGTCTTGCTCCACGTGTTCCACCTGGGCATCACGTGAGTGGCACCTGTGTCCCCTGGGGAAGAAAATAGGGCACCTGGCAATGGCAAGGGAACACTGAGATCACAGGGGCATGGCAGGATGTCTTTTTCCACCCTGAGGGAGGCATAAGCAGGATGCCAACGACCTTTCTCACTTCCTCTGCAGGGGCTCTGCCTGGGCCAACACCATCGCTCAGTATTCGCAAGCCATTTTCTTGTTCCTGTACATCATAGGCAGGAAACTCCACGTGAACACCTGGGGAGGTAAGGGCATCTCCCCTGCTCCCTGCTTTGCCCAAAAGTGTCCATAAAACTTCCATCAGGTGTTCTTGAGAGAAGAGGAATTCTGCTCCTCCTGGTGGTGAAATATTAACCCCAGCTGAACATGCCCAGGGTACCACGGTGCTGCTTCAGTGGCAGCTCGTCATGCACTGGTGCTGGCAGAGCTGCGTGCTCAGCACTGAACATTGATTCTGCAGAAATGAAACTTCCTGCTGAGGCTTTGGAAGGTTCAGCCCCAAAGCTGGATGAGCACAGACGAAAGCAGGAGGTTGTCCTTGGACACTCCGCTCCGGGAGGGATGAGCTGAGGGTTGTGCTGCTCCGTGGCCCACGGGACAGCAGCTGAGAGGTTGTAGGTGGACACTGGAGATCCTGTGGAGCTGAGGAGCTGCTGGCTCTGAGAATGGCACCTCCAGCTGCCTCGGGTGCTGTGCAGGATGTAACACGTGGGCAGCCTGGTCATCCATCAGGTGCTGTTTCTCCTCTCTGCAGGCTGGTCCAGAGAGTGCCTGCTGGAGTGGAACAGCTTCACCTCCCTGGCTATCCCCAGCATGCTCATGATGTGCATCGAGTGGTGGACCTACGAGATCGGGAGCTTCTTGATAGGTCAGTGGGGAGGGGAGCTGCCAGGACACGGCCAGGCTTGACCCAGAGCAGCACCCCCAGCCAGCGCTGACCCCTCCTGTCCCACAGGCCTGCTGAGTGTCATCGAGCTCTCTGTCCAGTCCATCATCTATGAGGTGTCTGTCGTGGCTTTCATGGTAAGGGCTGGGTTATCACTACAGACCAGGGCTCCCTAGACAGGCACACAGCAAAAATCAGCTCCAGCAAACCTCCATCTTCCCCCTCTGCCCTTGAGTCTCTCCCTGCTCCTGCCTATCCCTCCTTAGGAGATGCTTTAAATCAAATCCCCAACTCCATCCTGCTCTCTGCTGGGTGGTTATCCCACTGTCACTGTGACAGGCCACTTGTCAGAGCCCTGTGGTTGCAGATCCCCCTGGGGCTGGGCACAGCTGCCAGCGTGCAGGTGGGGAACGCGCTGGGCGCTGGCGACGTCGAGGCGGCCAAGAGATCCTCCACCACCAGCATGATCGTCACAGGTCAGTCCACAACATCCTGGAAAATCTCTTTCTGGGCTCCTTCCCGTGGAGCAGGGAGGGTTTGCAGTCCTCTGCCTGCCTCTTCTCCTCAGCTCTCCGTCACGGCCAGGCTGGGCTCAGCTCTGTGCTGTGTTTTTAGGGGTGTTCTCCATAATCGTGGGGGCCATTTTAGCCTCCACAAGGAACGTGCTGGGATATATCTTCACCAAGGACAAGTGAGTGCCTCCCAGCTCCTGGGTGTGTGGTGTGTGGAGGTGAGTTCCCAAAAGTGATCCTTGGCTTTCCTGCATCCTCAGGGAGATCACTGACTTGGTGGCGTGGGTCATGCCTATCTACGTTGTCTTCCACTTGTTTGAAGCCATGACTGTAAGTCCCAGGGAATGCTGCAGTTTTCCATTGGGAATCTTGGTGCTCAGCAGCAGCATTGTGGGTTGGTCAGTCGAGGACCCCTCAGGCTGCAGCTGAGCACCAGTGCCCACACCAGGACCCTGCAGAGCTCCTGGGATCATCCCTTAGGAAACATCGAGCACATAGAAAGGTGGTGACCCACAGGCATGGGCAGGGGCACAGAAATAATGGGCAGAGGCAGGGAGCTGGGTCGTCTCCTGAATTTGCTGGAGGTGATGCTCCCTGCCCCAGCCCCTCTCCCTTTCTGACAGGGCACCTGCAGTGGGCTGCTCAGAGGCATCGGGAAGCAGAAATTCGGTGCCATCCTCAACGCCGTGAGTTACTACGGTGTGGGCATGCCCCTGGCAGCCGTGCTGCTCTTCGTGGCCAAGATCGGCGTCATGGGTACTGACCCCTGGGCACTGCACCCCCAAACCCCCCCACGGACAGATGCAGCTCCACTGAGGCCTCACCATAACCCTCGTGCCTGGCTCTGTCCCTCCTCTGACCTGCCTGGGCACACTGGGGTGGACTGGGAATGCTCCTGCTGCTGCTGCGAGCTTTTACTGGGAAAAAGTACCTGGTGCCAGGTGTGCCAGTCCCACAGCAGGCAGCCATGACCACCCCGTGTCCCTGCTGACCTGGGTGACATCCCCTTTCTGGACCTGCTGTCCTGGGATGCTGGGCTGGCTCTGGCTGACACCGCGTGCCCTCCGCAGGCCTGTGGATTGCGATGCTCGTCTGCGTCTTCATCCTCTGCACCTGCTTCATCACCTACATCTCCCGCCTGGACTGGGAGAAGGCAGCCAAGCAGGTAATCCAGGCACTGACAGCACATCCCTGCACTGGGAAGGTCCTCAGAGCTCTGCTGGGATGAGACAGGCACTGTCCTCCAATGCCTCGGAGCAAAGCCCAGCGCTCCTATGACATCTCTGTGCTCAGCTCCCTCCTGCACAAGCACTCAGTGCCCTCAAGGTTTCCCCCTGCACCTTGTTTGGTGGACATGAAGCTCAGAGCAGACGGGGTGACCTGGGCTACCTCAGCCCTGTGCAGCCCTGAGCATCACCTCGTGCCTCAGCAGCTCCGGGGGGACCCCAGGAGAGGCAATGCATCTTTTCTCGGTGGGAATTCCCAACTAACCCCAGCACATTCCCTCCCCAGGCTCAGCGCCGCGCAGGAGTGACCCAGCTGCCGCCACCGGAGCTGCCGAGCCTGGGCCCCGAACCCTCCCTCAAGGATCTGGATGTGGGACCAGCCCCCCAGCCCCACACTTACCTCCCTGCCAGGGCGGTGCTGGGGTCTGTCGGTACGGCAGGAGCTGGGCCCTGCATGCAGGGGAGGGTTTGGGTTCAGGACGGGTCCCTAAGGATCCACATAAGCCAGGAACAAGCCACAAAAGGGGGGAATGTCGTGCTGGTGACACCCTCAGTTACTGGCAGAGCAGGGATTACAAGCGTGGGCTCGGGAGGGCGGTGACAGAGGCATGACCTGCGGGCAGTTCTCACCTTGCAAACACCCAGTCCCACCTCCGAGGGCGAGACCTGCCTGAGAGCTGGAGATCCCCACGCCCTGGGCTGCTCCCGACACAGCCCCATGACAAAACCCTCCTCAGAAACCCCTCGGCGCCGCCCAAACCCCTCAACCCCGGCTCTCCTTGCAGCAGGATTAGAAGTGCAGAGCGACGTCGTGCTCACGGGCATCACCAGCACGGAGGAACCCACGTCACGGCTGGAGCTGCGGGAAGCCACCACGGGTCCCACCTCGTGTCCGGCCGCCCCCGTGTTCACCAAGTGGCTGATCTTCCGGCGTGGGCTGGCCGTGGCCGTGGCCCTCGCTGCGCTCGCGCTCGGCATCACCATAAAGCTGATCACCAGCACAGACTGACTCGCACCAAGGACTTTGGGGACTTGTTTTTGGGGTGAAAGCCTTTCCCGAGGGACCGAAGTACAAAGCACGGAGCAGGCAGCGAGAAAATTGAGCACGCGCATGTCCCCACGGGAGCCGAAGGGCCTCTGTCAGTGTTCGGCAGTGTTTGTGCAGATATTGATTGGGAACGAAGCTGCTCTGGCACCCAAAATGCTGCTCTGGGCTGCCTGACACACACTGGGCACTGTGTGGGTGACCCCCTCCAGCCCGTGCTGCCACCAGCCACCGGAGCCCAGCACAGCCCAGCTCCCCCTGCTGCTCCATGACAAATGCCCAATAAAGAATAAACCTGGCTGGCGAGGGGCTGGCTCCTTGGGGTGGAGACTGAGGGCAGGGCTGGGGCCAGAGCAAGGAATATCCACATGTGGGTCTTGCCCAGGGCTGGGGCCAGAGCAGGGAACATCCACACGTGGGTCTTGCCCTGCCCCAGGTGGCCTTTGCAGTAAAACAGAGGTTTTATTCAGCAAGGGTCAAGGTCAGCTCTCAGTTACAAGTTTGGAGGTAGAAGACTATCCATAAACCAAAAAAACCCTGAAATTCAGTTACAGAGGAGGTGGCTGTGGCTGCTCTGCCACTCTGGCCAAGGATGCCCCAGAGCTGGGACTCCAGTCACAGCAGTGCCCCAGCAGCCCCAAATGCAGCAGCACATCAGTCCCTGGCAGTTCTCGAGTCCTTGGGACAGTGTGGCCACAGCTCAGGTGGCTTTTGCCACCACCTCAGGTGGCCTTTGCACACCTTGGATGGCTAAAGGTGGCTTCCTTGCAATGAACATCACCCATCCAGTCATGAGTCCCTTCAAGGATGAGGTGCTGCAGGTTCTTTGAGGCTCCTTCCCTCTGCTCTGGGGACAACCAGCCTGGACTGTCCCCTGCAGTGAGACCCACATTTTCCAGGCTTATTGCAGAGCCAGCTTTCTCTGGGGCTCAGGTGAGGTGTTACATAGATAACAGGCTCAGTAAGGACTGGCTTTGTTTAGGTACCCTTGTGACAAACACTCCCACATTCCCAGGAGTTTTTAGAGGAGCTCCTGTTTACAAAGCAGGGTGGAAGCTGCTTCCTTCCATTTGCCACTCACTGCTCAGGCACGACCCATGGCCTAGGCCTGGATAGATTAATGTTTCAGCAGGAGCTGCAGCCTTTAACTTGGGGGGTTGTCTCTGCTTTAGGTGCATTTTGTTGTCTTCTACCTCTCCAGTGCATTGGCTGCCTTGGAAGAAACGAAATTTCAGCAAAGAAAAGCTCAGCAGCAGGACCGCAGGGAGCGAGCAGCGGGTCCGAGCGCTGGCTGCCCATCACCCCTCTCGCTGGGGGCACAACACCTGGGAAGGCACAGGAACAGGGATGAGTCCTCCAGGGAGGGAGCAGAGCCCAAGGGAATGGGGTGATGGAGGCTGAGGGCAGGTGGGGATCAAGGGACAGAGCTCACCTTTGCCACCACGGCTTTCAGGGCCGCCAGCAGGGCCGAGATGAACTGTCCCACTCTGCTCTTGTTACACTGCCTCAGGAGGAAGAGCTTGGCCAAATGCACCATCTCCATGCTGCCAGGTGGGTACCTCAGTCTGTTCACAACCTCCAGCTTCAGGTCCTTGACGAGGCAGGCGCGGCGGTGGGAGAAGGTCTCGAAGCTGTACCAGCCGTGGTAGGCGCCCATCCCGCTGTGACCTGAGGGACACGAGCAGGCAGGTCACCCCAGGCACAGGGACACCTGCACTTCCAAACTCAGTTTGGGTCTATGATTTCAAGGAGTGGGATGTGAGGACCCTTAGGGACACCCAAGACCTCAGCCCTCTGCCCACAGCCAGGTGGTCTCTGCCACATGAGCTTGACAGCAGCTGTGGAAACTCAACCAGGCCACATGGACAAATTCATGCCACACCCCAGCACAGGAGAACCAGAGCTCACTTACGTGCCAGGGGTTTTTCCTCTCTCACTGGGAAGCCCAACAACCAAAACACCAATGAGCCTTTTTCCAAAGGAACCCACCACAGAAGATAACATCAACGGGAAAACGCAGCGGGAAGTTCCTGAATTGCCAAAGGGGCATGACAGCACCTGGGCCAGAGGCTGCTGCTGCTGGAATGCAGGTGCATGGGCTGGAGCAGGGACTCACCCACGCCGCCAAAGGGCAGATCCGGAAGCACGGAGTGCATGATGACGTCGTTGGCTGTCATGCCACCACTGGAGGTCTCTGATATCACCCGTCTGATCAGCTGCCCGCGATGGGAGAGGGCACAGGACAAATCAAGATGGGACACAACACCATGTACCAGAGCAGGGAGGGTTCAAGGCGATGCTTCCACCCCCCTTTGAGGGGGGCACGGGCTGTGCCTAGTTCCATGAGAGAGGCCAGTTTACACTGCTTAAGCACAAGATCTGCCCAGCTGGAACTGCCACCAAATAAAAAAGCTTCATGTCAGCCCAGGGTGCTCCTCAGCCCTCCCACCCAAACCGCCTGGGGCTGTTGTTGCAGGGCAAAGCCCTGACCTGAATTCTTGAGCTGGCACAACAGAGCCTGGAAGCAGGGGCAGGAGACATTGCAGGAAGCAGCACCCACCTGCGTGGGTGGACATGTACAAACCTAGAGCCCTTCAGCAGGAGACTGGGAGCCTCCAGCAGCTCTGGGGACTCTCATGGCCCCCAGCTGCTGCAATTCACACGGAAAAGGAACTGACACAGACCCTGCAGGAGCTGTGTCTGGGATCAGCCATGTTCAGGATTCAGCAGTGCAGACACTTCCATGGGGAAGCACAGCCCAGACCCACCTGCTT
>VZRR01002804.1:0-17771 GCA_013398015.1 Oreocharis arfaki | reverse complement strand
GGGGGATGTTGGGCGAGTGCAGGGTCCTCCTGGGGGAGGTTTTGGGGGAGATGCTGGGAGGCGGAGCCGGCAGGGGCCGTGCCAGGCCGGGTCGCGGTGGGGGGATGTGTGACACGGTGCCAGTGTGTGGATTTTCTCTTTCCCAGCCAGCCAGCACTGGTTGAACTGGTCAGACAGAGCAGCTGAGCGGGAGCTGCCAGCCTCGGGGCTGTGCCCACTCTGACCCCCGGATGCGGTCACTCCCACGCACCCCCGGCCCCCTGCCTGGGCACCCCTTGCCCTGAGACCCTGCAGCCTGGGTTCCAAACACACCTGCAGGGCCGGTCCTGAGCAGTGCCAGGCAGCTCTGAGGTATCTCAGGGGGCTGGCAGTGCCCAGGGCTATCCCAGCCCCCAGCACTGTGCCCTGCATCACCTTCAGCCTGTGACGTGGCTGCCACCCTGGCATGAGCCCCCGTACCAATGGCCACCGTGGTGCTGCCAGGGCGAGTGGCAGCCTTGGGTTACAAACCTGGGAGTGTCATGGGTCTGACTGCCCTGGCAGGGCAGGTGACATCACAGCACCCATTGGTGCCTCAGCCACTCGTGGCACCACAGACACTTCTTGCCGGCCACCGTGTCACCATGTCACTCATGGCCACCTCCTTCCTGCTGCAGCAAGGCGCCAAGCCTGGGCTGGCAGCACCCTGTGCCGGCAGCACCCTGTGCCATGCACTCCACACACCTAAAGGTGCCCTGGGAGCTTGGGCTAGCAGCAAGGGGGCAGCAGGGACACAGCCCTGGGAGCTTCCAGCTCTGGCGATGAGATGCTGGCAGCCCTGTGCCACCCATCCTCAGGCTCGAGGAGGGGTTGCTCTGAGCCCATCAGGGCTGGGGCTGCTCCTGGGCAGGGGAGGGTCCCACAGGCACCATTCTGCACCTTGCTGTGCCCTGTGGCTCTGGGGAGGCCATGGGGACACCTCAGGAGAGCCTTATGCCCTCTCAAGCTCCCAGCACAGTGCCTCAGCATCTGTAGGGAGTGCTGCCCATGGTGATCTCCCCACGGCCCATTATAGGGCCCAGGTTGTGGCACATCAGTGGGCAAAGGGGCAGGAAGGGCATTCCTGGAGGCAAGAAAGCTGGAGGGAACCTGCAGGGGCCTGGGGAGGATTGCTCAGACCCACTGGCCTGATTCCCAAACCCGAGGGGAAGAAAGGGGCACGCTGAGTCACAGAAGGACCTGGAGGGCTCCCATTATGCCAGCCCCACATCAGAGGCTGAGGGTATCCCCCACTGAGGGCACCTCTCTCACCAGGGGTGGCATTGCCAGGTGCCTGGACTGCCTGTGGTGCCTCCCTGGGGACTGTGGTCAGTCTGCAGGGAAGAGAGACCTAGCAAAGGGGTGCTCAGGGTGGTCTGTGCCTGCCAGCCCTGTCAGGCAGCCACCAGATTCCCTGGCACGGCAAGAGCTGCGGGTGGGCTGCGCACGGCTTGGGCAGGAGACTCCCAAATGCCACATGGCCACCTCAGCACCCCTTGGCTTGTGGCCCAGGGGACGGCACAATGTGGGCATGTCCCACCGTGCTCCAGGGACACCTGCGTTGCAGTGGTGGGTGGAAAAGCCTTCCCCGGGGGCAGGTTTGCAACCACAGGCACCGGCAGCCCAGCGGGCAGCCACGAACCCAGGCACGGGGGAGTCCCAGGCTCAGCACCTGGCTGGGTGCACGTTCAGGCTCTGTGTCTGCCCACCCTGGTGGCCCTGGCTTGCCCTGTGGCAGTGATGGACGGGGCTGGCACGGGAGTGCCCCCGTGGGATGCTGCGTCCAGGAAACAGAAGGGCCTGGCAGCGCCCAGCGCCCGTGACTGCGCTGCGGAGGAATGGAGCAGGGGTGGGTGATCGGCTGCTGGGACTCGCTGCCTCCTGGCCGGCACACGGGCCCTGCCCGCCCCGGGGCTGGGGGATGTGACAGGGGGGACAGCACATGAGCCCCCCTGCCCTTGCTGGTCCGTGTGCCAAGGTGCAGTATCCGCGTTTGCACCCGTCTGTCACCACTGTAGGGTCACAGGAGACGGGCTGCTGCCAGCTGCAGGTTTGAAACAATAAGGGCCCTGAGGTGACAAGGAGGTGGCTGGGTGATGCCAGGGTCTGCTCTGCTCCCAGGTGCCCAGCGTTGCCTCAGCCTGATGTGGCACGGATGTGGCTGGCTCAGCAAAGTGCCAGAACCAGGCTAAGAGGTGCCCAGCTTTGGCTGGGACTGGCCTGGGCTCCCTTGCCAGCACAGGGCTAAACCCAGCAGGAAGAGACTTCAAAAGGGCCCCAGGTACCCCTGCCCAAGGCCAGAGGGGCAAGAGCCACCAAAGCTAATTCCCCAAATGCATCCCACAACCCTGCCTTGTCCCTCGGCACATGTCCCTGGTGAGTGTGTGCCTGTCTGCCTGTGCCAGGCGCGTGTGACCCGGCAGGGATGGGCTGTCACAGCTCTGCAGCCTGTCCCAGACCTCCCCCGGGCAAAAACCGACTCGTTCTGACAGACAGAGCAGCAATTCTCAGGCACTTGCCTGCTCTCTGCTCCGCCCCCACAAAGACCACTGTCCCCCTCTGAGCCCTGTCCCCAGCACGTGTCCTGCTTGGTCACTGAGACCCTCTTCCTGCTCTGGGAAAAGCTGTGCCAGTCCCAGCCTGTGCTTCAGGCATGGCCAGGGCACTCACACACACACCCCTGCTGGCTACCAGGGCTGCCCACCGGGCGGGTGGGTGTCTGGGGCACGGTCCTGGTGCAGGGGTCCTGGGGCAGGGTCCTGGGGCAGGGTCTTTGGGCAGGGTCCCGGCTCCTTTGCTGCGGGCAAACCCCAGGCTGGGATCCGCGGGCAAACCCCAGGCTGGGATCTGCAGGCCTCAGGGCCCGCTCCAGCCCCGTGGCGTTTTTGGCTGCAGGAGCTGAGTGAACCTGCTGCTGTGAGCAAACAAACACGGGCCTGGCAAATGGCAGCAAAGAAAACAGCCCGTGTGGGTGAAACTCNCAGGGTCCTGGGGCAGGGTCCTGGGGCAGGGGTTCTGGGGCAGGGGTCCTGGGTTAGGATCCTGGTGCAGGGGTCCTGGGGCAGGGGTCTGGGGCAGTGGCCTGGGGCAGGGTCCTGGGGCAGGGTCTTTGGGCAGGGTCCCGGCTCCTTTGCTGCGGGCAAACCCCAGGCTGGGATCCGCGGGCAAACCCCAGGCTGGGATCTGCAGGCCTCAGGGCCCGCTCCAGCCCCGTGGCGTTTTTGGCTGCAGGAGCTGAGTGAACCTGCTGCTGTGAGCAAACAAACACGGGCCTGGCAAATGGCAGCAAAGAAAACAGCCCGTGTGGGTGAAACTCTGGGCACCGGTGGGGCACGGGCTCTGACAATGATTAAACTGGCCAACCCAGATTTCCCGGCAAGGCAGCGCAGGGCCGGGACCCGGTGGTTCATATTATGCAAATCACCTGGATCTGGGAGCATGAACGTTTGGGGCTGGAATTCCCCTCGGGCTGCCAGATTGTTACGCCGCCCAAGCTATAAAAGCAGAGGCACGGGCAGGGCTTGCCCATCGGCACCAGCCTCCCGGGGCCCATGAGCAGTGGCTAGCGGCCGGCCCGGCCTCCGTCTCCCCTTGCTCCTCTCTGGATTACCGCCGCTGCCGGAGCTGCCAGCGCAGAAGGTACCAAAGCTTTTTCTGCCGAGGCCTGTTGACGTCCCTGAGCCCAGGACGGCTGCTTTGCTCTCCTCCCCGCGCACCTCCGCTCTCACCGGGGGATGCGCTTTGGTCTTTTCTCGCTCCACGGTTGCTGTCCCGCCGCAGCTGAGGGCCCTTGGGGGGCCAGCGGGACGGCAGCTCCCTCCAGCCCCCAGGGTTTGGAGAGGACAGTACGATTTGGCTTTTCGTGAGGGCCGGGCAGGGGCTTGGTCCCGTCCTGGCTGCAGTTACTGGGATGTGTTTGTCGCGACTGGTTGAGGACTGGAGCTGCTGGCGCTGGAGGCGGGCAGTGGGGCAGCCGGCTGTGCCGCGGGGCTCAGCAGTGGCCGAGCGCCCGTACCCCCACCCACGGAGGGGCTGCGTGTCACCGTACTCTGCCAGCCACTTTCTGGCTGTCACCCCTTGCTGGCTGCCAGCGGGGTGAGGCTGGCTGCTGGGGACAGGGCTCCTCACGAGCAGAGCGATGCCACGTCCCCAGCTCGCCGCGGCTCAGCCTCCCTCTCTGCTGGCCCCTGGGGAGCCGGTGAGTCAGGCCCCAGCCCCAAGCAGCAGGTGCTGGGTGGATATTTCTGCAGAAGTGACCCGAGAGGTGACGATGGGTGGAGGGAGGGACAGCCCAACCTCACCCAGCCTGGCTCTGGGGTGCTGCAGTGCTGCGGGGCTGGGTCCCTCTGCCTCCACGGGGCCGGCGCTCACTGTCATCTCCCGGCACAGAGCTCCATGGCAGGATCTTGTGAGATCAGCAACATCTTCTCGAACTACATCAGCGCCATGTACCAGCCGGACGAGGTGCAGCCAACCTTGGACATGCTGGGGCACCTTGGGGATGACAGCAGCCTGGGGCTGAGCCTCCCCGCCAGCCAGCCCCCCGCACAGAGCACAGGTAGGACAGGGGAGTGGTGGTGGGGCAGTGCCACTGGCTGGGAAGAGCACTGCAAGGTCCTTGTCCCACTGGGACAGGTCAGCAGCTTCTACCATGCCGCAGTTTCCCCAGGGAAAGGCCAAAAGGCTGTGGGAGGAGACCCTGGGTGGCCCAAGGTATGGCCACTGGGAGCACATCTGACTTGTACAGGAGATGGGGGAATCATTGTCCTCCTCCCGCAGCACAGGGCACAGGCTGCCAGGGCTCACCAGGAGCACTTTGGAAGTACAGTCCTGGTGATGGGGGCCCATCATGGGATGGTGCTTAGGGAGGCATGAGAAGCACACCAGCAGAGCAGCACAAACAGGACAGATGGCACCGAAAGCAGCGGTGGGGGGAGTGTGGGGTCACTGCTGTCTGCAGGGCACTAAGGACTCTTTAGTCCCATAACTCTTCAAGTGCAGGGGCTGCTGTGTCCTGCAGGAGCGCCACTGGACCAGACCGGGTGTCCAGTGGCCAGCGGCAGCCCTCACGAGGCGCACGGTGCTGGCAGGGCCCGCTCTGAGCGCTGCTCTCCCTCCCTTGCAGACAAGCCCGAGTGGTTCAGCGAGCTCCCGTACTTCTGGACCAAGGTGCAGGTGCTGGAGTGGATCAGCTACCACGTGGAGAAGAACAAGTACGACGCCAGCTCCATCGACTTCTCCTGCTGCAACATGGACGGGCACACGCTCTGCCACTGCAGCAGGGACCAGATGCGCCTCATCTTTGGGCCCCTGGGGGACGAGCTCTACGACCGCCTGCACGAGATCAGTGAGTGAACCAGGGTCTCCTCCATCTGCAGGCCTGGCAGCTTGAGGAATGAGGCTGAGAGCCCTCCACTAGCCCGGGATCCCCTCCTTCCCGGGCACTGCAGGGGCTGTGTGGGAGGGTGTGGGGCACAGACCAGAGTCCAGGCATGGCTGGGCTCAGCTGCCAGTGTGCGCTATTCCCCTTCAAATGGAACGGGCGTTGCTAATCCCAGTCCTTCACCCCTGTAGCCTCTGATGAGCTGAACTGGATCATTGATTTGCTGGAAAAAGAGGATGCGACTTCCCAGACCTTCCTGAACTCCAACCACCTGGGTAAGAGAGGGGCTCTATCCAAGCCTTTTCCCCAGGGATCGCATACTGATGGCAGCAAGGCTAACCCCTTCTTCCCTTCTCTGCCCCTTCCAGAGCTGGGAAATCCCTGTGCCAAGGACTCCCTGGAGGACTTAAAGCCCACAAACCCTTTCACAGACTTCACCTGCTTGCCGGGTGCCATGTCCCCAGGCAGCTCTGATGTCTCAGGTCAGTGTTTTGACAAGGGTGGGTCTGGGTCTTGCAGCAGGTGGGGGAAGTGGTGGGAACCAGGGGAAAAGTCTCCAGATGCTCAGTGGTCTGAGCCCTGATCCTTTGCCTCGCAGGGCCTGTGATGTCCCACAGCCCCAACTCTCAGGACTCCGGTGGAAGTGACCTCGACCTCGACCCTGCAGAATCAAAGCTCTTCCCTGATGGTGAGTTCTTAGCTTCCAGACAGGAGCTGGGAGGGGAGGGCTGGCTCCCAGGCAGATCTGCACATCCTGCCTGGCAGTGATTTAGGGACAACACCTGAACGCCCATCCTCACCCTGGGAAGGGGGGAAAGGTCTGTTTCCCTGAGTTGCTCTGCTTCTGTTTCTCTCCACTGAGCAGGGTGAAGGGCAGGGCTGGCATAGCTGGGCAGTGGTGATGCTGGGGGGAAGGGGTGGGTGGTGGCAGATGGGTAAAGACTGCAGCCAGACATCCTGGGCACAGAAATCAGTGCTTGGTATTGATCCCAGCTGGGGATGGTACTGGGAATACCAGGAATGCAAGGAAGCAGTAGGGTTTGGGGAAGGAACAGCGTGCTGCCCTAAGCATCGTGTCAGGGCTGAGGGTGGAATGAGGCTGGAGGGAGTGGGGTGACCTTGCTCTCGGAGGGTATTTCCCTGGTACCTGGGCCTGAAAAGAGGGTGCTTCTGGTCCTCAGGAGGACAGGTAGGGGGAGGCTGCAGCCCAGCACGTGCTGCCCAGCCTGATGTGTGCCCCTCTCTGTGTGCACAGAGCACTTTCCAGGCAGCAAAAAAGGGGACAGCAAACATGGCAAGCGGAAACGGGGACGGCCCCGAAAACTCAGCAAGGAGAGCAGAGACTGCCTGGAGAACCGGAAGAGCAAGCACTGTACGTGAGCCCTGCAGCCCAGGAGCCTGCACTGGCTCTTGGCTTCGTGGGGGGTGATGGGAGGAAGGCCCATAGGCCTTGGCAGGGGCGTTTAGGGAGATCCAAAGTGCAAGGACCTGCAGGAGCCTCCCTCCTTTACAGCTCCATCTCCTCTTTCAGCCCCAAGAGGCACCCACCTGTGGGAGTTCATCCGGGACATCCTGATCCACCCCGAGCTGAATGAGGGGCTAATGAAGTGGGAGGACCGGCGGGAGGGGGTCTTCAAGTTCCTGCGCTCGGAGGCAGTGGCTCAGCTCTGGGGCCAGAAGAAGAAAAACAGCAGCATGACCTATGAGAAGCTGAGCAGAGCCATGCGGTAAGTGCCCTGCCCTGCCCTGTCCTGGGGGCACCTGCCCCACACAGCTGAGCTCTCCAGCAGCTCCTCAGCGCCTGGGGCTGAGTCCAGAGCCCTGGTTCCACCTCCATCTCCTGCAGATATTACTACAAACGAGAGATCTTGGAGAGGGTCGATGGGCGACGGCTGGTGTACAAGTTTGGGAAGAACTCCAGCGGCTGGAAGGAAGAGGAGGTGCTCAACAGGAACAAGGAGCTGTAGGAGTCCTGGATGAGCCAGGGTCTGATAAGCCCCTCGGGGCCAGCCCTGAGCCGGGCTCCTTGACAGGAAACTTTGCCTGCAGCTGTATCTGGAAGCTGCTGCCCTGTGCAGCGTGTGGAACTCCGACCCTCGCAGGGCCATGCTCGTGTGTGCGGGTGGCTGCCAGCACCGAGGTGTTCAGAGCCAGCATTTTGGCTCCAGTAGATTATTGCAAACTGTGACTTCTCTTGCTGGATTCGTACCTCCAACTGGAGCTGCAGCAACTGGGGCTGGTTCAAAGCCTGAACAGATGCAAAGGGGAAGAGAAGTTGAAGCCCTGCTGTGAGAGCCCAGCAGGTCTCCTGCTGTCACCCACCTCCTGCCTGGCCAGAGGAGCAGCACGTCTGTGTCACCTGTGACTGGACAGAGTGTGTTCCAGCTCTGAGGTCTTCCCTCTCACTGCTTGCACCGTGCTGAAGGTGCCCCTGTCCTGTTGGCTGCGTGTGGAGGGGGTGAGACACCCTCTGTGTCGCAGCTTCTCAGTGGGGCACCTGCCGACAGAAGATGGAAACATCGTGGAGCTTCACCTGGCCCCAGAAGGCCCTCAGTGAGGAGAGGACATGGGACAGCAGGGCTGTGCTGCATTTCCAGCCCAGCTGCTGGGCTGTGTCTAGGCCTTTTCCCTAAAAGTAGCTTCTAATTTATGTAAGACCCAAAAAGAGTTGAGTGAATGTACAGATATATTTTTTCATGAGTAAGACGTTCCTGCGTGAGAGTGTGCGCTGTGGGGCACACGGGTGTGTGGTGGCTGGTGGTGATGCTCAGCTGGACTGAAGTGATGTCACAGGGCACAGACTGGTGCTGTGCCAGCCACAGAAGGGGACACCAACCCAGCCAGGCACCTGGCAGGTGCATGTGGATTCCTCCTTTTCAAATGGGAATATAAGATGAATAAATTGTTGGTTTGTTGGGGTTTTTGTACCTACCTGTAACGTTTCTTGTTTTTCTTAAAGATGGGGTGAGGACCAGGCTCGTGTTACTTGGGATGTCCCAGGGCATGAACCCCATCTGCCACCATCTTCTGCCTGCTGTGGCCTGGACCTGCCTGGTTGTCCTGGCACAGGGTCACAGGGTCTTCCTCAGGGTGAGGTGGGCTTGTCCCAGCCTGGCTCAAAGCCACCCATGGAGGGGCATCTTACACCCGCTCCCACACCTTGGCCCCTCTGAGAACCCTTTAGAATCCTAGCCCTGGCACTCACCCTTCCTCTGACTCTAAGCGAGAGTTCACCAGCTGCAGGCTGAGGGGAAGCAAAGCCCTGGGTGATCTGGGGAGGGGTCTCTCTCAACATTAGTATCCCCAGACCACCCTGACCTGCTGGTGCCCAGGACTGGCTGAATAGGGGCACACTGGGCACTGCTCAGTTCCTGCTCACCCCTGAAGAGAAAAGCCCTGGGACCTGTCCTCTGAGCTTGGAGCTGGGCCAGGTCTGGGATGCCCGGGCAAAAGCCATGCCACATCCTTCTCAGTGCTTTCAGCCACTGCCTGGAGGGACTAAGGAATGAAGCCAGACCACCAGCAGGAGGGTGAGGGGAGGTTTCACTGCCACAGTACTAGACAGTAAAGGTGCTTTGCAAAGCCTGAGATGCATTTTTGGCAGGGGGATCCAGCCATTATCACAGAATCCTAGAACAGCTTGGGTTGGTAAGGGCCATAAAGCTCACCTCATTCCACATCCCTGCCATGGGCAGGGACACCTTCCACCATCCCAGGGTGCTCCAAGCCCCGTCCAACCTGGCCTTGGACACTTCCAGGGATGGGGCAGCCACAGCTTCTCTGGGTACCCTGTGCCAGCATCTCACCACCCCCATAGGGAAGAATTTTTTCCTAATATCTAATCTAAATCTCTCCTCTGTTAATTTAAAACCATTCTCCCTGTCCTATCTGCCTCTGTCCCTTCATTACTGCCAGAGCTGCGGTACCGTTCAACATCCCCCATCCCGCCCTTGCAGCAGTGGGACACATTGCAAAGGAGAGCAGTAACCCCTTCCCAGCACGGCCTCACACAGACCCTCGGGGCTGCCCCAGGAGCTGTGCTGGCTGAAGCAGCTGCAATTGCTCCCAGTCTGCCTGGCCTCAGCTTGAGTGTGAGGTTGGTGGCTTGAGCATCCTCCTAGAGATGCTGCAGCAACATCAAGGGCATGACCCACCTGCTTTGCGGGGCAGAAGGTGCCCATGGGCCAGACCCAACTTCTTTTTTGTGGGTTTGACTGCTGTTTACATGTGGAGTTGCCCTGCTGGTGCACCTGCTCATAGGGAAGACCTCTTTTCCTTGCCTCCCAGCATGCTGGGCTGAAGTTGTCCTGCTCCCAGATCCACGCTGGGATGAGGTGATCAGGGCTGCCCTGTGGTGCAAGGAGAGGTCCCAGTCCCTGGGTGTGAACCTGGAGCCAGTCCACGGTCTGGGCTGCAGCCAGAGCTCCGTCAGGTTCCTTGCGTAACCCTCCCCAGGGAACAGGTTTTCCTGGCTGGTGTCTGCTGGCTTCAGTGAGCGGAGGGTGCTCCGGGTCCATCCCTGCCCTCCTGGAGCTGCTGCAGCGAGCAGGCTGGAGGGCTGGCAGCAGGGACGCTGTCTACCTTGCTGCCTGCACAAGTGGCACACGCGGGAGGGGGCCGGGCCAGGCACGGTGGCCATCAGCGTGCCCATGAGGAGAGCGGGGCAAGCCCAGCCCCAGGCTGGGTCTCGCAGGAGCCGGCTGTGCTCCTGGCTGCTGTCCCTCGAGTTTGGGGTTGTGGGCGAGGTGTTTATTCTCCGTAAATAGATAACCCCAGCAGGCTGGCAGGGAGAGGGGAGCACTTTGTCACGCAGCCTGGTGCCCTGCCAAGCGCGCCTTGTTTGCTCAAGCAGTTTCATTTCTTCCCCGCTGCAGTTTGTGTTACCTAACTGGCCTGGGACAATGTTTAACCAGCTCCAACAGCAGCAGGGAACCTGTCTGCCTTGCCTCCTGTGCCCCCGGTGTCCCCTCTGCCCATCACTGCCACCCTGCTGCCACCGCTCAGGGGTGGCACACCAGGAGGGAGGCTTGGGGCAGAGGCAGGGTCTGTGGATCATAAAGTCTGAAAAGGGTTTGGAAGGGAATTCACAGACATTGTGATCCACCCCCTGCCATGGGCAGGGACACCTTCCACTGTCCCAGGCTGCTCCAAGCCCCGTCCAACCTGGCCTTGGACACTGCCAGGGATCCAGGGGCAACCACAGCTGGTCTGGGCACCCTGTGCCAGGGCCTCCCCACCCTCACAGGAAAGAATGCCCTCCTAAAATATAACCTAACCCTACCCTCTGTCAGTGTGAAGCCATTCCCCCTTGTCCCTTGAGGCCCCCCAGCTGCGTGGGTACCTTGTGAGAGAGGAGGAGGAGGAGGCAGGGGTGTGTGGGTACAAACAGGGGGACCAGATCCTGCAGGCTCTCATGAAATCTGTGTGGGTCTGAGGGATGGAGAGCCGGGAAGGACTGGGGAGAGAGCAAGGCTAGAGACAGGCACACACACCAACACAACCAGCACACACTCGGGGTAACCCCTACAGTGACCTCCAAGCCCATACTGAGCCACCCTTGCAGAGCCTCCCAGCACACTGGCATGAAAATCAGATGATTTGTTTATTTTCTCATTCTCTTTGGAGGTGCCTGGATTTTATGGCTGTGGCAAGCCATGACAAGAACTGAAGAAGAAGAGGATTTTCCTCCGAGACAGCCTCCCCTCACACTTTTACTCCCTGTTGGGAGACTTTTCCCATCAGGTGGTCCCAAACTGGACATGCTTCTGGCACACAGCCCCCAAGGAAATATCTTGGGCACCCTTCAAGTCTCAGCATTAAGGTGTGTTTTGCCTCCCTCAAGACTTCCCAGAGGGGCACAGGGGCCATTGCTCAGCCCTGATCCCAGTTAGGGAAGAGAACTGTTTGCCCTGGCCACTGCTTCCCAGGGAGCTGTGGCCAAAAGCAGATTGCTGTGGCTGAAATGGGCTGAGTGGGAGCAGAGAAATCGGGTGAGGGGAGAGGTTTCATCTGGACCAGCAGGAAGGTGTCCAATATCCCACATGCCAGACCATGAACTGCCCCTAAGCACAACAGCATGACCTGATTTTCCAGCCAAGCCAGACCGTGGCCATCCTCGAGCAGGTCGGAGCAGATGGGAATGCAGTGGGGATGGGGGCAGCTGGTGGGAGGCAGGGACCCTCCTTCTGGCTCCCAGTGCTCCCACTGCCTTCGAGCTCCCTGCAGCCCCTGCTGGCTTTCACCCTCCCTTCCCCTTCTGCCCTTGCAGCCGAGGGCAGCGCTCAGGGGTGGCACAGCAGGAAGCCACTGTGGGGACCACGCACACCTTGGGGACCATGGAGGGGAATCGCTGCACAGCGTGGGAGGAAAGCGTGTGGAGCAGGTGGAACCGCTGCTGAGGGGCTCGTGGATGGAGCTGCAGGGGCTGTGCTGGGGGCAGGAAGGCGAAAGTCTGGGGGGGCCATGCTGTGAGGGGTGGGGGTGTTACACACCTGCACTTCTGCGAGTGGAACTGCGGAGGGGAGGGCTGTGCTCGGGTCAGGTGTGGAGGGCAGAGCTGTTGCCCAGGGGACCTGCATCACCCAGGAGCTGGGCAGGACGGTGCTGCCGTGGCAGGCTCCAACCCAGCCGGCTTTCAGGGCTGGGCTGGCATGCCCAGGGCAGGGCAGGGCAGGCCCCCTGGGCTGCAGCCCTGCTCCCAGGGGTGACTGCAGTTACCTGGGCTCCCAGAACACCCTCTCCCCAGCCCCACGGTTTCTTTGATAATCGCTTCCAGCAGTAGCTGCCAGGGGTGCCTACTCGGCCAGGGCAGCTGCCTGCTGTCAGGAGCTCGTCTGGCAGCCCTGGGCTCTTTGCTTGTTTAACAAGAGAATGGCTGTTCCCACTGGAGGAATGGGGAAGCTGGTGCAGTTGCCTGGAACAGAGGCAGCAGGTAGCCAGTGACATTGGGAAGCACCCCCAGAGCATGAGGGTGCCACCCTGGGGAAGCAGGGTGCCACCCTGGCACACACTACCTGCCTCTGCCTGTTCATGCCCATCTTCCCCTCTCCCTGTGGTCAGCATTGCATTTCAACTTGTGCATCCCACCTATCCCTTGCCTCCAGACAGAGCTCCCGGGGTCTGCACTAGGGCATCCTTAGCTCATCCATGCAGGATGGGACTGCAGGGTTCAAGCTCCTAAATGGTTGGCTCCTGGTTTCCCACTCAGTGATTCAGCACCAGGCATTTTCCCTGCAGCCTGAGGGGAAAGCAGAAGCTGCCCTATCACCCATGGGGAAGGACTGTCCCAGCCTCATGGCCCCGTGCTGTGCTTGCTGCTTCTCTGGGACCAGAGCTCTGCTCGCACTCTGGCCACGGTGGCTGGTCCCTGCTCCTCAGGGACTTCATCAACAGTTGGCCTAAAAATGTTGTGGCTGCCCCATCCCTGGAAGTGTCCAAGGCCAGGCTGGATGAGGCTTGGAGCAGCCTGGGATAGTGGGAGGTGTCCCTGCCCATGGCAGGGGTGGCACTGGATGGGCTTTGAGATCCTTTCCAACACGAACCATTCTATGACTCTGATTACATGACCTGATTCCAGCCCAAAGCTTTATTCTCACACAAGTTTGACAAAGCTGCATCTCTGCAGCCTCCCCAGCTCCTGTTCCTGCTCAGATGCTTCTCCTCCTACAGAAAATACCAGAGCTCAGACTGCCCAGGTTGGGATACATGTTCAGCCCTTGGTTTCTGGCATCCTGAAAAGGGTCTTCTTGGGTGGAGGTCTCCCAGCTTCCTTCATTCCCCTCTTTCCCTCATTGCCACCAAGAACCCCAGGCCTGTTTCATCGTGGAAGAAAAAGAAATGCTCATTGCATTCTTGTTTCCTGGCCAGCCCTGCCCTTTGTTATCCACCAAACACGATACGGAGCCTGGCATTCCACCAGCTTGAAATGGAGTCGCTGGGCAGAGAGCACGAGCTGGGGAGTCCAGCCATGGCAGAGCACAAACTGAAGGCCCAGCCGAGCTCATGGCATCCCTGCTGGGCTGGCAGATGCCAGAGAGGCTGTCAAGGGCTCCTGCAGCTTCCATCACACGGACACTTCACTTCAGCTGACCAACGCCTCCTGAGAGCTCCCCCCTTCCCACAGGCAAGCAGGCACCACGAGCTCTTCTCTCCGCTTCCTCCTGAGCAGCCCACACGCAAACGAGCCCAGAAGCCCTCTGCCAAGCCATCATCATGTGTGGTCCTCAAAGCCCTGTGTTCTGGAGAGGCTTGGGACTGGATCCCACTGGATGCTGGGGCTGTGTGAACTCACAGGCTGCAGCTCCCAGCTGGTGTCTTCTTTCCTCCAGTATGTGCAGATTCATTTCACAGTGAGGTCACCAGGAGCCCCAATCTCCTCCACTCGCTGCTCACCTTCCCACCCAGTCGTGGCCACATGCTCATCTGTAAGTTTTCACTGAGAATACACATAGTAAATTGAGGTGTTTGAGCCCACCAAACCATTCTGGGCACATTCTGGCCCCAGTTCAGCAAGGCTCTAACCAGCAAGGGTTACTCTTGAAAAGCCAGAATGCTGGAAGCCAGTGTGGCCAGGACAGTGCCCCCAGCCTCTCCTGCCCTGCTCCAGGCGTGTGAGCAAGGCCACCCCTGCTCCCTGCCTTCCCCTGCTGCAGTATCCCAGTGATGCCTTATCAGGCCACCTAAAAAACAGAGACTGGACAGGAGTAAGGGAATAAAGGTGGGTATTTATTTGAAGGGCCTTCAAAGATACACCCTGGGGAGTCAGAAGCTGCTGCCAGGATGGACTCTGAGATGAACCCCAGGCCACGAGTTCTTCACACTTTTATAAGTTTGGTTTATTTGCATATCAAGTTTAATGATGTAATTTCCCCAAGCTCACCCCCTTTCCCAAAATGTTGGTTTACATTTTGGGCCTAGGACAGGCTGGGTGTCCTTGTAGGGCAGGCCTGGAGAGGCTTTGTTGTGTCTGTGTGGCCTGAGAGAGCAGCAGCTCACAGACTGCAAGAAACTTCAGAGTTATACTCGAGACAGTACAGGATTTTAAATTATAAAAGTTAAAACTTAAGGCATCATCTCTGACATCAGTCAGAGAGCACGGAGAGCAGAACGTGTGGTGGGGGAGAAGGAAGATGAGGAGCAGTGGTGTCTGAAATGCCTGAGAGAAGATGCAGGGGAGCGGTGAGAACTGGAAGACAGGAGCTACCACGCTGCTGCATTGCAATGATGCCCAGTGAAGCCAGAGACATGGGGAGCCCCTTGCTGAGCATTTCCTGGTGCCCATCAAGCCTGAACAGAAAGGGAAATGTCTCCGTCTCTGGGTGCTCCACAAAGAATTCTGGGGGTTCCTGACCTGCAGCCCCGGGTGTGTTGTGAGGGCTGACGATAGCCAGAGATGTCACAAGAGCACACAGGGAGGACATGGGGACTGTCAGCAGTCAGTGTGTCACTCTGTGGCAGGCCAGGGAGGTCAGCACCACCGTGACCATGGGCAGGAGCATCACAGCCCTCTGGTGTCTCTTTCTGGCAGGGCTCCAGGGTCAGTGAGAGGAGACAGGAGGCAGGTACAATAAAATCTCCAGCCTGCTGTGCCATGCCTATGCTGTGCTGTGCTGTTTGCTGTATTTCCCCGCCTGCCTGCCCCTGAACCACAGACCATTGGGTTGGAAGGGAACTTAGACACCATCTTGTTCCTCTCCCTGCCACAGGCAGGGACACCTTCCACTAGCCCAGGGTGCTCAAAGATCCATCCAACCTGGCATGGAACATTTCCAGGGATGGGGCAGCCACAGCTTCTCTGGGCACCCTGTGCCAGGGCCTCAGTATCCTCACAGCCAAGAATTTCTTCCCAATATCCCACCTATCCCTGCCCTCTGTCAGTGGGAAGCCATTTCCCCTTGTGTTGGCCCTCCATCCCTTGTCCTCAGTCCCTCTCCAGCTCTCCTGGATCCCCTTTAGGCACTGGAAGGGGCTCTGAGCTCTCCCTGGAGCCTTCTCTTCTGCAGGCTGAACAATTCCATATTCCCTTAGCCCTTCCTGTCACCATCCACAAACACCAGAGGTTTCTTCTGCCCAGTGTGCCCGTCAGACAGGACAGGGCTGGTGGTGCCCTGAGAGCTGCGGGCACACCCGCTGAGCACAGGACACGCTTGCGTGTCTCTTGCGTCAGCCCTGCTCTCTGCCAGAGCCCCGGGGCAAAGGTCTGCTTGGGGTTGAGGTGTCAGAGCCCCCTCCATCCCTAAAGGACGGGGTGAGCCAGGGAGGTGAAGAGCTGAGGATCTAGTCCTGGTCATCCCAACACCAAACCTTGGAAGATGTCACTTCCCGTTGATCTGGCTGGGGGCAGATCCCCCTGCCTGGGCTCTCCTCATCCCAGGAACTCACCTCTTGTGTGGCGGGGTCCCTGCTGCTAAAACACACCCCAGGGCAAAGTGACTGGGCCAGCGGCCACAGTGGCCAGGCCGTGGATGCCAGCCTCAGCTGGGGCACACCCGGCCGGCCGAGGGGCTGCCATTGTGTGCCTGCCCCGTGGCAGCTCCCGTGCGATCCTTAGGCTCCCTGGAGAGCTGGCGCTCCTCCAGCCTTTGCCTTCAGGTGTGCAGGTGAGCAAGCCCAGGCCTGAGCCTGCTCTTGGGCAAAGGGTGGGTCTGACAAGATCTCATGGCTCCAGGCCTTTCTGAAAGGAGCCGAGTTTCAGAGCACCCTCTGCGGGAGCCACCGACACTGCTGCCATTACATAAGGCACGTGGGGGTGGGCAGCAGGCTGAACTGAGAAGAAGCCCAGCTCCTGGGCCATAGTGGGGTGCAAAAACAGGGACTTTGGGGCCAGGTCCTGAGGGATGAGACAGCTGTATTTTCCCCGTGGGGTCTGCAGTATTGCAGTGCCAGGACGACGAGCCCTGGCTCTTTCTGAGCTTGAGCAGCGCCTGCCACAGCGGGCACAGTGTGGCCTGTGCCACTGGGAGGTCTGCACAGGCTCCTGGGCGTGGGGATGCCTATCCCAGTTTCCTTCCTTGCACATTCCCAGTGTACCCAGCTGAGCACACAGCAAGACCTGTCTGTGACACTGGTGGCATGTGAGGTGCTGGCCTTGTCAAGAGCGAGGCTGGAGCAGGCAGCAGCTCCACCAGCATGCACAGCAAATGTCTGGCCCCAGGTCTGCTTCTGGCAGCAACCAGGATGTTCTGTAGGATCTGCAGGGGCAGATGGACACTGAGTCCCTCAGGGTTTGCAGGAGAAGCCCTTCACCTCCTCCACCCCAACAGGTTGGTGGGTCCCTGTGCAGGAAACCCTCCTCTAGCAACAGGGCCAAGAGGGAGGGTGCCCTGGCCTGTGCCTCAAGGGCTCTTTGAGCACAGCAGGAGAGGAGACAGGCACATGGAGGAGCTGATTGCCTGTCCTCTCTCCCTGGGCACACGCAGGGATGCCCTGAGGCTTCCTAGGGCCTCTGTTACTGGGAGCCCTTCCCAAGCCATCCCAGGGAGCGGGTCCCAAGGGTCACTTTACCCGTGGGCAGGTCCTCAGCCTTTGTGCAGACCCATCCCTCCCGCATCCTCCCTTCCCAGAAGTGACGGTGGCAGGCGGTGGCAGGTGGCCAGCTCCACCTGTCTGACAGGTAGAGCAAGGGTGGGGGCAGTGCCTGGCACCCGCTGCCTGTCCCAGCCTGCCGGGGTCCTGCCAGGAATCACCTGCTGCAGGAGCAGGAGCGGTGCCCCCAGCCAGCAGTGCCACCGGGCAGGGACAGCTCTGCCCACCACAGAGGGGAACCAGGAGGTGATGCACTGCTGGGTGAGGATATCTGAGAAAGGGGTTGCTCATCCTGGAAAAGGGAAGGCTCCAGGGAGACCTTGGAGCCCCTTCCAGTGCCTAAAAGAGGCTTATGAAAAAGAGGGTGAGCAACTTTTTACACAGGAAGACAGTGACAGGACAAGGGGGAAGAGTTTTAAACTGAAAGAGGAGAAACTTAGATTAGATGTCAGGAAGGAATTCTTCCCTGTGAGGGTGGGGAGGCCCTGGCACAGGGTGCCCAGAGAAGCTGTGGCTGCCCCATCCCTGGAAGTGTCCAAGGCCAGGCTGGACAGGGCTTGGAGAACCCTGGGATAGTGAAAAGCTGTCCTGTCCATGGCAGGGGGTGGGACTGGATGACCCTCAAGGCCCCTTCCAACCAGGCCTTCCCACAGTTCCGTGCCTCTGTGACTCTGATCCTGCACCATGTCAGGTCCCCCACAGGCCCGGCTGCACACATGGGAGGCACGGGGTGTCAGACACCGCAGCCACACGGGTACGGCACACACGGAGCGCCTCACACCCGAAACAGCCCCAAACACAGAGACACGGCTGGGGCAGCACAGCACGGACACACACACGGACACAC
>VZRR01002802.1:0-25236 GCA_013398015.1 Oreocharis arfaki | reverse complement strand
CCTCGGCAGCGCCCGCGGCCCCTCGGCAGCGCCCGCGCCCCCTCGGCAGCGCCCGCCATCAGCGCCCGGCCTCCAGGAGAAAGGAGCCGGATCCCCGCGCCGCATTCCTTGCCATGGCTGGGAATCTCCCCTTCGGGTGCTGGCGGAGGCTCGGTCTCCGCGTTCCGCGCCAGGGGCGGGTCTGCGGCAAAATGAGGATCTAGAGCTGGGAAAGGAGGAATTTTAAACGGGCCCCCGCCAGCCCCTGAGGTGTGGCAATGGTGATCCCGGCGGGGTGGGTGACACTGGGAGCAGCTCCAGGCGCTCGGGATGAGGGGGTGGGGAGGTTGGAGGGGCTGCAATCTGCCCGCGCTGCTCAGCTCTGGCTGCGTGAGAGCAGCTCGGTGGGGCCGGATGCTTCCCACCGGGAAAAGCCATGCCAAGCTTGGGAATAGCACGGGGCAGCAAGGGGCAGGGGTCATGGAATCCCAGAATGCCAGCATGGTTTGGGCGGGAAGGACCCGAATGCCCATGGGTGGGAACACCACGCTCTAGCCCAGGCTGCTCCAAGCCCCGTCCGACCTGGGGGACGCTGCCAAGCCTCGGACACTGCCAGGGAGGGGAGATGGCACGGGCCTGGGCCCAGGGCAGGAGGTCACCCTGGGCCGTCAGCTGCTTCCACAGGCCCTGCCATTCCCGAGATTTCCTGACGGGCAAATGCGCGGATGCACAGGAGGAGGTCGGGAGCAGGAGCAGTTTGGAGGAAACTCCCAAGAAATAAAGGACATATTTCTGTTTAGTGGGCATTGTGTGGAGATTTTTTCCAGACTTTTTAAGCAGCTGAATGAGAAGGACATAACAATCCCACATCCGTCTTTTTCCCCCTTCCTCCCTGGTTTCCAGCATCCAGAAGCAGAAATGTATTGACCCACTCAAATTAATTCGATTTGAGGGTTTTATTATTCAGGCTTTTTCTTCATTTATAGTCCCAGGGTTTTCAAACCTCTCAGCTAAGGGCAACAGAGCTTTTCCAAAGGATTCTTAATTTCTCCTTCCCAGGGAATCCTGATTCGGGTGTTGGAATGAGACGATCTTTATGGTCCCTTCCAACCCAAACCATTCTGTGATTCTGTGCAGAAGGAAAACACAACTTACACGGGGAGAAAATCCTCCAGTTGTTGCAAGGAGTTTGTTCTTCCCTGGCAAACATTTCCCAGAGGCTGGATTTGGGAAGGGGGGGAAGCTATTAGCTTGTGTGGCTCAGTTCAGACTTTGCCTCCTCCCTCCCTTCTTTCAAAAGATGATATTGCTATTTTTTGTACGCCAACTCAGTTGAGAATATTGAATTTGGTACATTAAATACCAGAGATGAAGGTCTTAGTGGCTTTTAATGAAGAGGATAAATTCTCCCAACTCCATTTCCCTGTGTATCATCCCCAGTCCCCTTTTCCCAAGCCTTGCCCTTCATTTACAAACTCCAAAGCTGCCAATAAGTTTGTTAATCTCAGTGAAATGCTGTTCCTACTGCAAATATTAGTAAAGATCAACTAATCCAAGTCACGGGCTGGGAGGCGGCCCAGTGGGAGCCTCAGGGTATCCAGCGTGCCGATCCAAACTGGATCTCTGTAATCCCAGCGGGGAGAGACTTCCTTGCGGGTTTTTGGGAGCCAGCTGAGAAATGGGAACGGGAAGAAAGTGCTAATCCCATGGAAAGGCTCCCCAAGATAGGCAAAACTCAGCAGCCAGAAGGAAAATGAAGTGGGGATGGCAGGTGAGGAGAGGAGGTGGAGAGCCTGGGATGCTCTGGGATGCAAACACATCCGACGTCGCTCACGGAGTGCGGCTGCCCGGGAACACCCTGGAGAAGCCGTGGGGTGGGACAGCCCTGGCAGCCCCTTCTGAGGGCTCAGAGCACCCCAAACCAACACCCCAACACCCCCTCAGCATCCACACCAGAGCCTGGCCCTGACCCCAAATCACACCCTTTTATTGCAATGACCTCAAACAGAGAGAAACCCAATAAAAATCCCCCCCCAGGCAGTCTTGCTCCATAACCCGGAATGATTTTTGCTCTGGTCCTGCAGAAACAGCCAGAAGAGGGACCACAGATTAATTAGGATACTCGGAGCCGACAGCTCCCATGCCAGTGCCGAGGCTGCTCATAAAGCCAAGCACTGGGCTGGGCCTTCCAGCTCTGTTCCTCACCAAGAGGAGGGATAATCATTCCTGGCAAATGAAAAGCAGCGCTGGGAGGAGACGAGAGGCTCCGGGAAGGAGCTATGGAGGATGGAGGACTGCGGATTGTGCCGCTCCATGAAATATTCAGGAGCTGATGTGGTTTATGGAATGGGCTCGGGCTGGCGGAACATCTCTTGGATTTGCAGCCAGAGCTGCCTGTGGTGCCGGTGTTCGGGATGATGGGAGGCTCCTCAGCTCCCAAACTTTTCCTGTGCTCTTCATCACAGCACTAACAGGTGGCTGCGGCAGGAGCCCGCTCCAGCAGGGATGGAAGAGGCTCTGCAGCACGGCACCGCAGCCTTCTCCCAAAAATCCCCATCCCACAGATTCCAGCCATCGCTCCTGACTCCCGGTTCCAGTGTAACTTCCCATGGCAAAGTCTTTGGGGGAAGGGCGGGGGGGTATAGCCAGAAGTGTTGTTTTCCATGAAGAAATTTTCCCTAATACCCAACCTAAACCTCCCCTGCTGCAACTTGGGGCCGCTTCCTCATGCCATGCCCCTTGCTCCCTGGGGGAAGAGCCCGATCCCACCTCACTACAATACAGATGTTCCACCGTAGGAAAAGCCTCTCCAAGGCTCTGGTCCTGCGCAGGACCAGGAGTTGGGTGATCCTTGTGGGCCGCTCCCAGCTCTGGGTACTCCACGATTCTCAGCAGAACCTGCTCCTTGTGATGCTCTGTTCCCCAGGCAATGCTGGCGCCACGCTGGGGGCTCTCGGTGACACGGGAGCGGGCCATTGGGGAGAGGGATGCTGCTCCTGCCCCCGCGGAACAGGCACTTGCAGGGATCCGGCCATCTGCACGGCGGCTCCGCGGGCAGCCAGGCTGCCGTAAACTCCCTGGAAAAGCGACAGAAGCGCTTGGACAGGTGGGATCGCCCTCTCCCCCTCTGGCTCTGCATCCCCGGCTCAGGCACTGGAGCAAATGGAGTCCGTGCCATAAAAGAGAAGGGCGGGATGGATGCGGAGGAGCTGCCTTACGGCCGGCACGTGGTCGGAGGTTGTTTGTCACGGAATATTCTCCTGTTAAAAGTGACAATGGAAACGGAAAAGGGGGAGAACGTAAAATCCGTGGAGTTTGGGCTGTTTGTCAAAGCTGGAAATGTCTGAACAGAGCGGCGACAAGGCAGCATCTTCCAAAGCATCCACTGGAACACCTGGAGTTACTTATTCCAAAGGAATCGGCTGCTCGAGGGGTCTGTGGGAGCATTTTTGGGGAGGAAACAGGGAACTATCGACTGAAAACTCTAATGCAAAGATTTCTGAGGCACTGGCCCAGGTTTCCCAGAGAAGATGTGGCTGCCCCATCCCTGCAAGTGTTCAAGGCCAGGCTGAAAAAGGATGAAATAGAGTGGAAAATCAGGTTGAAGCCTGGAATTTCCTCTAAATATTTGCAAGTAAACCAGGAAATGATCAGCTCTGCTCCCCATAATGAAGCTCTCCATGAAATGATGCTCGTTGTCCATGTGTTGCAATAGGGCTTGGACATGCACCAACGTGGAGCTGGGAATGAAGGTGGACTTGGGGACCTCTCCAAGTCCTTTCAGACTATTTTTTAGGCAGAAAGTTTGGGAGGGTGGCTGCAGAGCATCAGGGGAGGTGGCTGGACACATCCATTCCTTCTTCCTATTTCCCTTCTGCGTTTGCCCGTCCCGAAACCCGTTGCCCAAAAGCTACAGAGAACCGTGAGCCCAGCACACCAACTGAGCTGGGAGCCGCTGGGAAGCTTCCCCCGTTCTGACACATTCCAGTGCTCATTATGCACCTCCCTGCCCGTTAAAGGCAGGCAGTGCCTCTTGACATCTGCACTCCATAACCCTCCTTCTGCTCCGCAGCGGCTCCGCGCCGCGGCCGCTGCCGCAGTGCCCCCGCTCCCGGCCAGCCCGGCACCGACACCCCCACATTTCCTGGCGCAGGGCGCACTTTTCAAAGTAGCGGCAGCTCTCCGAGGCTGACAGGAGCTGGCAAGGGGCGGGAAGGGGCCTCGGAGCCCCCCCGGCCCCGCACATGCGGCCCCGCACACACGGCCCCGCACACACGGCCCCGCACACACGGCCCCGCTCCGTGCTCGGCTGCGCCGGGCCCCGCAAGCTGCCGGCCTTTTGTGGCTGTTTCCCTTCTTTCTGTGCCTTTGGCAGCGGGGTGGGAGCGGAGCGAGCAGCTGGCACGGCCTCTCGCCTCTGATTGCAGCATTGATTGTGCACCACATGCCCCGCGCCGCCGCCTCCTCGCGCTCGCTCCGGAGCGGGAGCTGATTGTGGCCACTCCGAGGGAAGCTTCGGCAGCTGCAGGCCCCCGATGCCAAGTTCTCCTGGCAGTGGCCTGTGGGTGTCAGCTCCTCTCCCTCTCTGGCATTTCCTCTGGCAGGGAAAGCTGCTCTGTGTCACTGGGTTGCCTTCAGGATGGAAAAGTTACCAGCGGAGTACAGCCGGGAGAGAGGCGGGAGGGAAAACTCCCGTGAAGTTTGTGTGGAAGAAGGAAGACTCCCGTCTGTCTTTGACCCAGGACTCATCCAAACTGGCAGCAGCACACAGGAGCTGGGATGGCCCCAGTGGCATGGCTGGGAGAGGGGCTGGGAGCAACCTGGGATAGTGGAAGGTGTCTCTGCTCATGGCACGGGGTGGGGTGGGATGAGATTTAAGGTCCCTTGAACCCAAATCATTCGGGGATTCCATGATTCCATTAAGCCGTTCAGTTGTGTTTGAGGCCTAAATTCTCAATGGTCACTTGGAAGTGACCCCCAGTGCCTCAGGAGGCTTTTAGGAATTCCCAAGGATTCGGTTTAATCAGTGATCTGCAGTAATTTAATATATTTGCAGTGCTCTCTTCTTTAATACTTAATGAGTGATGATTAGGTTTGTGTATCAGAGCTGAAATCTGCAAGTTAGGTGGCAATTAATGTTTGAAGTGCTCCGTAACTCCAGATATAATGATCCTATTTGCCAAGTAATTATGGAATGTATGCGCCTAATAAACAATAACACTCGGCTCCCGCGCTCACCTGAGGAGCTCCACGTGGAAAAATACAGGTACAGGGAAAGCTGGGCCTTCCCTACCCCTGGATCCAGCCTCTCCCTGCACCTCAGCCTGGGGAGCAGCCAGGGAGTTGTGACAGGACAGGGCTTTGCACCTTCAGGAAGGGGGATTTAGATTGCATTTAAGGAAGAGGGTCCTAATGGTGAGGGTGGGGAGGCCCTGGAAAAGGTTCCCAGAGCAGCTGTGGCTTCCCCAGGATCCCTGGCAGTGTCCAGGGCCGGGCTGGCCGGGGCTCGGAGCACCCTGGCACAGGGCAAGGTGTGGGTGGAACTGGATGAGCTTTAAGGTCCCTTCCAACCCAAGCCACTCCACGATTCCGTGATTCCATGCACGTTATCCAAAGGAACGGGCCTGTCCAAAAGGGTCAACAACTGAGACCCCTTCTGGCTTCCCCCTCCCTCCCTCCCCTGCCCTCCTCGTCAGAGCCCAGTTTGGTGGCAGGAACAGGATGATGTAACCCAGCAGGGTCTGCGCTCACTCCCTATTTCCATTACCCCAACTTCCTCTCTGCCTCATTCTGGGCTGGCCTTGGTGCTTAATTAGAAAAAAGAGCCATTACACAACAGAGGCAGCCAACCCAAAGAAAACAACCCCAGAAGGGCCATGTGCCACCGAGCCCAGGAAAGTCGGGAATCAAATTCCACTCCCTGAATTCTTTACAGTATTCCTCCTTGCCAAATCCAGGCAAATATTCCACTTGCTCCAGCTCCGCTCGCAGAGCTTGGGCTGTTCTGCACACCCGAGTTCACAATGGCTCTTTCAGCAAACACGGAGCTGCACATTTCATGTTCATAAATATTCCAGGGGGGTTTTGTTATTCCAAAAACAAGGTTAGATGGGGTTTTCATGAGTCAAATACACCGAAAACAAGGCTGGACAAGGCATTTCCTGCCAGGCCACGGAGTTTAGGAGCAGCTGAGCTCCTGAGTAAACACAGCAAAGTTGATTTGTTACTGTTTTAAGAGGAGCTTCCCACCTTTTATTGAGATGGGAAAATGAACAATGAACTTTTTTATCTCTGTGTGTGGCGTTTGCTGGGATTTATCCTTAGGAAAATGATTATGAAACACTCTCCACTGCTCCCTGTGACTGTTTGGTGTCTCCAGCCACGCCACGCTGTATCCTGAGTTTCAGCAGGGAGCCCAGCTTCCATCCCAATGGATCATCCCACCTTTAAGCATTTCAAATAAAGGTTAAAAAGGCAGGCCATGGATTCAGAACCGGGGACCACTGCCGTGGTTTCCTCCTCTGGAAAAGCAGGATAATATTTGCCTGCACCACAGGAAGCTCCTGAGGGTTGACTCTGACTATCCACCAAGAAATCGTGGGATAGGTTTATTTTGGAGACAGAGCTCTTACAGCATTTATTTGGTCCCTGCTGCAGCTTCCAGCATCCTCTGGATGTAAAAACGTGGATATATCTGTGGGCTATTCAGCCTGGAGCAGAAATTCCACCTGTTCCAGGCCTGACCACTCCTTTGGCTCTTGACTGCCGGGAAAGCCAAAGTTTCCCTGCCTTTGCAGTTGGCAGAGGAGTGTTTCCCCCTCATCTCCATGCTCCGGGTAGGTATGCATCCCAAAATAAACTCCTGGATCCAGCTCCAGACAGGAATTGACAGCATGAATCACGCCGGGCAAACGTCATCTCAGCCATGGGAACAAGGATATGTGGGAATTCAAAATACAGCAAATAGCTGCATTACAGAGCCAAGTGAGGAACGCCGGCTCTGCCGAATCCCGGGAAGCTTGCCTTGGCCTTTGGTGATGCTGGGAGTGACGGTGCCACTGCTGCACCCGTCTGCAGGTGGGATTCCTAACTGGAGTCAGACAGGAGTCAGCAGCTGGGCTTGGGTTGGCAGGGACCTCGAGGATCTCCCCATTCCATCCCCTGCCATGGGTTGGGACACCTTCCGCTAGACCAGGTTGCTCCAACCTGGCCTCGAACAATTCCAGGGATGGGGCAGCCACAGTTTCTCTGGGCAACAGGATGAACGGAGGAATGGTTCCCCCCTCGGTGGGTCTGTAGGGAACACGTGGAAGAGCAGCCACCTCGGAAGGCTTTATTTGAGGAAGAGCTGTTTCTCTGCGGAAAGTTGATCCAACCTCTACAGACACCCTTGGGAACAAATAGAGACAAAGCAGGAGACACTTGACAGAGGAGCAGCTTGTGGCTTATGGCATCAGCCAAGCCGGCAGCACCGAGCCAGCTCCCCAACACAGGGAATGTGCTCGAGCGGATCTTTCTCGAATGCGCGGTGAAAATTCCCAGAGAACAAGGAACACAACGTCCAGGTGTTCCGGAGTCACCGAGGCGGGAGCTGCCATCTCCCCCTGACCAAACCCTTTGGAACACCTCAGGAGAGCACCACAAAAAACGCCAACGGATCCCGAGCCAGGTCTAGCTCCAGCCTGCAACATCTGAGAGCAGCCCCAGCTCTCCCCTTCCCCCTTCCCGGGTTTTTCACCTACTTGGCTGTGTCCCAGAAAGAGCCTGCACACAAGTGAGAGACCCTGGAGCTCGAAGCCTCTCTAAAGCTGGCAGCGGCGCTAAGATTAGAGAGCGAGAAGTGTGAGGGAGCTGAAAGCCTGTGAATCCTGCTAAGGATAGAAAGGCACGAGTAGGAGGCAGCCAAAGCCCATCCCAAGAAATCCGAAGTTGAGCGCTGAAGTTGGATGGGATTTACGGACAGGGAACGCAGGCTCTGCCTGCTCTGGAGGCAAGGTAGTGCCTGGCAGGCAGGGATGTTCTGCTGGGATCTGATAGCCTGCTTCCCAAAATAGGGATTAGAGCACATCTTCCGATGGGATGCGCCGCTCACGGAAAGTACCAGAGCAGCAACGATGCTTTTCTTGCCCGTGGCTCCCAGGAAAGTCCTGTCTCCCCTGGGAGCTCTAGACAGAGCCGGCAGCCAGCCAGGTTATCCGGCATTCCAAGGCTTGCTGCAGTGCTTCCAGAGCCAAGGGAATTGCGGCGCACAGATCTGCCTGCAGGCGCTGGGAGCAGGTCAGGGAGGGAACCCAGGGAAGGAATGCGGGAGTGGCGCTGCCTCTCCCCAGGGGTGAACGCACGAGCTGGGCTGCTCCTCCAAACCCAGGTGAAACGTGGCACTGCAAGTCCTCCAAGCTGCTTCTGGGGGCACCACGCCTTTGGAACATCCCAGAATCCCAGATGGTTTGGGTGGGAAGGGGCTTAAGGATTGTTTCATTCCACCCCCTGCCGTGGGAAGGGACACCTTCCACAACCCCAGGGTGCTCCAAGCCCCGTGCAGCCCGGCCTGGGACACTGCCCAGGGATGGAGAGGGATGGGGTGGGATGGGATACACATGGACATGTATCCTCGGGAAATGTCAGTTCTTCCAAATCCCACAAATCCTACAAACCCATAAAGTGCTACTGTAACAACCCAAAATTATTGGATCAGGGAGGAAAAAGGACAACTGTAAGACTTAAATTGAGGAAAAAATAGAATTTCCAGTTGCAGAGTGGCAAACGGAGCACCTTGGACCTGGAAGTATTCTGAATATTATTCTGAATATTCTGAAACTTATCCCAAGTTTGGTAGAAGGTTAGATAAAATATTCCAGTGGAAGCCCATGTCTAGTTAATTGAAAACAACCCAAGGAAAGCCCACAGAAACAGCTGAATCTCAGGTTTTTTTGGAATATATGAGTGCTGCTGGTGGCTCTTGGAGCACAGAGCACAGGACTTTGGAAGGGCTCGCAGGGAATCTCGGCTCTTCCTGCAGGGATGGAACCACTCTGCTCCCGCTGAACTCAGCCAGGGTTTTACTTCAATGGAGCAGAGTTAGGTTAATGCTGAATGTTTGGAAAACACCATTCCCACTTGCCAGCCTGGCTCCTCAGAGATCTCCCCATCATTAGTTTAATTCAGCCATCAGCGTCTGCAATGGCAGCCGAGGGATTCGGCTGCTCCTCGGAGTCAATTGCTGGGTTTGGAAATGGGCTCTGCTTCGTTTTCTGCCATGTAAAACTTGTTCTGTGAACCTTGTTCGGACTCGTTTAAACCCCACTTAGGAATCCTGCACGAAACAAGGGATTTGGGATGTCGGTGGGATCTCTTCTGCCTAAAAAACATCCGCTACCCTTAGGAATTCCAAGCAGTGCCTTGGCCCAGATTGGCCGATAGAGCCAATTCTGCTTTGCAGCTCAAATTCCAGTAGTTTGAGGAAAAAAAGCTGGAATTTTATTCTTCTCTCAGAGTTTTTGAAGATGAAGAATTACAGAATCCCAGAAATATGTGGGTTGGAAGGGACCTTGAAGATCGTCTCTTCCCACCCTTGCCATGGGCAGGGACACCTTCCACTATCCCCATCCAGCCTGGCCTTGGACACTTCCAGGGATTCAGGGGCACCCTGTGCCAGGGCCAGCTCGGATGGGGCCTGCAGCAGCCTGGCCTGGTGGAAAGTGTCCCTGGCTGGAATAATATGTGCTTTAAAAAAGGCTTTATCCCTTTGCCCCCAGATATTCTGGGATTGTCTGCGAAAAGCTCCGAAACGGGCGGCTGAGAAGCTGCCTTTCCCAATTCCCATTTCCCGTGGCCTCGGTGCCTGCCGGCTGTTCGATATTCCCGCTCCCCTGATGACTGATATCTGAGCCTCTGTGCACAGGTGATTTTCCAGCTCCCGGGTCCCCCCAGCTCCCTTGCCTCCCACGGAGGTGCCGGGAAGCTCAGCCCTGAGCAGCGCATTAAGCGGAGCGCCGTAAGGAGCTGTGCTTCGCTCAGGGCTCGCCAGGTCCCCCCAAATCCTTCCCCAGTGTGATTGTTTGCAAAACGTTGGATAAAATATAAATGATGCTTTCAATTTAAACCAAACCTCACACTGTTCCCAGCTTTAATAACAGTTTTGACAGATGAGATTTCCATCATCTGTTTTTGTCTTTGTCAAGGCTCCTCCAATAAATGCTCTAAACTAACAGATGTGACTATAAAGGCTGAGGCATCAGGAGCTGAGCTTTGTCAAGTGCTACCAGAGATAAATTAATTCCTAGTTTAAGCTTCCACTGAGCATTGGAACATCCCTTTCCCCTGGTTTGGGTTCCTGCCCTTGTGCAGGTTTCCCACCCAGAGAAACTGATCCTGAGAAGTCACGACAGCTACAGTTAAATTGTGTCGGTGATGGGGGCACTAAGGAAGGCACCAGTTTAGCCAGGGGAACAAACTGGGCACCAGAAACCCGGTGGAAATCTGGTATCCCTCAAAAGGGAACATTTTCCAGCTCTGATGGACTTCTCAGCACTTCTAAAATACAGGTGAATGATCTGAATGCTGAAGTAGATTTTAGGCGAGACTCTGAGATCCTGCAGCCTGATTTCCTCCCTAACATTCCTGCACATTCCCGCCCTGCGACCTCTTTATTCCCTTCCCTCACCAACCCCACAGGCACCCCCAGATCAATTTAGGGCCACTTGGGTGCCTGAGCAACAGGTAAGCTGTGGGTTTTTTACCAGGAATTAGAATTTCCAGTGATAAGAAGAACAGGAAGGATTGGAAGGGGCTGCCCAGGGAAGCGGCAGAGTCCCCATCCCTGGATGTGGCACTGAGGGCTCTGCTGGGGATCAGTCACAGGTTGGACCCCACGACCCTGGAGGTCTTTTCCAGCCTCCTTCCAATGGATTCTGGGATTCTGCGAATACAGCCATTGTTCCATCCGCGTCTCCAGATTTTACTCTAATACACAAAATAATAAATAAGACGTAATTGGGTCTGGCCTCCTGACTCCCACTCTTCCAAAGGCATGAATAAATGAATTAATCACAGCCACCAGGGTGAGGAGAGCGAAATCCACGGGGGAAAAAGGTCGGATGGAATAAAAGTCCCGATGTCAGAAAAATTCCGCAATAAAGTTATTTCCCAGTATTGATTTGATAAGTGAAAACTTAAATAAGGCTTGGGAAGAGAGACGTGCCAAAGACACGGCTCCTCGGAGATCGCGGCTGTCAGAGGCAGCCAAGGTGGAACAAGGACGAATCCTCCAGCCGAGGAGTCGGGAATATTTAGGGAGATTCTTGAAAAGTAGGCTCGGTTTTATTTGATGTTTCCTCGCGGAGTGCCGGGGACTCCCCTGGAATAACCCCTCGTGGCTGTGGTTTCTATCCCTCGCTATCGCCCCGTCTCCGACCCTCTCGTCAAACTCCGAGTGCCGTTCATTAAATTCCTTCTTCTACGGAGCCATAAATGCCGTAATCTCGATCCTGATAAGGGCTCTAAAGCTATCCCACAGGATCCTTATGGTTGGAACTGATGGAACATTAGTGTCAAGGAAGACTATTATTTGAGTCTCAATATAATTAATAAAGCTTTTCTCTCCCCCCCAGGAACGTGCTAAATCTCCGAGTCTTGTTTGTGTTCGGCGCAAGATTTCCCTACCTCGCACGGAAAAGAGGGATACGGAAAAAAGAGATGAAAAAGCCTTTAAATATTTAACAGTTGAAACCCAACATAAATTGGAGATTTGAATAAAAAATCAGCCCAAGTATATTTGTATGAAACTGGTGAACAGAAGGAATACACATGCTCCGAGGAATAGATTTTATGCCAAACATCAATCAATCCCGGCTCCGAAGCCTATTTATAATACTGTGGGGGTTCTGGACGGTTGCACTTCACACTGGGAGGACCAATCCATGACATTATCTGGTGAACAATTGAAGGCTTTTACAAATAATTAAAACTCTGCTTGGAAATGGGGATCTTGCCGCAGCTTTTGTGGCCACGCACCGGCTCGTGGCGATGGCAGTGTGTAAATAATGAGTAGTTAATGTCGGATTTGCTCCACCATCCTCTGCCTGCCGGGGCTTTCGCCCTGTTTATTGATCTTTTGGGCACGGATGTGGATTTACTTTCAGCTTTCCATTCCCTCTCCCCTCACCTGCATCCAGGACAGCCAGGCTAGATGAGATTTTGGGAAGAAATTCTTGTCTGTGAGGGTGGGCAGGCCCTGGCACAGGGTGCCCAGAGCAGCTGTGGCTGCCCCTGGATCCCTGGCAGTGTCCAAGGCCAGGCTGGACAGGGTTTGGAGCAGCCTGGGATAGAGGAAGGTGTCCCTGCCCCTGGTAGGAGTTGGAATGAGATGAGTTTTAAGGTCCCTTCCAACCCAAACCAACTGTGGGATTCCATGATTCCCGCCCTAAGGAAGTGCCCTGTTTGGCTGATTTTATCAGCAGGGAGAGCTGATCCCATTCCTGAGGAGGGGGAGACACTAAAGCGGGGCCATGAGCGCCTCCCGGGAGCTGGGTGCTGTGAGACCCCCTCCTGCCCTGGCTGCATCCAGGGAGCTCAGAACCGCTGACCTGGGCCGTGGATCCACTGGGAACCAATTCCAACCAGCCCCGTGCACGCACATGAACTGAACGGTTGAACCCAAAGGATCTGGGATTTGGGATGCTTCCCAGTGTCCATGATACCTGCTAGCACCCAGCCTTAGCTAACCGCCCTGGTTGTTGCCCATGTAGGAAAGAGCTCCTGGTGTTTACCCCGGAGCTTTCCGGCCCGGAGCACTGGCGGGTGCTGGGTGCTGGGTGGCTGCGTGCGGCAGAGCAGCAGGGGGAGCTCAGACATCCCATTTGGCTCTCTCCAAATGTCATTCCTTAAGACCTTCTGAGCAATTAAACCAAATTTAGCAGGAATCAATCATACAGACACGAGGGTGGGAAATAATGAAGATGGATGTTGTTTAAAGCCTTCCAAGAGTTCCTGCCGGAGCTAGATATCATCCTGAGTAGGATTAGATTATCCAAGTGACCTTAGAAGTGCTCAAGTGTCCTCCCAAGTGGGAGCAGGCAGCACATGGAGCCCCACCAGTTCCTTTCCCCCTGGTTTGGCCCTTCTTTTCCAAGGTAAGTCCTTCCCTGGAGCACTGCTGGCATGACCGGCATGCACGGAGGCAGAGCGGAATCCCTGCCAGAGCAGGAGGAACACTCTGTTCTCCCAGCTCTCTTTCTACAAGCAAAACAAATCTTTGCTCTGAGACTGAAAATCCTGCTTCAAATCCCCCTTCCCAGGTGTGGGGCCAATATATTTCATTTCCCTTAAAGTTCCCGCTGGGATCCACCGGGCCGGCCGCTCCCGCCTTTCCTCCCAGGAAACAGGTGGGTTTCAAACCTTCTGAAGACACCAAAGTGCTTCTTTACAAAGTGACTTGCAAAGCAAAAATATATAAAAAAAAGAGATTTTTTTTTTCCTCCTATTCCCCAGGGATTTTTGAGCATATGAAGCACAAAAATAATCACAGAAATGACGCAAAGGAAGAAAAAACCCAAGGATTTAGTCGGAGTCAGCAATCCAAAGGCAGCTCCCTGCTGCTGCTTCACCCCCACGACACAGACTGGATTTAAGGGACTCTTCTGCTGAGCAGTGGCCAAAGCCAAGACCTTAAACCCCCAGGAACTGCTGGAAGCCGGCTTGAAAACCTTGGGATGTGGGAAGGTGACGCCGCTGCAGAAGAACAAACCCAGCAATGCTTATTTTTAATTAATTAGGAATAAAGAGAGGGAATATCGTAGCTGTCGGGGCACTGACACATCCAACTGCACCTTCTTCCATGGATCACTCCATGGACTGCTATCCCTGGCCCCTTCCCTGGAAGGAGCTGGGAGCCTCCCCCTGGAGCAGCCCCCCTCTTCCTGCCCTTGGACACACACAGGCTTGAAATCCAACACGTGTCTTCCAGACAAAGCAGCCAGGCCTGGAATAGTGGGATGTCTGTGTCATCTCCAGCTGTTTCCCTCCTCTGCTGGAGCTTAAAGAAGTAAATATTGAAATAAAAACCCCTGGGCTCTCCTAAACCAATCCAGATCCGTATCTTCCACCTCTGGGAAGACACGTGGAGCATCATGTAAATCCCTTGGCACCTCACTTATCTCCTTCCAAGGCTTGGAATCGGGTTTTGCTCCAGAAATCGGAATTTCCAACAGGAAATCCTTATATCAGGAAGTAAGTGCCCCTGGGAGCAGCAACTGGGACTCGAGTCAGGGTTTCTGACCCTAAACCTGAGCTCAGGGTCTGCTGGCCCTTGTGTTTTCCTCCTCCCTCAGCTGCTGCCAACACCCAGGATGCTCTGTGAGTGCCTGTGCTGGCTGGGGCACAGGGAGGAAAAGCAGCACTCGGTGGACAGCCCCGGTTTTGGAGCACGCTTCCCTGCACAGTTCCAGGACATTTTTTACATGGAATTTTCACAGGGGTTTTGGCTTCAGGTGCGCGCCGCACATTTCCCCGGGGATTTGGTTGTTTTGTGTCGAGCCGAAACAAAAGTGGCAGAAAATCAGCTGAGCTTCTGCGCTCTCACTGCTGCGGTGGGAAAGGAGGAAACCGGCTTTGCCTTGGAAGGAATGCTGCTGCTCTTCCCTAATTTCTCTAATGACATTTGATATTATGGTGATGAGTGCCTTGGAAAATACATATGATAATCATTATAATCAAGCACATGTGTCTGGAGAGTGTAATAGGTACATTCTATAAATTAGAAAATAAACATGTGTTAAGGAATGACTTTTAATATTAATTTCCATTTTTAGAAAGCAAGGCCCCAGATCTAACTGGGGATTAACCAGACAAAAGGGGATTTTATAGAATCCTGGAATGCCAGAATGGGTTGGGTAGGGAGGGACCTTAAAGCCCATCTCATCCCACCCCCTGCCATGGGCAGGGACACCTTCTGCTAGCCCAGGGTGCTCCAAGCTCCATCCAGCCTGGCCTTGGACACTTCCAGGGATCCAGGGGCAGCCACAGCCTTAGATGGGAGATGCCTAAATCCCAAATCATAATCCACAGCTCTCCTGCCCAGCTGATGCTCATTTGGTGACTCAGGATACAAAACATTCCAGTTCCTCAGCCACCAAAAAATTCTCAGGAAGGGAAGTATTCCCTGGGTTCGGAATCACACCAGGCCGCTCCAGACCTCCCTGCTGGGCTGCTGCCCCTCTGGCATCAGCCCACAGTGCCCTGAAACTCCAAATATTCCTCTCAACTGGGATTCAGGCTTGGAAAGGGATGAGGGTGCTCAAGGAGTGGGTAACTCCATAGGGGTCTGTCTCTTCTCCCAGTTTACAAGTGGCAGGACAAGGGCAAACAGCCTCAAGTTATGGCAGGGGAGGTTTAGGTCAGATATTAGGGAAAGCTTCCTCATGGAAAGGGCTGTCCAGCTCTGGCACAGCTGCCCAGGGCAGGGGTGGAGTCCCCATCCCTGGAGGGATTTAAAGCCATGTGGATGTGGCACTTGGGGACAGGGGTTAGCAATGGCCTTGGCAGTGCTGGGGAATAGTTGGACTCGATGATATTAGAGGGCTTTTCCAGCCTAAATAATTCCATGATTCCAGGATTCTACTGCTCTGCTGGGTGTCACCTTTGTGGGGGTTCTGAGAGCAGAGCCTGCCTTGCTTTGCACCGATGTCACAGCGGAATGACAGCAGTGGAATGACTCCGGAACGAAAGTAGGGCAAGGCTCTGCTGAACGAGGCACATCCCGTTCTTTCCGAACGGAGTCACGTGGAAAAAGCACTTTCTGGACCCCTCCAGCAAGTCCAACAGCTGCTGGAAATCAGAGTAAGCCCACTGGGTTCAGTGGATCTCCTGCAATTCCTGGCAGCTGGGAATCCGGCCTCGCAGTCCCCCACGCAGGTCCTGGATTTTACCGTACAGTTTAATCCCATAAGCAGGGATTTGTTCTCGGAAGGAAAATGTGGATAATTAGGAACAGAGCGAACAATGCGAGACTTCCTGCACAGAGAGGATGTGATCTCCCCATCCCTGGAAGTGCTCAAGGCCAGGCTGGACAGGGCTTGGAGCAACCTGGTCTAGTGGAAGGTGGCCCCACAGAGGGGTGCAACTGGATGGTCCTTAAGTTCCCTTCCAGCCCGACCCATTCCGTGATTCTGGGATCCCAGGGGTTTGGAACAAGCAGAAGAACAACACTAGAAGGAGCAGAGTAACTCTTGAGAACCAGAATTAATACAGCAGCCAGGCACCGGGCTCATCTGGCCTCCTGAACTGGGGAAGTGAGCTGTTCCCAAAATCCCGGCCCTCGACTGGAGTGCCTCTCCCATGGAAGCCCCGGAGCCTCTCCCACTGCACAGCCTATTGATTTTAGGAGTCATCAATGTATATTGTGTGTCTATACCATTACCAGGACAAGCAGGAGGTGCACGGAGTCATTTGCCTGCCGAAGCCAGTTGTCCCATGCTGTGCCCTATGGGAAGCCACTGATTCCTACACTTGGAGCAGGGACAATGCAACTTAATCAGAGTGACAGGAAACAGGCAGCAATTACAGTGTGCAGCTACATCTGCTGGGTTCCACTTCACTGAAGGAAGAGTTATCTCAATTTTAATGTACAGCCCTTTTTCATGTTTCATTTAACCTCTGCTGTATTATTAACCACATCAAAATATAACGACGGTCGTTAGGAAAAAAACGGGAAACGAGAACATTTGGGGAAATTTGGACTCTTCCCCCTTTATCTGTAATTTAACGGTCTCGGTTTTACTTTCGTGCCCCATTCCGCAGCCTCATTTAATAGATAGGTTTGTTTGCTTTAAATACCAAGCACAACCCCAATCCTGCTTCTTCCAAACTCCACGGCAAAATAATTCCCGATGCACCGGAAGCAAGATGTGACCTGCTGATACTCCTTCTTCCTAATTGCCGCAGTGGAATGAAGCCCCCCCAGTAGTTTGCTCGTTTGCCCAAATTGGGTTGCTAACCTTGAAGGATTCCCGTTGTAGGTGTTTCACTGGCAAAGGAATCATTGGGAATTCCTCAGAATCTGCGGGGAAACTGGGAGAAGGGGAGCTAAACCTGGATTGGACCAGCCCTGAGGCTCCAGGGGAGCGGGGCTGTGCTCCCACCGTGCACTGAGGAGCTCAGGGATGGAGGTCAGGTGCCTCCAGGCACGGGAGGCAGAACCCAGTACTGTCCTCATTTTACCATCAGGTGCAAAGTGTGACTTGGGAATCACTGGGATGGAAACAGGACCAAAAATCCTGGCTACAGGGTTTGGTGCGGAGAAGGTTATGGAATCCTGGAATGAACTGTGGAATGGTTTGGGTTGGAAGGGATTTTAAGGATCATCGCATTCCACCCCTGCCAAGGGCAGGGACACCTTCCACTAGCCCAGGTTGCTCCAAGCCCCGTCCAACTTGGCCTCGAATAATTAACCAGGAATTAGGTGCAGGAAGCACCATCACCAGAGCGGATCACGGGGATGCCTGTCCTGCATTTCCTACGGGAAGTCTCAGGGAAAGCTCTCCGGAGCACGCACCGGAGCGGCTCAGCAGCAGGTGAGACGGCGCAGCTGCACTGCTGGGAATGTCCTCCTTTGTTTTGGAACCTGTCCGTGCCAGGATCCACGGTGCAGGATGGCAGGGGGAGCTCCCAGTGCATTTCCTCATGTGCCAATCTAAAATTCCCCTATCTGAGTGGACTCCCCTGCTCTGGAAGTGTCCAAAGCTGGGTTGGATGTGGCTTGGAGCAACTTGGGCTAGTGGAAGGTGTCCCTGCCTGTGGCAGGGGATGGAACGAGATGAGCTTTGAGGTCCCTTCCAACCCAAACCATTCCATGATCCCATAATAAACTGGGATGATCCTTCTAAGCTCTAACCTAAATAAAATATATAAAACAAGTCCTATGTGTGGAGAACAATGAAGAACCCGCCCGGAGGGCGTAATCAGCATCTGAGGAGTCTTTAATCTAACAAGGACATCTTAAGTGAAGTTGCCTGAAGAAAAGGTGCTGTGCAATTGCCAAACACTTCCCCATATTCCGAGGATTCCTCTGAAGCACCGTGTGTTAATTGGAAGGAAGTTGGAAAGCTTTCTAGCAGGATCCTGTAATAAGCTTCATTAATCCGGGGGACGGCGGTGCATTGCATATTAATAAAAAGGCAGGGAAGGGAACCAAAGGCTGGAGAAACTGGGCAGGCTTGGATGGGATATTGGGAAGAAATTGTTCCCCGGGAGGGTGGGCAGGCCCTGGCACAGGGTGCCCAGAGCAGCTGTGGCTGCCCCTGGATCCCTGGAGGTGTCCAGGGCCAGGTTGGACGGGGCTTGGAGCAGCCTGGGCTAGTGGAAGGTGTCCCTGAGTGGAAGGAAATAACCTTTAAGTCCCTCCCACCCCAACCCAGTGCGGGATTCTATGGACTGTCTTGTCTAGATGTGGTAGGAAGGTCTGCCCTGGCACTATCCCACCTCCATGTGCTTGTACAAAGTACAGGTAAGGGGGTGTGTGCCAATACAAGCAGTGGGGGAAACTGAGGAAGGAGCAGCTCAGCTGAGGGTGCTACGACAATATCAAAAATGGACATGAAAAATCCCATCTTCTTAGGATTTTGGGAGTGCAGGGCCCAAAGAGGTTGTTTGTTTGGGCTCAGAGACCCGTAAGTTGTGCTAAGAACGGACGCTCAACTGAGCACAACTAAAAGACTCCTCCTGTTGAGAAGCCCATGGATTAGATATGAATTATCCTGTTTGCATTTCATTTAGTTTGATTTTCTCTCTATTTCCTATTTTCTAAATTAGATAACCCTTGCTTGATTTAAGGTAATTCGCCTTTACTGGCTATTACTTAAGGCTAAGCATTTGCAAAGCCATTCCAGGAGAGGAGGAAAATTAAACCACGGAAATTTAGGGTTTAGAGAACAAAAGGAACGCAGAGATGGAAAGGAAGTGATGATGAATGGGGAGCTGGTGACGCCTCAGCCCCAAGAGCTGCCTTTGACCGATGCCACGAGCTTTTCCAGACACTCTGGAGCTTCCTTTGTGCATCCTGTGCTTAAAAATTTGATGAGCTGAGTTCCCCGTGTATTTACCACTAGTACAGCAACAGGGACCCATAAGCAGGAAAACGGAGTTGGATGATCCACCCTTTTTCTTTGGGAGAGATTATGGGCTCCGACAATTTAACTGCCTGCTTTTATTTCCACGCTATATTGCAGTTGCATCTGGAAATCGGGAAATTCAGTCTGGAAACGAAGCGGGGGAGGAGGGAAGAGAGGGGGGAAGTGGGGAAAAGCACCAGACATGGGCAGCAAAGCCTCCCAATGACACTGCACCCCGGACTCCCACGAAAATCTCCCCCAGGTGAATGTGGGACCTCTTCAGGAGCTGCTAATCTATGCAAAGCAAATTGTTTTGGATTTGCCCAGCCCATCCCTGCCCACCCTGTCATTTGTAACTGCTGGCTGTGGTGACAGAAACTCTTCATCAAGCGCCGGGCTGCACACACACCTCAAACTCATTAAAAGCAGCAAGGTTTGTGAGGACACAACACCACCAAACCACCTCAGCAGCTGAATCCTGAGGATTTTTCCATGGGACAACCCTTTCCATGGGTTATTGCGCCTTGCACCATGCTTCTCCCATGGGAGAACAGGCTGGATCCAGTGGGCTGGACCCACTGGCTGGGCACTGGCTGGTGGGAGGTGCCCTCTGGTCTGTCACCACCACCACCACAGCGCTGCCCAAGCACCCTCCCGGTGGAAATCAGGATGTTCCACCTCGCACAGAGACAAATCCTGCTCAATCCAAATGTCTCCGAGAACAATTTTCGCCTGGAGAATGTTCCTTCATTCCCATCTGTGCAGATCACAGTTTGAAATGCTGCCTGCACTTTCCAAACCCTTGCTTCACCAGAAAAAAAATAGCCAGAGCAAGCTACAAAAAAAATAGCAAACAAGAAAAAATCCCAGCCTATCAAATGAGTATGGATAAAAAATAAGGGGAGGAAATGCTGAAGCAATCACTCCTCCTCCATTTGTTCTGCTGTCTGACAGACCCAGTAAGTTGTCCCAGTTCCCAAACTGGGGTTTATATGATGTACACACATCCACAACCCTAGCTAGCGGCTCCCTGGCATACCTCGGGAATGCCACTGTGTCCTCCAGTGGAATTCTGTATCAATGACTTTCCCAAATAAATCTCGGGGCTGCCTTATATTAATGAACTGTCACAGTTCCCATTGTTTTCCCAGGGCCTTGCAGCTGCATTCTTTCACAGGTGCTTGGCAAATTCAAATGAGCCTGGTTTGGGGTTTCAGGAGGAGACCAGATCCCTCCTCCAGCAGATTGTTGGGGAGTTATCCATGCGGGAAACACGGCTTTACTTTCCCCCCCCGCCTCGCTCCTCTTGTCCCCTGACCCCTTACTTTCCTCATGCTTCCTGGTGATGAAATTAAAATCTCAGAATCCCAGAACGGTTGAGGTTGGAAGGACCTTAAAGCTCATCTCATTCCACCCCTGCCATGGGCAGCGACACCTTCCACTATCCCGGACTGCTCCAAGCCCCGTCCAGCCTGGCCTTGGACACTGCCAGGGATCCAGGGGCAGCCACAGCTGCTCTGGGAGACCTCACCCCCAGCTTCTCCCCAGCAAGGTTCCCCTGAGCCAGCCAGACTTCACCAGCCCTCACCAGCGCAGGCATCTGACGTTGCAGGCTGTCCGCAATGTTTCTGGATGCAGGAGCTGTAACGCTCGGGAAGGACCTGAGCCGGCGGCAGGCATTCCTGCTGATTTGCAGGATCATTGTGTACTCCGCAGGGAGAGGCTTTCACAGGCGGTGACTGCAGGCAAGAGCCAGCCTTGAGACGCCAGCTGGAGGCATCTTAGCCTCAGACCAGACCTGGAAAGCCCCATCCTACGGATCTCCTGGCTGCTGCACCTTTCCCAAGGCAGCCGTGGAGCACCCACTGACACTGACAGGCGCGAGGCCGTGTCCCCTCCAAGCAAGGACAGGGCAGGAGGGAAGCTCCGTGTCAGCTGAGTTATGTTATAAATGGTCCCCATTTATTACCCAGCTGGTGTAAATCCCTGACTCCAGTCTCATCCAGCCTGGGCTTGAACACCTTTATCCCTGGCAGTGTCCGAGGCCAGGCTGGGCCTTGGAGCAATCCCGAATAGTGGAAGGTGTCCCTGCCCATGGCAGGGGGTGGAATGAGGTGATCTTTAAGGTCCCTTCCCGCCCCAACCATCCCATGATTCCATGACCCAGATGTATCCTTTCCCTTGGAAAGGCTCTCAGGGATGTGCTGGGAGCTTGGCAGATCCACTGGGAATGTGCACACCAGCTGTGTCTCCATGATTCCCCACCAAACCCCACAGCTCCCGAGTAATGCCATGGGTGAGGACAAGCAATTCAATATTCCCCACGAGGTAGAACAGACATTGGGATGATCCCAATTATTTAAAATATTCCACTTGTGAGTCAGTATCCACAAGGACAAGGAGAACATTTGGGATGCAAGGATCCTTTGCACTGGCCACATGCAGTTTGGCTTTGTGTTCCCTCCCTCTCAGGCTTTTTCTTCCCTAATCCCTCATTTTTTTGCAACCTTTTCAGTTCCCTCTCTACAGGACAACAAAATCAATGGCGCTGGGCAAGGCCCTAGAATTCCTGCTGGGGAACAGGAGCTTTTAGGGAGAACTCCGTGCACTCCCATGACTGCTTCCAAACTATTATTAGATAGTTACTAATTACACTTAGTGCCCGATAAGGAGCGAGAGAACATTGCAGCCGGAGGTTCTGGGGCTGCGTTTGCAGCTCTTCCTACGGAGCGCAAGCGGAGGGAGATGCTGTGTCCCTGCCCGTGTTCCCGTCTCGTGCGTGGGAGGTGGCCCAGAGACAGTGCAGAAACACGTCTGTGTCTCCCGTGCTCCAACTGGAATGTCTGGGAGCTCCAGCCAGACCTCTGCTGGGGGGAGTTCCACCAGCCCAGGCTGCTCCCAGCCCGGCCCTCAGCACCCCAAGGATGGGGCAGCCACAGCTTCTCCGGGTGACCTCACGCCCAGCCTCTCCCCATCCCCAGGTCACAAAGGACATTCATTTAACTTCATTTAATTAAATTCAATAGGTTTGGGCCTGTTGTTTCAGTATTTTTTAGGTATTCCTATGCCTGACCACCCTTTCCATGAAGAAATTCCTCCGGATGTCCAATCCGAACCTCCCCTGGCGCAACTTGAGGCCGCTACTTTAAAAACAGGAATTTGTTTCCCTCCAAAACCTTGAAACCAGTTTGCCATGAAAATCAATTCAGGGAGAATTTCCTCCCTCATGTGCATTCCAAATCATCACCTTCTCCTAGACCTGGAAGTGACATAATTGTGTGTCCAGTTGACAGGATTTAAACCCAACCTCAATCTCTTTACCAAGCACAAATACTTGCATTTTTTTTGTGAAGTTAGATTATGTCCTAGGCTGCTCCCAGAAAAACAAAGGTTGGAATTTCTATGGTTTAATAAAAGGAGATTAATATGGAAGTGAAACAAATCTACTGTCAGAAAAATAAGCAGAATCAAAATCCATTTAACTGAAACCTGCAGCTCTTTATATTGCAATCATAATACACTTAGAGGAGCAGCTTCCCTAAAAACTGGCCTTGTCACCGATAGCCCTTTATTCTTCCCTCTGTGTTCCTTGTCAAGGAGCTAATTCAGGCAGCTAATTGGGACAATAACTAATCCAGCCACCATGTATTCCCCCAATTATTTCCTTCTTCATCCCTCTCCCATTCTTATTCCCATGTATTTTTTACAGAGGCTTTTAATTCAATTATAAGGACAAGCGAGGGATGGCAGTGCACGGGACTCAGCCCAAGGATCCCCCGTGACCGACGGGCCCAGGCTCAGTAACAAACAGCAATAACAAAAATGAGATATAAAATAAGGCATAAAAGAATTTATAACAACAACAACAAATTTTTGCCAACAGTGGAGAGACTTCAAAGAACTCTCAAAAATTTAAAGAATACCACATGGGAGAATAAACTGTTAAATCCCATAAACTCTCCCAGAGGGTCTCCCTCATATTCCCACTCATATTCCCAGAGAAGCTGTGGATGCCCCAGCCCTGGAATTGCCCAAGGCTGGGCTGGGAGAGGCTTGGAGCAAGGGCTTTGAAGGATCATCCCCCTGCCACGGGCAGGGACACCTTCCACTAGCCCAGGTTACTCCAAGCCCCATCGAAACCTTTTTCCAGATGCTGGCTCTTTAGGAAATGCGAACAATTCCTGCTGAAATCTCGATAAGAGATTGCTTTATTGTACTTTCTGTATTCCTGTCATCACAACCCATGCATTTCCATAATGACCTACATATGCCCATTACAAAAATTGAAAATACATGGAAAATCTCTTTACATCCCCCGCACCTCTTGGCCTTTTCCCAAATCCACTGTTTTCTCCCTAATGGACTGCAGTATTCCGTAGCCATTAGTACGGCCTAAAATGATGACATTTCACTTTAATTGAAATCAAACATCCTATCTCATTAGGGAATTAGAAAACAAACCAAATTTTAATCGGAATTCAGACAAGCACAGAGGAATATTTTCCCACCTCCAGGGGTACCTTCCCATGGAAATCTGCAGTGTTTCTGAGGCAGTGAATGAAACCCGTCCTTTGTCAAGCTCTACTGAAATCAGCGAGTTTCCCCTCTAACCCAAACCAGCCTCATGTTGACTCCACGACAAAGAAGCACAAACTGCATGGAAATTACAAGGCTTTTTTTAAATTTTTCTTCTCCATTTTCCCACTTGTTTATTTTCGGGAGGTGGAGAAACAAACAATTTGGTGATCTGGGCGTTTGTCCTATAAAATTTGTTAAGTGCAACTTTGTTCCACTTCTGTTTCATCGCGAAACCCAAGGTGGCAGCTCCGGATCACATGGATTCATTCACGGCATCAGCTACTGCAGCTTCCCACCGTTACTCAGCTTGTTCTCACAATCACCATGGAATCATGGAATGGTTTGGGATTTTAGGGATAGTCCAGTTCCACCTCCCCCCTCCCAGTCCACTTGTGCAAGCCCTATCCAACCTGGCCTTGGACACTTCCAGGGAAGGGGAGCCCAATAAAATTTCCCGTTTATCTGCAAAGCCATGAATCCACCGAGCACATGCATGCTCAATTTTTTCATGGATTTATATCAAGCCACATTTTGATGGATTTTTATAGGAATGGCAAAAGGCGCAATCGTGGCCCCAAATGGGAGCAAAATGGAGTCTGGTACTTTGCTGTCCTGGTATTAAAGCCTACAGACAGCAGGAAAAAATTCCTTTTGGAGTTCAGGAACCTCAGGATGTGACTTTCTGGCTGATTCCTGTACTTTTACCGCCCCTTCCCATGTTCACGGGGCAGTTCAGCTTCCCAGCTGCTTCCTGTGAATTCTGAGGTGGCCAAGGGCCCCACTGCTCAGCCAATTGTCCACATGGAATTCCTGTGGCGTGCTGAAAGCAGGACATATGGGGACAGTATAAAATCCAGAGGATTAAAACTGGAAAATGAATAATACCGGGGCCAGGGTGGCAGTTGGGTTAGCCCCTTTCCGACTTAATTTCCAGATAAAACCTCGCAGCCCGTTATTAACCAAATTCCTCATTAATTTGAAGGCAGCATCCCTGGAAGAGTTCAAGGCTGGGCTGGATGGGGGCTTGGAGCATTCTGGTCTGGTTACAGACCCTTCCAACCCGAACCATTCCATGATTTTACATCATTCCCCCTCCCTCTGCCTTTCCCCATTCCCTTCTTTATTTTCATTTCCAGTGCCTGTTTGTGCACCGCCCCCATTGGGGGCCCAGCACCCAAAAAAACATTTAAAAAGGAATAATTCAAACCTACCTTTTCTAGCGGGATACTGAGGGCTGAGCGGGTTGAAAGCCTTCGAGGGTCTGATCATGGCTGAGGGGCTGAAGTCCTTCACAGGGTTTGCTGAGGGAGCTGAGGNGTTTGCTGAGGGAGCTGAGGGGGCTGAAGCCACTCGCAGCATCTTGATCATGGCTGAGGGGCTGAAATCCCTCAGGGTTTGCTGAGGGAGCCCCATGAAGCCCCTCACAGCATCTCGATCAAGGCTGAGGAGCTGAAATCCCTCAGGGTTTGCTGAAGGCTGAGGGGGCTGAAGCCGCTCGCAGCATCTTGATCATGGCTGAGGGGCTGAAATCCCTCAGGGTTTGCTGAAGGAGGTGAGGGGGCTGAAGCCCCTCACA
>VZRR01002800.1:218119-266770 GCA_013398015.1 Oreocharis arfaki | reverse complement strand
GCTTCCCGGTGGCCCCCCCGCCCGGCCCCCTGCTGGCCCCCTGGTCCCGCGGCCCCGCAGAGCTCGATCCCTGCGGCTCCCCCGGGAGAGGCGGATCCGCGGTGCCCGCACTGCCTCTCCCAGAGGCCGGGAGGCGCCGGCGGAGTCTGTCTGCTCTTGCGGAGCTCAGTCGTGTTTATCAGTTCGGTAGCAGATCGCAGAGGCCCCGCGGCTCGCCGCCGCTGTACCCGGTACCGCAGGGCCCTGCGAGCGGCCGGGGAGCCGCGGCCAGCGCCGAGACAGCGCGGAGGCGGCCGGGGCTCCGTGTGCCCCGAGCTGTGCCCCGAGCTGTGCCCCGAGCTGTGCCCGCGCTGTCCGGCCCCGCGGCCGCTGCCCGAGCCGGGGTGCCGTGCCAGGCCGGTGGCTCTGTGGCGCTGCGGGGCCCGGCGCCGCTGCACGGAGCGCTGTCCCCGACAGGGCCGGGCAGCGGGTCTGCCTTCGGCTGCAGCTTCGTGCGTGATCCCGCTCCTGCTTGGGAGGTCCCGCTGGTGTGGCTGGGGTCCGGAATGGGTCACACCTTTCCCAGGCCCCTCAGGCCGTGGCACACGTGTGCTTTTTTGTGGCAAGTCCCAAAGCCCCAGGCTAAGCCATGTAATTCTGACTGCCCTGAGAGAGCAGAGAGCCCAGAACAGCTCAAGTGGCCTTGCTGGCCCATGACTCTGAGGGGGGCTACGTAGGGGTGACAGTGGCCAGACCTCATGTGTCTGGGCAGCACTGGTCAGCTGTGCCTTGGGCAGGGGTGTCCAGCATGGATTTGCATGTCCCTGTCACCACGGGGTCCCTCCCTAGTCAAGCCTTGCCCTTCCTGTGCTGGCTGGACAAGCACTGATGAGAGGCCATACTCTCAAGCTGTGTTAGGGGAGGTTCAGGTCGGGTATCAGGAAGAATTTCATCGCAGGGCGATGAGACATTGGAGTGGGCTGCCCGGAGAGGTGGTGGAGTTTCTGTCCCTGGAGATGTGTAAGGAAAGAGTGGATGTGGCACTTTGTGTGACAAGGTGATGACTGGGCAAAGGTTGGCCTCGATGGTCTCAGAGGTATTTTGCCATGTTGGTGGTTCTCTGACCTTGTCCTTCCATTCCCAGGTGCCGGTGGAGCTGTGGTGGCTCCTCCTGTGCCACCCGTGCCTGTCCAGCTTGTGCCTGCAGCTGCAGGGCCTGCCACGAGCTGTGCCTGAGCTGCTTGGGGCACAGACTGGCCCAGCTGGTCCTGGAGAGAGAGAGGCCTTCTGCCGGCACTGCCTGGCCTCTAGAACCAGGGACACACAGGACCTGGAGTCCTCCAGCCGCCTGTCCCCATTGCAGTGGTGGAAGGGCTGGTGCCAGGCACGGGGGCAGGCTTGGCAGCCCGAGGCTGGCCTGGCCACCACTGACCCCTGCGACTGGCTGGAGTCACTGCCCGGCACACGAGGAGCAGGGCAGGCTGGGGGCATGGTGCTGGGGCCAGGAGTGGCCAGCAGTGCCCCCCAGCCGCCCGGCGCCCCTGCCCGCCCCAGCTGCTGCCCTGGTGCTGCGTGCGGGGTGTCCTGGGGAGCCCGGGGCCGGCGGGGACGCTGGGGCCGGCAGGTCACAGAGCAGCGACCTGGAGCTCAGGGGTGTGCAGCAGGGCAAGGGGGCCCAGCCTTTGGGCAACTCTCCACGGGGCTGCATTATCCGACAGTGCCTTCCAAGCATGCGAAGGGGCAGCGTTTGTTTCCTCCTGAGGGCAGGTGGGACGGGAAGGACGCGCCTTTAGGGACCTCCCCTGTGCCGGGCACTGCATGCGGAGCAGCCAGGTGCTGTGAGGCCGCCGTGAGCCCTCCTCCCTCTCCCTGCTGCTCCACCAGCTCCTCTCCTGTGGTTAAGCAGTGCAGGTTAAAGGCAGGTTGCTGGCAGCTGCACCCGGTGGTGTAAGCACAGGTGGAAGTGTTAATGTGGGGGCAGGTTGGGGTCACCCAGTCAGGCCCACTCGATCCTGTAGGAGCTCAGCTGCAGAGACTGGGGGACTGCAGCATCGACCCCTGGCCATGCTTCTCACCGTGGCCAGTCCTAGCTGGTGCCTGCTTCAGTCAGACATCAGCCAAGAGCAGGGGATTTTGGCTGGAGACTCACACTGGACACTCAGCTGAGGTTTTTCCTTAGCATCATCTCACCCTGCAGTTGCCCACAGCTCAACTCGTGCCAGACGGGATGGTGGTGGCCAGGCCTGGGCTACCATCACTGCCAAAATCCGCAGTGTTGGTGGCATCAGGGGGCTTGGGGGTTCTTCTGCAGCCACCTGCCCAGAGCAGGACCATCCCCAAGGGTGGAGGCAGCCCAGGGTTTGGGCCTATTTCTCTGTCTGTGACTCTAAAGGACTGCAGATAGAAGCTTGGGAGGTGGGGAGGAAGGGGAGCATTCCCTGCCCAGCTCTCAGTGGGATTTTGCTGAGGTAGGAATTACCAGCTGGAGTAGGAAGCAGGAATATGTATCAGCAGCAGTTACTGGCTGTGAGGCGTGGGCTCGGTGCCCTCTGAGGCGGGAGCACGGCAGAGCTGGTCAGAGCTGGGGGTCCTGGCACCGCCCAGGCCGGGGCTGGGGTCAGCTGCGTGGGATGTGGCCGCAGCCTCGCTGCCCACAGCCGCCTGCAGGCACCCGAGCGTGCCCGTGGGGATGGGCCGTGGTCACATCCCGCTGGGCTCCACCTTAGCTGAGAGAGAGAATGGAGCACCCCCCTGGAATGGGCAAATAAAAGAGGTGTGATTTAATTACCTTCTGGTCTGTGTTGTTTGTCGAAGTGGGCTGTGCAAAGGCAAGTTGTAATTGTTTCTTAACACTTGTAAGATGTGGATTTAAGAGGTCGTTTTGTTTGTCTGGAAAATATTGGAACACCTCTGCTGTGTAAATATTTAACTGCTTTCTTTGAGGAAAGCAGGTAGTGATGAGCAGTGCCAGTGACTGCAGTTTGCCAGCGGGGAGGTTGCAGGTGCTCAGGGGCTGCGGAAGGGAGAGCTGTTCCCTCTGGTCTCATCCTACGGCCACAGGTGCTTCCCCTGCTGCCCTCAGGTCCTCGTGCTGAGGAGTGACATCCCCCACTGCAGGGTTCGGGGTGCTCCTGTGCCTGTCCTGGGGCGGCCTGATCATGGACAGCAGCGTCCACTCCAGCTGCGAAGCCAGGCCGGACATCCACAGGGGAGCCAAGCCCCTTGTCCTGGCGCGTGCCCTCCTGCTCCCACACCAACCCCAGGGGAGGCACCTCCCAGGACAGGTAATGCCCCCCTGTGTGTTGGCTGTGTTGCTCAGCCTGTTCCTGGGCTGCTGGTGGTGAATCAGCCTGGAGCCAGCCCCGAGTGCCAGGTACAGCCCCGTGCTGCCCGACGGTGCTGGCACATGGCGCCTGCCTCAAAATCAGTGCACACAGAGGGGAGGGGATGTCCCCCCACCAAAGAAGCTCCTGTTTCTTTGTGCCATGAGTGACCCCGTGTAAACCAGCCCTCGCTGCCGCCAGCAGGTCCATGACCTGCAGCCTTCTGCACCGCAACAGGCAGAGCAGCCACACCGGCAGCACGGGCTGACAGTGCTCTGCCACAAGGGTGATGCAGCTGACCCCTCTCCTGGCCAGGGAGGTGGCAGCGAGCTCCCAGGAGGAGCTGGATGACCCTGGTGGGGAGAACGACCCCGACAGCGAAGAGGAGGACCCAGCCCCACAGAGCTGAACAGAATCACCCACAACAGAGCTGAGCTCAGAGGCCACTTGGAGCTCCTCCAGGGCTCCCAGTGAGGAGCTGGTGTGTGGATCAGTGTGTTGTCCCGGGCCACCTCACTTGGTCTTCCTCAGCTGTCCCTGGGTCACGAGTGTGCTGAGAGATGATGTGACCTGAGTGGGCTGTGGTTTTGTCCTTAAGCTCTCGGTCAGAAAATTGTGTTTTAGCAGGAAAAACGGGATGGTTTGGTGAAATAGAAACATACCTGTGGCTGTTATGCAGCTCTGGCAGCTGCAGGGCTGCACGTGCAGAACAGCGAGGTGCTGGATGTGGCGGCCAGAGGGATGGCCACCAGCGTGTGGGTGCTGCAGGGCAGGGCTGACCCACACCATGGGTCATGACCATGGGGACAGCAGCCACGGCATCGTCTGTGCCAGGCAGGGCATCACTGGGAACAACAGCTGCAGCTGCACACGCGTCCTGCAGAGAGCCAGGGCACCCCCTGTGTCTCATGTCACAGAATCAGCCTGGTTTCAGTGCGGAGGGACCTCGGAGACCACCCAGTTCCAAGCTGGAGGAAGGTGTCCCTGCCCCTGGCAGGGGCTGGCATGAGAAGACCTTTAAGGTCCCCTCTGAGCCATTTTGTGACTCTGTGATTCGGTGAATGTCTGCTTGGGCTGTCCCAACTAAAGCTTATGTTGTAGGTGACTAAGAGCAGGATCCAGTCCTTTCAGGACTATGGGATTGTTCTCTTTGATAAAGCCAAAGGCCTGGTGCAGGAAAACCTCATTTTCCAAGGGATATCCAAGAAATCCGTCTTGCAGCCATTATCAAATGCGGAGGATTACATCATCTAAAACCATGTGCTGCCCATCTTCAAGAACAGGTGAGGCCCTGAGCACCACAGATGCAGGTGTGAGCCAGAGCCACCGTTGTGTTCCTCTGTTCAGCACTGAAGGGCTCCTCTCTGTTGTCCTCCTTGCATCCCATACCTGCTGACCCCCATGTGTGTGGCAAGCTAGTGCAGGTGAGGAGCTGCGCTACTCTGTGCAGCCCAGTGAGGCTGTTCCTGAGCACAGGGACAGGTGTCCTGTGACCAGCCAGCTCATCCAGGCTGCCGAGGCAACACTGCCCACAGTGGCTTCCGGTGCCAGGTTCCTCCTCCAGGGCAGTGCTCTGAAACAGGGGCTGGGTGTACAGTGGATTTTTCTTTTTGGTTAGAAACTTGACCTCGACTCTTCTCTCCAGAGAGTGGAGTGGTCAAGTAGAGTCTTGGTGCAGGGTGTGGGAGAGGACACAGTGACACCGTAAGACTCACACTGCTGAAAAGAGGTCAGGATTCGTGGGTCCCCAGATTGGTAACGATGCTCCCATCTCATCTTCCAGACACCTAAAGCAGGAAAATCAGGTGTGCTAAATAGAGAGCACTCTGAGCACCTCAGTCCCACAGCTCCTCAATCAGGATTCCAAACCCAGCTCCCTTTAGGCAGTTTTTGGGCACTCCCAGTATTGCCTCTCCTTCCGCAGGCTTGTGCTCTGTTGCACAGAACTTGCAGCCCCTGAAAGGTGTTGGCTGTGAAATCAGAGGAAGCAGTTTTTTCGGAAAAGCAGGACGTTCAGCCTCAATTCTCCAACGGTTTCTGTCCCAGCGGGGTTTTGGAACAGCTCTGGCACGGTGTCGTGTGTCCGCCCTGCTCTGCCCCGTTCCTCCCTGGAGGATCGACCCTGGGGGCGTTTCCGTGGCTGCTCTGGCACCAGCGCAGTGCCCCGGTGTGTGGGGGTCCCTCCCCCCCAGGGGTGACCCGGTGTGGGCTCTGAGCCGCCCCAGCACGGCCTCACACCGAGGGGACCTGGGGCCCCAAGTGGCCCCAAGCCTGATGGGCTCCAGCTGCACCAGCAGGGTGGGTAGGGGCTGTCACAGACACGGGGGCATCCTGTGTGCCCCCTCTGGCCTGGAGTGGGGGGCTTCTCACTGGCTTTCTGACATTGCTGCTCCAGAGCCACGCAGGGAAGCTGGCAGCTCAGGCACGGGGACCCTCATCAGACCAACTTCACCTCAGTAAAAAAGAAGAGCTGGGAAAACATCTGTTTACGTCTCCCTCTGCCACTGAGGCAGCTGCTGGGGTAATTTACAAGCAAGCAGGCCTGTAGAGGAAACGTGCTCCTGGCAGGACCCACAGCACGCCTGGCTGCGCCCCAGCCTGGGCTCTGGACAAACCCCTCATGCTGGAGGCCTGCAGCACTGTTTGCCTGGGAATTGCTCACTTTGCAGCCGCTCTGTCAGTGGCTGTCCGTGTTTGTGCTGGAAGGGTCAGGGACGGACACTGTCCTGGGTGTCCCTCCACAGCCAGCCAGAAACGCCCCTGTGGCAGCGGCCAGCAGCGTCTGGGCAGAATTAGGGCAGATTTAGGAGAACTGAGGTGATCCTCCTCCTCTGCTCAGCCTGGGGTGCCATGTCCAGCTCTGGGCTCCTCAGCTCCAGAGACACGGACACACTGGGGAGCGCAGTGAAGATGCTGAAGGGACTGGAGCATCACTCCAAGGAACAGTAGAGGGAACCACAGCAACTCTACCTGGAGCAGGGGAGACGCAGGGACTTCGTTCACGTCTATAAAGACCTGCAGGGAAGGTGCCCAGGGACAGGCCAGAGGCCATGAGCACACAGGGATCACAGGAGGCTCTCTCTGAACGCTGGGAAACACTGCTTCACTGTGAATTTGTGGAGTTCCTGTAGCCAAAGACACTCCAAAGGCACCTGGACACAGTCCTGGGCACCTGGCTCTGGTGGTCCTGCTGGAGCAGGGAGAGGACTGGACAAAGAGACCTCCAGAAGTCCCTTCCAGCCTCACCCTCTCCTCTCGATTACTTGGAGCCTGCAATTCCCACAGCAGTAATTCTCCTCTCCCCAGAACACAGGATGTTTGTGTCACTGCTAATGACAGGTGTCAATAGTGGATCTTCAAGGTGTGTGAGGAGACACCAAAAATCCCAAAAGGATGTACCAAACCCAAATGACTATCCGAAGAGAAACGATTTCTTCTGGCACTCCACACTCTGGTTTCACACACCCGTTGGGAGGTGATCCTGTTTCTCACAAGCCCTCCCCACTCCTGCAGCCTTACTGAGTAATCACCTCCCATGGGGCTGATCACCCAGGAGAGTGAAAATTCAGAGAAACCCAACTAAAGCATCCCTCCAAAGGACTGGGAATCCACAGCTGTGGCCTCCTTCTCAGTGCTCCCCCTGAAGGTGATACCAGCTCCGCATCACGGAACTCTCCCTCCCCCTGGCACGGAGCCAGGATAGGGAACCTGGGCGGGGCCAGGAACCAGCACCAACCACAAAGGTGTCAGGGGAGAACCTGCCAGTTCAAACTGTTCCCTTTTGCTCCAGCACAATCTCCATTTCACCCCACACAACAGACAAACTGGGAAAAAAAAAGGAAAGGTTTTATTATAGCTTTTCCTATATAAATAGAAAAAAAGCAGCATTCTAATGAGGTGAAACCCTCAGCCTGGCTTTCAGCAGGGCCAGGGCTGATGCTGCACCCAAACCCAGCACACGAAGGCATCCCCACGACACTCTGAGGGAGGGGCTGTGTCTCCCCTCAGACCTCCTGGGCTTCTCAGTTCATTTTCTTGCGCTTCCGCTGTCCCTCTGGTGCCTTCTGCGTGGGCAAGGGCAGAGACAGAGTGCCCAGCTTGTGGTTCTGGTCATTCTCCAGCCCCGGCACCCCCTTGGCCTTGGACACCCTCAGCCGCAGGGCCTTGGCGATGTCCAGGATCCTGGAAACCACGGGAGAACTGCAGTCAGTGGGGCTGTTGAGCCCCCGTGCCGTGACCCCACTGGGACCCAGAGCCCTCTGGGACAGGCCCGAGGTGTCTCTGCAGTGCAGGGAGGCCATGAGGCAGCAGCTGGGAGCAGCAGGGCTGCACGGCTGAGCTCTCCTGGGGACAGAACACTACTGAGTCTTCTAGCAGGTCCCAGCCCCCTCCAGGCTGTTCCCCACAGCATCCTAGGTGCCAGGGTACCTGCAGGGCAGCACAAACTACACCCGGGCATCAAGTGCCAAGACCAACAGGGATTCCCGAAAAAGCTTAGTTCCAAGAAGAAAAACAAAAAGGAGAAATGGATGGAAACCAACAGCAAACACTGCTCTTAAACTCACCAAACTCACTACTACAAATCAAAGAATATGGAGCGTAACTGTTGGCAAAGTAAGTGACGGCATCAACACTGACAAGGGAGCTTGAAAACCAAGGGCTTTGGTAAGAACCAGTAGTAATGGGAGTTTTGGCCAGAAAGCCTGATCCAATGAGTGCTGCTGGGCCAAGGACAGGAGCACAGCTGGAGCACAGGTGCAGCTGCCAGCAGACTCCTGGGAAACGCAGGTCATGCACCCACAGACAACTGCTTACCCTCCCCTGGAAACTTAAAAGCCCTGCCCAGGTCCAGAGATGCCTCAGAGCTCTCCCAGGGGCTCTCTGTAGGAGGATCTGGCCCGGTGTGAACCAACAGGATGACTCACCTGCTCTCGGTGAGCTTCATGTCGTTCTGCAGGACGGTGAGGTCCGTCTGGAAGTTGTTGATGTGCAAAGCCAAGGCAATGACGTACGCGGTGATTTTAGCCTTCATGGATGCAGAGATCAAATTCTGGATGCTGTGTGGCAAGAGGGAGAACTCGTGAGCTGTGGGGTGTAGGCAGGTTCCTGATGGCGTGTCTGAGCTCTGCCATACCTGTGCCTCCAGAGCACCACACACCATCCCTCACCTGCCATTGTTGTAGGTCAGCGAGGTGAAATTCTTCATGAGTTTCCTGCTGATGATGTGTGGGCATTCGGGGCCCATTGGATCTAGGGCAGAAAGGGGCTTTGCAGCGGAGTGAGGAACACACACTCTACCTTGCACTGCCCACCCACCACAGCAGCACATGTCTCATCCTGACAACCATCATGGAATATCACAGAATACCCACATGGAAAGGGACCTACCAGGATCACTGAGTCTAACCCCAAGAATCCCACTGTTTATTGCCTCTTCCCAGGAACACAACAAACCTAAAAGGAACCTCAGCGCTTGATTTCTAGGTCTCATCAATTTTCAGCTCTGAGAGAATCCAGACAGCTTTTATTTTCTTTGTAAAAGGGATCTCCCACTTCCATACTACACAACCTAAAATGCACACACACCTATGCATGTATTTCCTCTGCCACAAAATAGTGTTAAAACTGAGACCACACCAGCAAGTCCCTACTATCACCAAGTCTAGTCATTCCCACATCCTACTCAGAAGAGTCCTGTGGGTGACTCCAGCAATGCAGGAAGATATTTAAAGCCAGGCTTGCTACTTCCTCCTCCCCCAGCCCTGCCAAGGTTTGACAAGGACACTCAGATGCACAAGTTCCAAGGAAGATAGTAAGTCTGGAAAATGTCAACCGAAATGTTTTGTATGGTGCTGTTTCAAAGGCAGGACCCTGAGTATGGTCAAGGTATGAGCCACATACTCAGCTGACGAGCCAAAGGATGATGAAGACATTCCCCAAACCATCTATTTATGAGTGGAAAACTCTCTTACGCTTCTTCTTGATCACTTTCAGGTGACTGAACCTGATGAGAGTGTCCAGGAACCAGAGGCATCGGGCTTTATGGTCTCTACTCCTCTCATCCGTGGGCAGGAACTTCAGCTCCTCCAAAACGAAGGAGCAGTGGCTGCAGGGAAGAGAGGGGGAGTTCAGCTCCCCAAAGGGCCCCTTGCTGCTGCGTACACGACTGCCCCCACGCTCCCCAAGGCGGGCGTTGCTCTGCCACGCCTGGATGGAATGTCCTCCCTCTGGCCCAGGCCCGTGGGACCGGCAGCAGCAGCTCTAGTGCCCTCAGCCAGGCCAGGCTGGGCAGCAGCGTTACCTTCTCTCTTCCGCCCTCTTGGCCATCTCCTCTGCGGTGACGCTGGCGAGGGCGGCTGCCGGCACCCGCAGCGCCTCGTACTCGGCAGGGGACAGGACTGGCAGGATGCTAAGGAAAAGAACAAGCCCGGGCTCTCCCTTCCAGGTGGGACAGCTCTGTCCATGCTCATTTGAGGAGAAGTGGGCAGGGCAGGGGGATGGAACCTGGCCAGGAACTAAGGTCCCTAAGAGACCGTGGCACAACCACAGCTCACTTCTGCAAGGCTGACCTCACCAATATTCCCCGTGGAATGCTGCCCACCGGGAGGCAGAGCAGCCTGCTCTCCACAGCAGAGAGGCAGGATATGGGACTTGCAGGCCCCAAAACCTCAAGGCAGCACTACCTTGCTCCCAGCCCTTGGCTTGTGAGGGGCAAAGGCTCGACTTGCTCCCACATGCCAGATGGCTTCATCGAGACTTTAAGGCATGAGAAAACACTGTGGCACAGAAAAGATACTGTCCTCAAACTTGTAAACGTGCTCTGGCTGGTCAGCATCCTCGTGGCACGGTGGGAGGAAGGCAGAGATGTTCTGCACGTCATCCTGGGCCATGTCCTGCATCAGAGCTTGGGAGGGAAGCGGGACAGGAGTATTTGGATCATGCAAACCAAAATGCAGAGAACAGCAACACAACCTATATCCTTCCTTTAGATGCAAGTTTGCTCCATGGGTCAACACCATTTTAGTCACAGCTGGAGTTTCAAAACATTTACAATTTCTATCAAGAACCTTCTGGTCATAAAAATGTAGAAAGGCCAGTCCAGACTAGAGAAATACCTAGGAAAGAAGGGCACCAGGATGTCTCTGCCGCAGGTGGGCAGAGCACAGTTCTGGCACCTCTGTTCCAGTGGACATTTACTAGGCACAAAGCAGCTCTGAGAGCACAGTCAATATCCACCGTGGAACACAAGGGATTAGAGCTGGTGGGGTCTACAGTCAACAGACCTCTCCTGTTCATGCCAATGACACTCTCAGGATCCCAGAAGTGCTCTGGAGGGCTCTTGTCTGCCCTCCTGGCCGGATGTCCAGAGTCAGGGCAGCCCCAAGCCTCTACTGCCACAGCTTGAAAGCCCCCAGGGATGGTGGCACCACACTGTGCTGTGACCTGTCCCAAGGCTGCACCATGCTCTGAGGTAAGAAGGTGCCTTTTCCACTGCCATGACCGAGTTCACACAGGTAAAGGCACTGCCTTTATCCCAGTAAAGTCATAGCCATGGACTCCCACGTGAGCTTCCAAAGCAGGCAGAATGGACACTGATGTCACTGGGACCTTCCCTCATTCACGCAACTCCCACACCAAGTCCTGCAGGACCATAAAGAAGCAGTTCCTCTACATGTACCCATCTCAGCTGTTAGACCAGCTGCTTCCTCACCACTTAAGAAAACCCCTCTTCTTCCTGCCACACTTGGCAAGGACAGACAGAGAAAGGCACTTCAGGCTGTCTGGATTACACCCCAAGACAGAATCCTCTCACCTGTCACCCCCTTGGCATCGATGACGTTTGCTGCTGCTTTGGTCACCGCCGTGCTCACGATGTCGCTGCCCACGGCGTTCATGCGGCGAGAGCTCAGTGCTCGCTTCTGCTTGCTGGTTCCGAAGGCCTCAATGCACAAATCCATCTGCACCACAGAGAAGCGCACGTTACAACACCCCACGCACCCAAGAGAACACAAAACCCACTGCTTGTTCCACAGCCACGGTCTCTAAGAAAACTTCAAGCTCTTCCCGTGGCAAAACCGGCAGGTGCAGGATGCGCTGGTCTGCGAGGGGCAGGAAGTCACCGGGATGGTGATCCAGCCTAAAATAACCAGGAAAATACTCCCGAGCCAGGCAGGAACTGTGCTGCCTCCTGGACACAGGGAGAAGGCTGCTCCTGCATGGGTTTACTCTGCAGGACACCAAACGTCCCAGCCTCGGGACAAGCATGGGCCCCCGTCAGCTAGACAATCACAGCAGAGCATGACATGGCTTTCAACCTTACCTTCTCCCTGTAGGATTTGTTCTGATAATCCCTTGTGTCGTCAGGTATCACGTTATCTATAAAACAACAACAGTTAGTGTGCTTGGGCAGAGGCAGCCAGGGATTCCTCTGGCTCTGGGACTGACAGACTTGGCACAGCACATCAGGATCCCCTCCATGTGACCTGGCTAATTAAAGGACATGCCAAATATGAGAGCCTAGAACAAAAAAGGGGCTTTTCCTACAAATCCTATGGGTGCAATACATGGACTATGGCCAAACCCAGGTCCTGCTGCACAGGGTAAAAATCAGCTACCAAAAGACATGATCTTTTGGGTTCTTACCCTGGGTTCAGTGACAAAAAACACTCCAGCTGGATAAAACCTGTTTTTGTTTTTCAAGGATCCAATTCCTTGACCTGATGAGTCTCAGGCTTCTCTCAGCAGAACACACCCAGACAAGGCTGCACTTGAGCAGTGACACTGTGAGTGACTCCCATCCCCCACACTCCCTGCTTGACCCCCACCCCAGAGTCACTGTGCTTCCCTCTCCCACTGTCCCTGCCAGCATGCAGGAGTGAAGGAATCGTTCTTACTCCATGCCAGGGGAACAAGGCAGGAACGAGAAGGACAAAGCAACTGAGCAGCTACGACCCCCAGCGCCTCCCACCTGAGAGCAGGGGCTGCATGTTGAATATTTCAGCATTGTAGACCTCCATCTGCCCAGAGTTCTTGTCTAACACGCCAACAAAGTACCTGGGGAGAACAGGGGAAGTTGGTTAGTCAGAGGCAGAGCAGTGGAAATTATTTAAATTACCTGGTCCTCTCACATCCTGGTAGCTCTCCTGCCTTGCACACACTGTGCTATGATAAACCAAGTCACCTCCAAGGCATGTGTACATATAAAAACAGAGACTTGCTGCTCTAAGTAAATGCAGAAGACTTAAAACAACTGAATTAGGTGAAATGTAGGTGCCAGAGTTCTGCTACTGTCCTTTGCCTTTCTTGGCTGTGCCAGGACTGGATGGCCATAGCTTGCACAAGAACCAAATTTCCTTGTAGCTCCCATAGCTCAGGACCTCCAGAGGTGCAGGCAAGCACCACTTCAGCCCCCAGAACCACCTCTTCACCAGTGTTCAGAGGTAAGAGCACTTAAATCTGCCCGCAGACAATACTGAATTAACACCTGTACCATACACATCTGTTAAACTGCACTTATCTCTCCAAACTCGGGAACAAACAACTCCTTGGTGCTCTTTTTCCAGCTGCAGCATCTCAAACTGGACACTGCTCTGTCTGAGGATGCAGCTCTCCTGGTTTCACTGCTCAGACAGAACAGAAGTTGGTACTGGCATGTTTTGACAGACCCTGCAGAAGTGAAGGCAGTTCCTCGTACAGAATTACAGAACATCTCAGCTGGAAGGGCCCCACAGCGATCACCCTGACCATATTTATTCATTATTGCTGATAAAGGCAATTTCTTCACCCTAATTTCTTAGTAACAAAGCTGTTACTCCATCCTGCTGCTACACTAACCCATATCCTCCCCCCAGACCTCACAAGACGTTTTTGAGCCGTTCTGTGACTTACACATCACAGCTCCCACAAGATGTGCACACACAGCCGGAGCTGCCTGTCCAAATCCTCCGAGTCCCACCACGGCCCCCGTGGAAACCTCTGAGGCAGGTCCATGGAAGGGACCAGGAACTCTGTGTCTGGGCAGCCCCTGTGCTCCCAGCTCCTTCCCCCATACCTGCACAGGGAGTTGCACTTCATGACCTCGCTGCCAAAGTTGTGCCCCACGTAGCTGAGCCGCTCTGTCTCTGAGACCTGGGAAACCACGGAGAGTTGTTTGTTGGAGTAAAGCAAGAGAGGGCTGTCAGCGACCTTCATTGCCTCTGCTTTGCTTCCCCTGGTGTCACCAAGCTCTGCATTCCCACGCATCGTAATTCTAATGCAGAGTGTGTCACCAAAGCAAACTTGCACAACGCCTCGCAGTGACCACCCCTCAGTACTTCAGTGCAAAACGTGGTTCCCTATGACCCCTTTAAGCTCCAGTATTGTCAAGTGCCTGCAATTCACCACCTGAAAAGCCAGAGCCAGCACTACCAGGAGTGCCTCAGCCACCTAAACGTATTTTCAGTGCATTATGAGACTGTGTTGGTTTTTCTGCTCTGCTGCAGAGAATTTCCCTCAAGGATTTGGGCTGAAAAGTCATTTATTCCCTAAGTGGAGCAGCTGTAAAGATTAACAGCAGCAGCAAAAAGCACCTTCTGATGGTACCCTCCATTCCCTCTTCACTGAGAGATCTCCTTAAGACGTAATTTAGCCGAATAAAGACACCTTTGGTGAAGACCTCCCAGTGTGAACAGAACACAATGGATTTCATGACCAGATGCACCCGACTAGTTGGGAAGCAACTCCCTGATGGTTCAGCTTGTCCCTGTTCTGCCACCTCCACCCGGCAGTCTCTGTCAGCCACATCCGTGCCAGAACCTCCTCCGACCCCCAGAGACATCCCCTGGAACACATCTCCGTGGAACACGCGGAGCTGAACTTGGACTGCTTTTTAAAAAATTTGCTACAAAGCTCAGCACAGGTTTTCACAGAATCCCAGACTGGTTTGGGTCGTAAGAGACCTTAAAGCTCATCCAGTGCCACCCCTGCCATGGCAGGGACACCTCCCACTGTCCCAGGCTGCTCCCAGCCCCAATGTCCAGCCTGGCCTTGGGCACTGCCAGGGATCCAGGGGCAGCCACAGCTGCTCTGGGCACCCTGTGCCTGGGCCTCCCCACCCTCCCAGGGAAGAGTTTCTCGCTCCAGCTGGCGGACGCTGCTGAGGCCACAGCCCTGAGGGCAAAACAGGGTCAAAACCCTCCACAGCCCGCAGCAGGAATTGCTCGCGGTAGGAATTACCGATGGGAATTCCCTGAGCGGGGGCCCGGCTGCCACTCCCGCCGTGGTCTCTAACGGGCCCCGCAGCCCGTGCGGTTAATTAATAACATCCGTGGCTTTTATCCGATTACGAGCATTACCTAGCTATTACCTAATTGCATATTATTATCATAATATCTTAATATTACTGCGATCTGACGATGCGCAGCCGCCCCCGCCCGCCTCAGGGCGGGCCCTTACCAGGATCCTGCGGTGCCTCTTCCGGGGATGCGCCGTGTCCCGGTTCCGGTACACGGTGAAGCGCAGGGAGTCGGGGTGCCGCAGCCTCCCGTTGGCGAACCGCACTGCGGGAGAGGAAACCCGTGAGATCCGGGACCGGCCGCGATCCCCGAGGATCGTGACCCACCCCACGCCCGCGGCCCAGTCCCGCTCACCGAGCGCCGCCGGCCGCTCCGCCTCGGGGTCCCCGCGGTAGCGCCAGGTGGCGGCGGCGGCCATGGCGAGGGGCTGAGTGAGGGAGCGGCTGGAATGCAGTTGGGATGCGCGTTCCAATGCGGATCCCGCTCCCGCTCCTCCCGTTCCCCCGCCTCTTCCGCCACCGCCTCCGGCCGTGTCAATAAGCTCAGCCCCGATGGGGCGACGTGCGACTCTGCCGCCACGTATAAGTAAGGAGCGCGCCGATTGGCTGTCAGCCGGGCCCGCGCCTCCAGCGGCCGGAAGTGACGCTGTCGCGCGGCGCGCCGGGGCGGGGCGGGCGGGGCCGGATCGGCGGGAGCGGGGCCGGGGCCGATCCCAATCCCAGTCCCAATCCCTGTCCCCATCCTGATCCTCGCGCGGCCCTTCCCGCACGGACACCGCAGGTGAGCGGGGCGGGGGGGCGGCGGTGAGGCGGAGGCCAGTGACCCCAGCGTCGGGGCGGGACCAGGGCTCTCCGGACTCCCCTTTATGTCCCGTGTGCGGCACAAAACGGAGTCTCCGGGTGTGTCCTCGGCGGTGCTGATGCAGCGCTGGGATGCAGGTGCTTCTCTGGGAGGGGCACGAATCTGGGGTGTTCCAGTTGATGCGCAAAGGAAAAAAAAAACGGGGAAAAAAAAAGGCGCTGTCTTGAGAAGAGCACCTTAGAGCAGGAGAGCCCTGGTTATCCAACAGCCAGGTAATGTTCTGGAGTTTTCAGAGGGTTTAAATTACTTAATTCTCCCCATGGGGAGTATTTCACGTGGATGATCTCCCTGTTCTGACTCCATCCAAAGACACACGGTGGGATTCTTGGGATTTCCTGTGCAGGGCGACGAGCTGGCCAGCAAAGACAGTGACGGTCAGGAAAGAAAAAGCAGCAAACACGTCCGTGTTTGAGGATGGACTTTCTGAATCAGCAGACTTATATTTGATCCCTCCTCAAAAGTATAATTCTGGCCACGTCACCTTTTATTTTAGCTGCTTTTTGGTGTTGTGTCCATTGATGCTGTCGTGTTGCTGTTGGAATATAAACGTGAACACAGGAACTTAGGCGTGTACTCCATGGGCATGCAGCCTTTCTGCTCACCAGATCTTACACCGTACTGTTTTCTCATGGGGAGAAGTCGAGATATTGCTGAAGGTCGCCTCTGTAGCCTTGAAATGAATCGACTGAGATATGACTCATGTTCTGTTAGTGAAAGTTTAAGAACAAACCACCCCCGAGTCTTGTCCACTTGTCCTGTTGAGCAGTTGTTTTGTCAACAGCCCTGGTGTTTCTGAGGAAGGTTTCCCAGCTGTGTGAGCAGTGTATCAAAGGGGCAGCAGCTTGTTACAATCAGATTTCTTCACAAACCAGAATAAAATGTTTTCCTAGCCAGTGCAGGGTGACCCAGGCTATCTGGTGTCCAGCACAGCTGCCTGTGACGTGGCTGGTGCTGAGGTCAGCTCTGGGGCAGAACCTGGATTTTTACTCCTTGTCCTTGTCCTCCAGACTGCTGGCTTTGATCCTGTGCCCACGTGTCGCTGTTTGCCTGTCTTTCAGCTGTCACCTTTCCTCTTCACAGCCAGTTCACTGCAGCCTGACTAGGACTTCAGCCACAGAGTCATACAGCAATGTGTGTCGGAACAGCACCTGTTCTTGTTCCACCCCTGCCATGGGCAGGGACACCTTCCACTGTTCCAGGCTGCTCCAATCCCCAATGTCCAGCCTGGTCTTGGGCACGGCCAGGGATCCAGGGGCAGCCACAGTTGCTCTGGGCCCCCTGTGCCAGGGCCTGCCCCCCCTCCCAGGGAAGAATTTTTTCCTAGTATCCCATCTTCTGCGAGCCTCTTTCAGTTTGAACCCACTCCCACTTCCCCTTCAGTGCAGACTCTCATTAATAGTCTTGCCCCACCTTTACTGTGGACCCCTTCAGAACTGGATGGCCACAGCTGGGTCACCTGGAGCCTTCTCCAGGCTGAACAATCCCAGTTCACTCACCCCTTCCTCACAGCAGGGCTGCTCCATCCCTCTGATCAACTTGGTGGCCCATGCGGTGGTTTCTTCTGTTTTGCAGGATCATGGATTTTCCAGGACACTTTGAACAAGTCTTCCAGCAGCTCAACTACCAGCGGCTCCATGGGCAGCTGTGCGACTGCGTCATCGTGGTGGGAAACAGGCACTTCAAGGCGCACCGCTCCGTGCTGGCCGCCTGCAGCACGCACTTCCGAGCGCTCTTCACCGTGGCCGAGGGCGACCAGACCATGAACATGATCCAGCTGGACAGCGAGGTGGTGACGGCAGAGGCCTTCGCCGCGCTCATAGACATGATGTACACGTCCACGCTCATGCTGGGCGAGAGCAACGTGATGGACGTGCTGCTGGCCGCGTCCCACCTGCACCTCAACTCCGTGGTGAAGGCCTGCAAGCACTACCTGACGACGCGGACGCTGCCGCTGTCCCCGCCGAGCGAGCGCGCGCAGGAGCAGAGCGCGCGCCTGCAGCGCTCCTTCATGCTGCAGCAGCTGGGGCTCAGCATCGTCAGCTCGGCGCTGGGCTCCTCGCAGGGCGCCGAGGAGCCGCCCGGCGCCATGGGCTCCTCCATGCGCGGCGGCCTGGAGCAGCGCGCCGCCTTCCCCATCCGCCGCCTCCACAAGCGCAAGCAGTCCTCCGAGGACCGCGCCCGCCAGCGCATCCGGCCCGCCATGGACGAGCCCGTGTCGGACGTGGCCGCAGAGAGCGGGCAGCCCGTCGTCCACTCGCGTGAAGATTTCTTCTCTCCGGACTCGCTGAAGATTGTGGACAACTCCAAGGCCGACACGGTTGCTGATAACCAGGAGGACAACACGATTATGTTCGATCAGTCTTTTGGTGCTCAGGAGGATGCTCAAGTGCCCAGCCAGTCAGACAACGGCGGGGGAAACATTTCCCAGATGTCCATGGCATCCCAGGCCACACAAGTGGAAACCAGCTTCGACCAGGAGGCTGCTGCTGAGAAGAGCAACTTCCCGTGTGAAAATCCAGAGGTCAGCCTGAATGAGAAGGAGCACATGAGGGTGGTGGTGAAGTCGGAGCCCCTGAGCTCCCCAGAGCCTCAGGATGAGGTGAGCGATGTCACCTCCCAGGCGGAGGGCAGCGAGTCTGTGGAGGTGGAAGGAGGAGTGGTGAGCGCAGAGAAGATAGAGCTGAGTCCTGAGAGCAGCGACCGCAGCTTCTCCGACCCTCAGTCCAGCACTGACAGGGTGGGGGACATCCACATTATGGAGGTGTCCAACAACCTGGAACACAAGTCTTCGTTCAGCATTTCAAATTTTTTGAATAAAAGCAGAGGAGGTGGCTTTGGTGCCAGCCAAAACAATGACGACAACATTCCCAACACCACCAGCGACTGCAGGATGGACAGTGACACCTCTTACCTGATGAGCCCGGAGTCGGGGCCTGCCGGTGGCCACTCATCTGCTGCCGTCTCCCACGTTGAGAACCCGTTCAGTGAGCCCACGGACTCCCACTTTGTGAGGCCCATGCAGGATGTGATGGGTCTGCCGTGCGTGCAGACCTCCGGGTACCGAGCAGCGGAGCAGTTCAGCATGGATTTCCCACGCTCAGGCCTGGGCTTGCACTCGCTGTCTCGGGCCATGATGGGCTCGGTGAGAGGTGGAGCTGGTGGCTTTCCTGGCTACCGCCGCATTGCCCCCAAAATGCCCGTGGTGACCTCTGTGCGGGGCTCGCAGCTGCAGGAGAGCTCGTCCGGGTCCCAGCTGATGATGAACGGGAGCACTTCCTTCGAGAGCGGGCATCTGTCGCAGCCCGGCCCGCCGCAGCTGACCAGGGCGTCCGCGGACGTCCTGTCCAAGTGCAAGAAGGCTCTGTCGGAGCACAACGTGCTGGTGGTGGAGGGCGCACGCAAGTACGCCTGCAAGATCTGCTGCAAGACCTTCCTGACGCTCACGGACTGCAAGAAGCACATCCGTGTGCACACGGGGGAGAAGCCCTACGCCTGCCTCAAGTGCGGCAAGCGCTTCAGCCAGTCCAGCCACCTCTACAAACACTCTAAGACCACCTGCCTCAGGTGGCAGAGCAGCAACCTGCCCAGCAGTTTGCTGTGACCTGCTGCCCCGCGCCTGGAGGAGCCTCGCTGCCGGCGGGCTGGCGGACACCGGCGTGCCACGGTGCCACACACAAAGTCTTGGCTCTGCCATTGGGGATATCCGGTACCTACCTCGCAGGGTGTCACCGCCGGGAGCCGCGCGGCGGGGATGGGGATGCGACCCCCACAGCGAAGCAGCCCCTTTGCAGGGCGGAGGGGTGACAGCATGGGGGTCTCCTGAAATAGCACGTTTTGAGAACAAGAAACTCACGTGCAAATTTCTTTTTTTTTTTTTTTTTTTTTCCCTCTGAAGCATTTTGTAACAGTGAAAGCATTTAAACGATTACTGTAACACGAGTTGCTGCATTATGTGAGGACAGTGGTGCAGACCACTTACCTTTAAAAGAGAAAATCAGCTTTGGCTGCATCTGTCTGACATAATGCTTTAAAATACGCTACTTATAACAATAGTTCTAGGATTATGAATGTATGTTTGGCTGTTTTGTAGTAAAGGACACTGTGTAATCAAGGTGCTTAAATTAAATCCCAGACAAGTAACTTTTGGACTGCCAGGTGTACATATAACTTTAATACAGCAAGATCTGGATGTTTGGCTGTTATTTTTTTTCTGTAGGAACGAGTATTAAGTGGTAAGTGAAGTACTGTCTCTTGTTTGTGCTATTCCTAGCAGTATTTTAACCAGTTTGTATCTCCTATGTTACAATTCTATATACGCAGAAGTTTGAACAGAGCTTGTCTTTGTTGTTTTGAAGGAGAGGTAATTTGTGATGGCTTTTTTTGCCACGTAAGACAGTATCTTGCTGTTCCCAGGTGCCCACAGTCCATCTGGTCCCCGTTACGGTGTGAGCACGTTGGCTTTTTCTCTTACCCACAAGCTTTTTCTCTTGCTGTCCCAAGCTTTTTCTCTTGCTGTCCTGCCCTGTGCACTTAGCGACTTCCCTTCGCAGCTGTGGATCTGACCTTGGATCAGTTCGCTCCTCGGTCCGGAGCAATCCTCATTTGCCATATTTCACAGAATCATAGAGTATGCTGAGTTGGAAGGGAGCCATGAGGATCATTGTGTCCAGCTGCTGACCTTGCAGAGGATGCCCCAACAATCCCATCCTGTGCCTGAGAGTGATGTGCAAACACTTCTTTACCTCAGGCAGGCTGGGGGTTGTGACCCATCCCTGGAGAGCTTGTTCGGTGCCAGACCACCCTCTGGGTGAAAAACCTTTTCCTGATAGCCAACCTAAACTTCCCCTGACTCAGCTCTAGCTGTTTTGTCAAGCCCTGTCACTGGTCAGGAGAGTGAAGAGATCTGTACGTGCCCTTCTGCTGCTCCTCAGGAGGATGCTGAAGACCCCAGTGAGGTCTGACCTCAGTCTCCTCCAGGCTGAGCAAACCAAGTGCCCTCAGCTGCTCTTTGTCAGGCTTCCTCTTCAGACCCTCCACCATCCTCATGGCCTCCTCTGCACATTCTCTAACAGCTTAATGTCGTTTATATGATTGCCCCCAGCAGCTGATATGAGGCCGCCCCAGCGCAGAGCAGAGCGGGACAATCCCCTCCCTCACCTGTCTGGTGATACCCCCGGCACATGATGGGCCCTCCTGGTGGCCAGGTCACTGCTGGCTCGTTCTGACAAATGTCATTGTCAAATCCAGGCCTTCCACTTAAATTAGTGTCATAAAAGTACTTTTCCCCATACATTTTTAAAAAATGGTGATGTAAATTTAATTTTAACAAATGGCACTGTACACGTGTAGCAGAAATTTGTCGTTCTCCATGTGAGTCATGTAAATCTCTTTTTAATTTCCTCTTCTTTGGTGCCAGCGTAACTTCACACTGCCTGCAGTCTCCTTTCTTCCCTGTCACAGGTGCACATGACCTGGTGCTTAGCATTCTAAGGTTTTAAAATAAAATTTCAGAGCACTTCTGCTGATGATAAATGCTGCTCAGCCAAGCAGGGGCTGGGGCAGGGCTGCAGTGTGTCCTTCTGCTCAGGTGAGGCAGAGGATTCCCTGCACATGCCCTGTCAGCATGTCATCTGCACCTTGACTATCTGAGGAATGCAGAAACACAGAAGATGGTTGGATTTATTCCTTTAAAATGTTAATAATTTGTTATAGGGCTTACTTAATGATAATATTTGTGGCTCTTAGGTTTGTTTTTTTTTTTAAGCATTAAAATAACCCGTTTTTTTTAAAGCAGTGGGCTACGCTGAGTTTTGTTTGAAATAATTTCAGTATTGGGGACTAACAGCATTGAGCTGCATCAACACTCTCCCAAACATCAATAAAATGCAGTATTTTGTACTTTAATATTTTCTTGTGTTGCTTTATTAAGTAACACTCTGTTTTGTCTTCATTGCATTTCTAGTGTTTTTTTAAAAACAAAGCTTGGGGTTTTTTTGCATTTTTTGTTTGCTGTAGCACATCCAAATTTGTTGAATTGTTACAATGTTTGGGAATAAAGCATCTCTTTGAGCAAGGAAACTTAATTTGGAACTAATATGAGCAGATAAACACTTAACTGGACTTTTGAACTGTTTTGATAAAAATTTTAATGTGGAATATCATTGCAGGCGGATTTCTGTGTTCTTTCTGTGAGAAAAAGTTTGTCTGGAGCATTTTTGGATGCTTAAATGTCAGCAGCTTTAAATTCCAGCAGCTTTAGATTCCATTAGGAATTGATGTGCAGAGGGGCAGTTGCAGGCCCGGAGCCCGCAGCTGCCTCGCGGCTTTCCGAGTCTTCCTGAACGAAGCAATAAATTCCTGGGAACAGCATGAATAAATACCTGGGACCCGAGCTGCCCGCTCTGCCTGGAGGGTGTCTCGCCCCACGGCCTGGAGAGCTTGTGCCACTGAGTTCTGCTCAGCACTGACCGCTCCCGGTGGGATCTCGCACGGAGCTGTCGGGGTGTCTGTTCCAAAACACCTGGAAATAAACCCTGCGTTTTTGTGTTGCTGTGTGTGCCTGGCTTCACTGTCTGGTGCTCTTCACACCAGCCCATACAGAAATACTTGGGATTGCAAAAGCAATTGTAGAAACCTGACCTTGCTCATAATTGTGTTCTTTGTAAGAACTTACTTCTGTTAATGAAATGATACCTACACAGCACCTGTAAAATCCATGACGCACGGTCCGTGCTGCTCTCTGAGTTCCTCGTGGGAGGATGCCGCGGGTGCAGGAGGTGCTTGTCTCGAAGGAGTTCTCAGATGGACACCTGAGTCCAGTGCTCCAGTCCCTGTGGCAGCTGATTCACCAGCTCGTGTCTGTTTGTTGTAGCTGGGGAATGTGGCACAGCTGCTCGGACCCTGGGTCATGCTTGGTCTCTGTTATCGTCAGGGGTCACAGTAACCTCTCGGATGCTTGGTCAGCATCCCTCAGCATCACAGTAGCTTCACCAGCAGCAGAATCTTCGGTATCACCACTGAGAAATCCTGGAGACCAGCGAGCTCCCCCATTGGACTCGTGCCCTGGGTTTTCACAGCTGAGTCCATCCTGATTTCCACTGGGCCATTTGGAAACTCCCCAGCCAGCTGGGATGCCCAGAGCACACTCCCTTCCTCCCCACCACCACAGCCACAAGTCTTTCCTGCTCAGTCTAGGTTACAAACCTCCAGAACTATTTCTGACAGGCCAGCACAAGGCAATCAGCCATGCTCCTGAGTCAGAACTTACTGATAAATGTGTCAGAATCCCTCCCAGGCGTGGTGCAGGGCAACTTCTAACACCATTGCTGCTATCAGAGAGTGCTTCATTTAGCATCCAAGAAATTCCAGCAGAGTCCAGCACAAGGGACACTTGCTGTGGGGCAGGAAGAGGCACACAGAGTGTGCTGGGTGAGCTGTAACTCCCATCACAGGCCCTGTGCTGTGTTCTGGCTCCTTCCCCACACTGGGACTGTGGTGCTGCCAGCTGCTTGCCCTGGGACCCTTCCCTGCTGCCCACTGCAACCTCCTTGCTCCCTCCCCTTGTGCTGCCGGCCCCAAAAGGCACCGGTTCCATGTCTGTCCCCTGCCAGGGCGAAGGCACGGGGCAGAAGGCACAGGTGGCTGTGGGGCAGTGGGGCTCGTCCTGGGGCAAAGGGATGGGAAAACCAGTCCAAACGCACCTCAGCCTGGTGGATCAGCCACTGGCACCACTGTTGAACCTGGACGTGCCAGAGGGGCTCCCGTGTCCTCCTGTGTGGGGCCGGACACCGTGGAGTGGTGTGGTGGGGCTGAGAGGAAGAGGAGGGAGGAGGAGGATGGCCGATGGAGAGCCACAGCTCCCAAGGAACCCGAGTCCAGGTGTGCTCTTCCACACGTTCCCTGGCGTGAGGCCTGGGAGCACGCGGAGCTGGAAGGAGGCTGGTTCAAGACTGGTGAGAGTGACCTCCACATCGCACTGTGGGGACACCTGTGGGGTGGCTGGGGTGGCTGGCACTGCACGGCTGTGACTGGTGTGTGACAGGGCTGTCCTGCCTGCCACACGGTCACAGATGGTGGGAGGGCACATGGGGAGGGGCCATGGCAAGGCCATTGTGCACCCCTGGGGGCAGGTCCACTCCCATCCCGCAGGACGGGCCAGCTGAACCCCAGGCTCATCAAAGCTGTGGCTGCCCAAACCCTGGCAGTGCCCCAGGCCAGGTTGGACAGGGCTTGGAGCAGCCTGGGATAGTGGAAGGTGTCCCTTGCCCATGGCAGGGAGTGGAATGAGATGATCCTTAAGGTGCCTTCCAACCCAGCCCATGGCATGATTCTGGGATCAATGGCACAGAGGGATGGGCTCCAGGCTCCAGCCCCCCTTTATGGAAGTGGGACAGTGGCTGCAGGATACACAAGTCCCCAGAGCCCTCGAGATGTGCCCATCAGGCCTCTCCTGGCAGCTGGAGGCTCGGGCCCTGCTCAGGCTCTCCTCTGCACCAGCACAGGTCACTGCCATCTGAGAAACACGAGGGCAGCTGCAGCCAGAACCTACAAAGGGGTAGCAGAACCTCCCAGTGAATTCCAGTTCGCCATCCACTTTGGAGCCTGGAATTGGTTATGGATACAAAAGGCAGAGCTGGAGGTGCCAGGGGAGCTGCACAAGCCTGTTTTGTGCTTTTCTTTAGACTCCTCGAGCAGAGGATCATGCGGTGGCACTGATTCCACAGGACCATTTAATGGGTGGGCTGGCAGCAGCTCCCGTGGCAGCAGCAGCTCCTGTGGCAGCAGCAGCCTGCACGGACAAAGCTGTCACCTCTCCTCCCTCCCTGGCTACAAGCCCAGGTAAGGCACTCCTGGCCTCTCACAGTGCCCAGGAGGCAGGTTTCGAGGACAGATGCTGCTGCAGCAGCTCCCTTACGGTGGTTCCAGCACGGCAAGCGTTCCCCAGCCCAGGGCCAACCCCTCTCCACGGGCTGCTGGCACCTGCAGTGTGCCCCAGCACGTGCCCTGTTCTCAAAAAGCACGAGCACGACACCCTCGCTGCTGCTCTTTAATGGCTGCTGGCCACGCACAGGGCAGGGGCCACGGGCTGGCCCTCCACACCACGGCCGTCCCACGGCGCTGCTGGAGCAGGGTCTGGCCATCACAGCTTCAGCTCGTGGGGCATGGGCTCCCCCCGCAGCCCGGCCAGCAGGTTGTTGGCCGCCAGCACTGCCATGGTGCTCCTCGTGGCGTACGTGGCGCTCCCGATGTGCGGCAGGATCACTGCAGGGACAGGGAGGGACACTGCTCACCCCTCAGCCTCGCACACCCCACTTCACGCTGCCAGAGGTACACTATCTGTGCAGATGTTACCAACTGTGTGTTAATCAATATGTAATGTTACTGTTACGAGTAATGTATTTAATAAATGCACCTGTATGAATTACGTCCTGCCTGGTCTTGTTTCAGAGCTCCCAAATCCCCAAGTACTGCAAATATCTCCAGTCAGTCTCTGCTTTTATCACTTCTCAGAGTGTCTACTTTGAGAGCCAATGCAAGCAAATAAAAAATGAGTTTAGCGAAAAGATAACAGCTACAGGTTTGTATTTCAGAAACAGACACTCAGTCATGGGCAGTTCCAAATTTTCATGGATGGTTTCTCTTTGGAAACCATACTTTTGTATGTTTGGAAAAAAAATATGTTTGGAAAACATACTTGTCCCACTCCAGAGAACCCCTCCCCCTGGAGGGAGGACATCCTGCGAGAGACCAGCCAAGCAAGCTCCTCCCTAGCCATCCTTCCTCACCTCCACCATCCTCCTCCAGAGAAGACAGATCTCAATCCAGGACCCGCACCTGCCCCACGTCCCACCTTCCTGATGCCTGGAACTCTCCAGGTAACAGGCTGACAGCCCAGCAGCGCTCCTGAGACCAAGACTCCTCCAGGCAAACTCAGCAGCCCACTTTTAGCCAGTGGGAAACTTTTCTAGCACAATATGCACCCAGGAGCCCACAGAATACCAGAGCTGGACAGGGCTTGAGCTGGGAATTGGTTTCTCATTCGTGCACTGGCTGATATTGGACTCTCGGTGAATAGCACACACTGAATGAAGAGCCATCACAAAGGTACTAAAACTGAGCCTACCTCAATGGCTTTCTGGGAAATTGAAACAGCTCCCACACTTGTTTGACATCACATTGATGAGTTTTTAGCCCACAGCAGCTCCCTGCATTGTACAGTAGCCCACCTGAAAAAACCTGACCTGCCTGTCCTTCTGTGCTCTGGTGCCCACTGGCACCAGCAGATCGATGGGGACCTGGAGTCCCTGTCACACCTGTCACTGGGCCCCCGAGGCAGCATCTGCTGGAGGAGGGGTCTGACCACCCCCTACTGGGCACTCACCACAGTTCTTGAGGGAGAGCAGGGGGTGGTCAGTAGGCAGCGGCTCCGGTGTCGTGACGTCCAGGCCGGCAGCTGCGATCTGGCCGCTGGTCAGTGCATCGTACAGGTCCTCCTGGTTCACCACAGCCCCCCTGGCAAACGTGAGGGGTGACAGGCTGGCGTCACTGCTGGGGTCCTGCAGGCTCCCAGGGGCACAGAGGCAGTGGGTCCCCAGGGCTGCCTAAGAAGAGGCCAGACCCTCCCTGGACGTGCCAGAACCTCCCAGCACAGTGAGCTGCTCCTGCTCCAGCTGCCCACAGTGGGAGAGAAGAGCTAGGTGCTCCCTGAATAATTTATCTTGCCTTTGGCTCAGTCCCAAGGGGCCTTGGGCAAACGTTGCCAGCGGGTGCAGCCATGAAGGCTGCACGTGCTGTCTGCACTCAGCCCAGCACATCCCCCGACACTCACAGCCTGGAGGGGCGACAGCCGCTCTCCCCGGCACGGGACTGGGCTGCCAGTACCTGCTTGTGTTGACAAACACAGAAGTCTTCTTCATCCTGCCAAAGAAGTCCTTGTTGCACATCCCCTGGGTGGCTGGTGTCAGGGCACAAGTCACCACCACAAAGTCTGACTCCTCGGCCAGCCTGGTGAGCGGGACTGAGAGAAGAAACAGAAACATCCCACTGCAGCAAACACCTTCCCTCAGCCAAACTCCAGGGGCAGCTGCACTCCCTCCTGTCATCCCAGCAGGACACCTTGGTACTCATCCCGCAGGGACAGTCCACAAGACCCTCCCCTCCTCCTAGGAGCAGCTGTCACATTTTGCCCCTGTTCACTGTGTCCAACTTCCTCGTGGGAATGAAACTGACAGAAAATCACCAATGCATGGACACATGGGAAGGGGAACAGTGGCAGTATCAGCTGCAGCCTACAGCTCTCACAGTGGTCTGACGAACGCCTGCATGTCCAGCCTTCGCCTGGCCCGGAGGAGGCAGGGTCGTCCTGGTCACCCCCCACTGCCTTGCGGGGCATGTCTGGGACATGGCACTCCCTCCCTTGCTGGCCCCTCACACTGGGCACGCCCAGGAGCCCCCCAGACGCCCCAGCTTGTGCCCTCCTCCACTGGCCCACCCTGCAGGTGACAACCCTGTGAGCGGCACCTCGCGGGAGCTGTCCCAGCCATGGTGCTCCACCACTGCCGACCGACACCGCCCCTGCCCTGGTGCCGTCCTTACCGAACTCAGCCCCAAACTCTGCCGCACTCTCCGGTTTCGGGCCACTGCCAGTGTACAGAAACTTCCTGACCCCAAATGGCTTCAGGCGCCGGGCAACTGCCTGTCCTAGGAGTGAGGGAGAGCGGTGTGGGGCTGCTGTGGCTCACGACACGTGTGGGGACCAGTACCCGAAGCCACTGAGGGCTGCTGCAGTGGGATCACTCTTTCCTGGCTGTTCTCAGCCGGGACTGCAGGGTGGGGGTGGAGATGTTCCTCTGTGGAAAGGGGCCCATGGACACTGAACCCGTGACTGCCCTCAGGAGCAAACTGGGGAGCAAGGACAGGAACGGTGGCCTGCTGGCAAAGTCCACAGCTGGACGGTGCCGAGTGTCGCGTGGACTTTGCCACTGCATTTGTTTACCTGCAGACCCCGGTGCAGGTACAGGCTGCTGCAGGGACTGGAGGTGGTGGAAGCACTTGAGGCTTTAAGGCTGAGGCTGATGAGCCAGTAGAGCTGCTGGGAGAGGCTCTGCACAGTTCCCCTCGCTGTGCTCATGGGCTCTAACCAGCTCACCACCTTGGCTGAGGCACAGTCCCAGAACAGTCTAGGTTGGAAAGGACTGCAAAGACCATGCCATTCCAACCCTCTCACCTCCAGCAGGGACACCTCTCAGCAGCCCTGGCTGAAGGTGAGGCTCCAAACCCACCCTGCCACAGCTGGAGACACAGAAGCCTGCTCTCTGGACTGCACTTACCTATCCTGCCCAGCCCGATGATGCCCACGGTGCTGTCAGACAGGCCATATCCACACATCCACAGGGGCTTCCACGTTGTCCAGCCGCCACTGGCAGAGAGAGTGGGACAGAACAGGTGTTATGGAGAGCAGCTCAGGGCCCAGCCCAGGTGCCCGGTGTGAGCTGCATGAAACCTCGGGCCCTCGTCACCAGCCCATGTGGCACAGCTCTGGGGCAGTGGGCACTCACCTCTTCACCTGCTCTGCTGCCTCTGGCAGCCGGCGGCACGTGGACAGCAGCAAGGCCACAGACAGCTCTGCGGTGGCGTCGGTCAGCACGTCGGGGGTGTACCCCACACGGATCCCCCTGCCAGGCCAGACGGGGCTCTGGGGCAGCCTCGGGGTGCTCCCCAAGCACCTCCAGGCTGGCTGCCAGCACTGTGCCTGTCTCAGGTACCCGGGCACATCCCTTCGGCTCTCAGCCCTCCTGCCACACCCTTTCCCCAGGTTGTCCTTGCTTCTCCCCAGCACCCAAACGCTCCTGCAGCCCTAGTGGGGTTGGGGAGACCCCAGCCATGATCTGGCAGTAGAGGGGTGCAGGCAGCTGACCCATCCAGCCTCATGCTCTGTGAAAGCCCAGCTGCCAAAAGGGACCAGCGGGATGTGGGGTGTGTCAGGGGAAGGGGTGCAGAAGTAGGAGGACAGTGCAGGGGGGCGCAGAGCTTGGGGAGAGCACAAAACATGGGGGTGGGTCAGCGCAGGGGGAAGGTTGGAACAGGAGGTGTCAGAGCTCGGGGGTGTCAGAGGTGGCGGGGGACAGAGCAGGGGAGGACAGGGGCAGCGTTACCGCTTCTTGATCTCGTCCAGAGCGAGGTGGTCGAAGCCCACGGACAAAGTGCTGATGACCTTCAGGCCGGGCCCTGCAAGACACGATGGGCGCTGCCGTGCCTGTGCCAGGGGCGCGGGGGACGGGGCTGGGGAAGCAGGGGGTCCCGCACGCACCGGCCGCGTCCAGCACCTCGCGGTCGATGCGGTCGGAGAGGAGGCAGAGCAGCCCCCGCGCCCCCGCCACGCCCGCCAGCAGCTCGGTCCGCGGCACCGGCTCCTCGGAGTCCCACTGCTGCACGCGGCACCTGCGGGGCAGCGCGGCGTCACCGACCGGCACCGGCACCGGCACCCGCACCGGCACCGGGACCCGCACCGGCACCGGGACCGGCATCGGCACCGACCGGCACCGGGACCCGCACCGGCACCGCGACCGGCATCGGCACCGACTGGCACCGGGACCCGCACCCGCACCGGGACGCGCACCCGCACCGCGACCGGCACCGCGCCGTCACCGACCGGCACCGGCGTCGGGACCGGCACCGGGACCCGTACCGGGACCGACACCGGGATCCGCACCAGCACCGGCACCGGTACCCGTACCAGGACCGGAACAGGCACCGGGACCCGCACCGGCACTGTTACCGACCGGCACCGGGACCCGCACCGGGCCGTGCAGCGGCCCCGCTCTCACCCGCTCGCCTGCGACAGCACCCGCAGCCCCTCGGCCGGGATCCGCCGCGTCACGAACACCGACATGGCCGCTGCCAGCGCCGGGGCCCGCCGTGCGCCCGCCACCGCCCGGGACAGCGCGGGGGAGACCGGGGCAGACCGGGAGAGACCGGGAGAGACCGGGACAACCTGGAACAGCCCGGGACAACCTGGAACAGCCCGGAACAGCCCGAGAGAGACCAGGGCAGCCCGCCCACCGCGTCGCGCAGCCCCGCCCCGCCCCGTCCCGCCCCGCGGGGTCCTACACCGACAGACGGACATCCCTACCGTGTGTGTGTGTTCGTAGACGGACATACGGACATTCCTGCACAGGAAAAGGAGGCTCAGGGGGGACCTTGTGGCTCTGCACAACTCCCTGACAGGAGGGGGCAGCCGGGGGGGGGCGGGCTCTGCTGCCAGGGAACAGGGACAGGAGGAGAGGGAACGGCCTCAGGCTGGGCCAGGGGAGGCTCAGGTTGGACATCAGCAGGAATTTCCCCATGAAAAGGGTAGTCAGGCCTTGGCAGGGGCTGCCCAGGCCCTGGAGGTGTCCAGGGAAGGGCTGGAGGTGGCACTCAGAGCCCTGGGCTGGGGGCAAGGTGGGACTCCGTGGTGTCAGAGTTTTTCTCCAGCCCAACGGGTTCAGTGCTGTGATATCCATGCGCACGCACATCTGTGCACGCACTCCTACACACAGACACGTCTGTCTGCCCGCACATGCACACGCACAGGGACACACCTGCGTACACGAGTGTGGTCATCATTACACACACACACACACGTTGGGTGCTGTTCTGGCGTGAATTCCCCCCCACAGCCTCTGGTGGCAGCTTTGGGGCGTCCCAGAGGCTACAGATGGGACAACTGCCACCTCTCACTATGTCGAACAGACTCTGCTCATTAATTAACCCAGATTTACATTGTCTGGAGACCTGGTCCGAAGACGTTCTGTGACTGCAGGTACAGGGCAGGGGACCCCAAGAGAACCGTGAGCTCGATAAGTAACGCAGCTGTGCTGCCTCTCGGAATGAGCACAGAGGCAGACAGGTAAAGACGACACATCTGTGGGCAGAGGGAACATGGAGTTGCAGGTATATATACCAAAATACTGCTCCGTGTGGGATTCGTTCTGCTGCTCAGGGTGGGATTGCCCTTTATCATGATGTACCATCAGCATGCTGTCAGATTATGCCAGCAGAATTGGTTTTATTTTTTAATAATTGCTTGAAAGTTTATTTTATGCTGCTGAGCTGGGTATCTTTCGAGCCGACACCTTATCTCCCTCCCTGATCAGGTTGGGATTAGTGTCGGGAGTACCTGCTCTCCAGTGTGACACCTCCAGGCTCATCCTGCCGGGGTTTTCCAATTCCCACTTCCCCATCCCAGTGGATGTGGTGGAGTCACTCCCTCAGACACTTTAGCAACCTCCAAGCTCTGGGCCAGTGCCCCCAGTGGCACCAGAGAGATGGAGACCCCTGGAGAGGGTTTATTTACAAAACCAAGTGCACAGTACTGGCCACAACGTGGCTTTATCAGCTAAAAGCACCTGTAAACCATTTCCTTCACCGTGGCTTCAGGGGCGGAGTCCCCCAGCCCTCCTTGGTCCCTCTGAGGGCGAGGTCGTGGTGCTGTGCTCCTGCACTGCACCTCCCAGGGGCCCTTGGCAGCAGAGCCACAGAGTGCCCCTGGCTCTGGACAACCAGCTCTTGTTTCCCACTTTGGTCTTTTCCGGATAAAACCCCCAGGCGTGTGTAAATGCCTCATTCCGTTTGCACCTCCTGATTTGTTCCAGGCAGACCGTCCCAGCTCCGGGAAACTGAAACCCTTTCAAAGAGAGCTGGAAGAGAAGGAGAGGAATGGGTGATGGGACACCCAGTGCCCTCCCACACCTCTCTGCCACCCGGTGTGGCTGCCACATCTCCACACTCCCGAATCCCCCTCTTGCTGCTAAGTGGGAAGGAAGTGGGAATGCCACCGTCTCTGGTACAGCTGGAGTGTGACTGATGTCAGGGTGGGACCGAACAACCACCAGCTTTCCCTCTGTGAAGGGAAACACCAGCCACCCCAGGCAGAGACGGCAGTCCTTCAGAGGACATGGGAGTGTGGAGGCGTGGCAGCCCCTTCCAAAAAGCCAGAGAATGGCTTGGTCTCTGCCCATCCCATCCCATCCCATCCCATCCCATCCCATCCCATCCCATCCCATCCCATCCCATCCCATCCCATCCCAGGTTTTGAGGAGGAAAATCACTCTAGGGAGTGCAGTGATTGATGTTGATTTCCTGGGGATCTGTGCAGACGGGACGGGAGAAGCCCTGAGGACTGGTAATGGGACCAAATCCGTGCCCACAGCCTGTCATCCCCTTCCCTGAGCCTGTTTGCTGGGATCCACCTGGTTAATCCATAACCTGCTCGGGGGCACGCCTGCACTCCTCTCCAGAGTGTACTGTGTGTTCCCAGGGACAGAGCCGTGTGCCAGCCGTGCTGCTGGGGAGGGGGAGCTGGGCACCAGCAGGGCCGTGCCAGTGGCTCCGTGTGCTCCTCACCCTGGCAAGTGCTGGTGTTCTCCCCAGTGCCCTTCAGCCGTCCTCTCATGCCACGGGGTAGGGCCTGGATGTGCTGCTGCTCCCTCCAGCACCTTTCTCCCTTTGTCACCCCAAGTCCGGGTGTCTGTGTCCCTCCTGCTGCCTGCTCCCACACTGGGTTCCTGGCGGTGTGAGAGGGATGCCAGGAGTGCTGGCCGGGCAGGGGCATGTGGCCCCTGCCTGGGTTTATTCCTGGCAAAGCCAGCAGTCTCTGGCTGGAAGGGGCCACTGTGAGCTGGAGCCAGCCAGCCTGGCAGCACAACAGTGCATCCCCAGCAGTGTGGGACTTCGCCCATCAGCCTTGTCACTGCCTCACCATCACCGACTGCCCTGGCACGAGAAGATTCCCTGGCGGACTTTCCTTCCTTGCCCACGAGGCTGGGAGAGCCTGCAGTGCCAGGCTGGTCCCACTGCTGTGCCTGCGCTGGCAGGGCTGTTGTGGTCCTGCCACCCCCACCAGTTCCTCGGGCAGGGGGAGCAGAGCAGCACGTGGGGGCACGCTGCCCACCCAGCTGGGGCCCAAAGCCACAGAAGCCTGGCTTTTCCCACCCTGTCTTGCTTGGAGCTTCCTTCTTGCTGCTGCTCCCGCCGGCCTTGCTGTGCCCACATCCCTGTGTCCCTGCTGCACCTGTGTCCCCTCGCCCCCTGACTGCACCCACAGCCCCACTGTGCCTGTGCCCCCATGTTCCTGACGGACCCTGCCCCTCCATGCCCACGCCCCCTCCATGTCCCCCCACGTTCCCCCACGTCTCCTCGTGTGCCTCGCTGCCGCTTCAGGCCCTGCAACGCCCAGCACTCCATCAGCCAGGTGAAATCTCACCTCCATTGCAGGGCAGGAGTGTGCTTGGGCTGTCAGACTCTTGCCACAAGGTTACATTTAAGGCATTTTCAGAGGTTTCCTCTAGGCAGGGAAAACATATTGTTCCCATCAGGGATTTCAACCACATCGGTTTCCTTAATCCTCCTTAAGGGATAGCTGGGATTTTGTATCTGGGAGCAACTGAAATGATGCTGTTCTAAGGAGTGATATTTTAATTGTCTCTTAAAAGAGGCCTTTAAAAGAAGGCTCAAAGCTCTGCCTGGAGTGAATTCACAGTGGCCATATATCAGCCGTAGTGCCCTATGCAGCCTGTGTGATGAGAGCTTGTCCGGGACAACTGGTGAATCCTATAAATGGGAATTAACCCAATTGCCAAAAGACAACTTCCTCTTTTTAATGCTCTTGGTGAAAGCACAGCAGTGTGCTTGGGGCAGTACCTGCGGCGTGGCAAAGGGGAGAGGGACAAGGCACAGCAGAGGAAAGCAGGATGAGGATAACCACAGAGTATTTAAACAAAATGCAGAAAAAAGGCAGGCAGATGGCATGAATATTAGTGCATGAAAATGACTAGCACTCTGAGAATTTCCCAGTGTACTTCTAACTGGTTTGGGCTTGCTTTTATAATTAATTTATGGAAAGCACTTAAATTGGGAATAAACACAATCTCACAAATCCCTCCTAATCTCTGCCTGTATTTTTGAAATGATACCCTGAAGGTATAGTTCCTCACAGCGATTAAACTGCTTTTCTTTTAAGAATTAAAAAGGACCTTTTCCATGTGGTCATGTGCTGTGCAAGCAGCCAGGCCCAGGCTCTGACCTGCTCCAGATGCAATATACTGTTGGAAGTGCCCGGGTAGGGCATTTCCCCATCGGACTGCTGGATGCCAAATCTGCCAATATTTTCATTTTAGATTCATGTATTTTAATGCAAAATATGACCCAGTGTGTTGTCAGCCTACGACTCAGAAGCACTCAGCTATTAGCATAAATTTAGAAAAGGAAAAGAAATGTATTTAATTAAGTGGCTGCTTTCCCTTGTTGGTGAGAGCCGAGCTCTCTCTGTGGGTGGGATGTGCAGAAGGTGCTCGGGGCAGCACTGAGTGAGTGGGGGGCTCCGGGGTGCCCTGGTGGATTTGGGTCTCTGGGTGCAGGCAGAGGCAGGTTGGGACAGCTCTGCACAAGAGCAGAAGCCTGTTTACTTCTAAGAGACACAAGCTGTGCCCCGTGGCCACCCTACCTGGGCTTTGGATGCTGCTGGCCCTGCTGCAGGTGCCAGAGAGCTGGCTGGGCCTTGTGCTCCTCTGCAGAAGGGAGGAGCAGCGAGGGGCAGAAAAGCACGGTGTGGGATGCTCCCCACTGTCTCCAGTGGGACACGGGTCCCCAGGGTGCTCCTGGCTGGGGGGTTGTGCCCGGAAAGGGTCCAGGAGCGACCACATGAAGTTTATTACATGGCTTATTGTGCTTCAACATGGAAATCCAGGTAAGAATCACCCAGGGCATGCTCTTTGGTTTGGCCTGTGCAGCTCAGTTATGCGGGGGAGAAGCTTTTTCCTTGTTTCCTCCAGCCCCCTCTCCATGTAACAAGTAATGGAAGAACACTGTGGTATTGGGGAAGTCCTTCACCCTCACAGACATGGGGACATGGGGACATGGGAAGACTGCCCATCTGCAGCCGTGGGGGGGCTGGTCTGCGCGTCCCGGACGAGTGCTCCCCATTCTGCTGGCTGATGGGTGTGCCCCTGCAGCTCCAGGGAGGACTTGGGACATGGACACATGGGCAACAGGAGAAGAGGAGGGCAGGGGGTGATGTTGTGGTGCCAGCTGCCACAGCAGGTGCCACCAAAGGCATGTGGCTGGCACCTCTCACTGCCTGGGGATGGCCGACAGCCTGGCCAGGAGGGCAAGGTCTGGCAGTGCCAGCCCCGCCGTGTGCCTGAGCCAGTGCTGCGCAGTCCTCGTGGCACTGCTCCCCGTGGTGCTGCTCCCCGTGGGGCTGCTCTCCACTGCAACCCCTGCACATCCCTCAGGCTGCAGCTCCAGCTTGCCAGAGTGGGTCTAGAAGCTGGGTTGGTTTTTGCAAATTCTGTATAATATATGTATTATATAATGCAATATCTATTACATATGTAGGATCTATTTTATAGGGCTATTTATTTCTTTCCTGCTGCAGTAGTTTGTTCCATCACAACCTTCCCAGGGTTCTGCATGCTTTTTTTTGCTCAGCATTTCCCTCCTACACACAGGAGCGATAGGTTTTAACACAGTGTTTCTGTTCTTCAGGGAAAAAGAGAATGTGAAAGACTGAACGGGATCTTTGTTTTCAAAATAATGCTGCAGTAATTAAAATGCTTGGAAAGGTGTTCTGTTCCCAGAAGTAATAAATAGTTTTGACTGTTTCTCCCCATTAATTGCACATTAAATGTTAAATACGTGTATTTTATAACATGCGTATTCACCCACCTGCTTGCTCTGAAAGTTAAATGCGTGTTTGAATATGCATTATACCCTTTAATGCACAGTAATTATTTGGTACATTATTACAGGCTCTTCCTGAGCCACCCCTTCCCAGGGAGTAGGTTTTTGTGTCGGCTCCAGGGGGTGCTTGGTGCCAGGGCTGGGGGTCATGGGAGCAGGCAGCAGCTCTTCTCTGGGGGGACCACGTGCACGCGGGGTGACTGCCAGTGCCAGCTGGGAAAGGTCCAGGGAGGTCGCTCAGATTTCTTTTTCTCGTGCAGATCACAGCTGAAGAGGTCCAGTTTCAGCTGTCCATAGTGCAGGCTCCAGACTCTGTGACCAAATGGTCACCTCCTGCCAGCCTTCACCAGGGGCTCTGTGTTCTCAGACTTTCTTAGGAAGCATTGCTTGCATCGTCTCAACTGTAAAAGCTGAAGCCTGCCCAGCTGAGGGCAGCAGGACCACCAGTGTTTGGGGCAGAACCAAGAGGGTTTGGGGAAGCACAGGCCAGGCCATTCCTCTGGTGGCTGTCACCTCCTAGGATCACCTGGTTCTGCCTTGGGACTGTGGCACGTTACAGCGTGCAGAGTCTCCAGCCCTCGGGGAGAGTGGGAACAGATTTTGTCAGGTCTTTTGATGGCTGGGGGACATCTGGAGTGTCTGAAAGCTCATAAGCCATGGTCAGAACACGCAGTAAATCTGATCTCCCTGATCTCCCTCCCCTGCCGTGTGGAACACAGGCAGTGGCTCCCACCAGCTAAGCTGGTGCTGGGTTAAAGATGAAATAACAACCTGGCACTGGGCATCGTGGCCCCAAGCAGACATTTTGCTGCTGCATCCCTTCCTCCTGCTGCTGCTCCCAGCTGCTTCTGGAGCTCCACCAGCCCCCAGGATGGTCCCTGTGGGGACCACATGCCCCTGAGAGCAGTGCTGAGCTCCCCACAGAAGCAGGCCACGGCACACTGCACTGGTGTGGCAGAGCTGGGGCAAGCCCAGAGCAGAGCTGGGAAAGGGGAAAGGGATCCACATCCCTTGCCTGGCACGGTCCCGAAACAGAGGACATTCCAGCCCCATGTGTGGGTCCTTCCAGCAGACCCACATCTTCTCTGCAGCCATCTCTCTCAGGTGCCTCTGTGCGTGGGAGGGAGGGCACGGACCTGTTCCCAGCTGGCTGCCACTCGGCAGCGCCACGGCTGTGCCCCGTCCCCAGGAGCCACGGCTGGTGGCCGTGCTGCCAGCGATAGGTCCGGCTGCAGCTTCTGAGGAACAATGCGCTCCTACTGTATGGTACCAGATTGTACATCAAAACTATTATTTCCAACATCTCTGGCTTAATTGTAAAACTATAATACAAATGACATTGGGGGTTTGCTGGAGTTAAATTTTAATAGCAAGCCAGCGCCCTTTTAATGACATTTTATACATTTAAATTGGGCATGATCCCTTTGGGAACAGTAATTTTATTCATGGAGATTATGTCTAATTTGAATATAAAAACACCACTAAAAAGATATTGGATTTGCTATTTTTCACTTGCAGGAGCTCCGGAGTCCAATCTTCCCAACTGACGGGGCTTTGGCAGATTGAAAAAGCCCTACAATCCCCCACCCCAACTTCCTTCCAGGAAAGTGCAGTACAGAGATCCGTGTGAGCCCAGTCACTCCCAGTAGCAGCCCGGGCTGGCTCCCAGCAGGCTCTGAGCTGTGCCAGCTCTGCCTCGCACCGGGATGAGGGGCACGAGGCCACGGGGCAGCCACCCGCGATGGGCCGTGGTAGAAGAGTCCTGGGTTCTGCTCCAGCCCCTGCACAGATCCTGCTGCAGCTGCGCTGGAGCCTCTAAGGATGGCAGCTGGCTCCACCATTGCTCCTCCTTGTGCTGGAGCTGGCCAGAGCCTCCCAATTCCAGCGGCAAGCTAACGTGACTCCTGTCAGATTGGCGGGTGCCTTGGCTGGGGTGGTCCTTTCCTCCCTCGAAGGCAGGAAGGGGTCTGGCTGACGCTGTGCTTTGGCAGCAGCAGCCCCCCTTGTTCTTTCCAGTGACAGCAGAGTTAGAGATTGATAGCTGACAGGCACAGCCCGGCAAGGACTGTCACCAGCCCGCACTCAGCCCTGGCTGTACGAGGGACCCTCGGTGGCTGGTGCTACTTTGGAGAGCAAGGAACGCAGGCACACACAGAGCCAGCACTGAGAGGCACTGGCACAGAACAGCCAGAGCCGAGGGGTGTCCGTGGGCACCGGGGTAGCTCCTGCAGAGGCCGGGTTCCTTGCCAGGGAGGATGCTGAGCAGAGGTGTCAGCCTGGTGGGCAGCGCCCTCGGGTCTCCTCTGCTGGGGTGGCTGGCAGGAGCCGAGGCCAATCCCAGCTGTCGTGGCTGCCCCACGCTCTGTGAGGCTGCCGGAGGAGGACAGAGGTGCTGGGGTGAGGTCCGCGTGTGAAATCGGCTCCTTCTCACTCGGACACCGGCATAAAGCCACAGCCATGGCAAAACCTCTCGGCTCCTCGGGGGAGCGTGTGGAGCAGCCGTGCCCTGGAGGGGAGGCAGGAGCCTGCGGGGCCCGGGGGTGCAGCCGCGGGGTCCCAGCAGCAGCGGCCGCTCGCAGCCGGCCCCGGCCCCGGCCGCAGCCCCGGCATCGCGGGGCCGATAACGGCGCGGCAGCCTCGGCTCCGAGACGGGATAAACTGTTTGGCCTTTGGACAAGATTATTTCTGTTCAGAACACGATTGTTATCACTTAATTGAAAACAATTATCCAATGCAAATTGGCTTCAAGTTGGCAGCTGAGTTGAGGGGATGGCGCGTTTCCAAGCTGTCCTGAGGAGAGCCGAGTGCGGTGGAAGGGCGGGAGGCTGGAACTGTCCGCAGGGCTGAACCGAGAGGACCCTGCGGGGGCAGATGTCCCCTTTGCACCACCTGCACCCCTCAAGGAAAGCAGCGGGGGCCGTCCTGCCCGCCCAGCGCTCTCTCAGACTGCGGCCCTCCGGTCTGCCTTCCCAAAGCAGCCGCCGCGACCGCAGTGGAAGTGCAGGTGCTGGAACCGGCTGCTTATGAGACCTGTGCTCAGACGTGACAGTGTTCACAAGGCTGTGCCCCACCTGGGGCTGGCTGCACCTCGGATTTCATCACATGGAGGATGCAGCTCTCCTGCTGCTGTCCCCTGGAAGAGCTGTAGTCTGTCCACATCAAGGAGGCGGCTGGGGCCATAGCGGGGCTGGGTCACGACTAGGATGTGGAACCCTCTGGGGAGCCCAGCAGGAACAGCCCCCTGGAGCTCTGACCTGACCAGGTACTGGAGCCTCGGCTGGGCTTGTTCCTCTTCTGCTGGACCTGCTCTGGCCACCTGCAATCAGCCCATCACTCCAAACGTCACCTGCACCTGTGTGTTCTCGCCAGTGAACAGAGGAGAACATGTGTCTCTGTGAAATTTCCCCCATCCCAAACCCCTCGGTGCCTGCTGAACCTTCTTCCTCTGTGTGTGGCCACCCTTGCCTGCAGGCTCCATGGGCCGTGGTCAGCCCGAGCACCTCGTGCCTGGCGGCTCCCTGCGGCCACTGTGCCCACGGCGTTGTCTCTGCTCCCTCTTCCTTGTTTTCTGCCTGAATGGATTTGGATTAGACGAGACCTTCCCAAATGCGCACAATGCCCCTGCCAGTGCACAAATACACCAGAGAATACCAGGCTTCCACAACAGTTTTTCTGTGATTTGACCAGACTGGCACAAGGTTAATTAAAAAAAACCCCAATGTTTAAATGCAGTTTCATTAGGAGAAGTGCAAAATGCCTCTGCAAGAATTTCTGCCAGGACTTTTGAAACCTCGCAAAGCACAATTAGACACAGTCAAATATTGCCCTGGTTAAAGACTATTAATTTTCCTTACATTTGTCATGAATTAATTTTTTCCGGCTGTATCAACAGTGTTCCCTTTATAAACACAACTGGCTCCTTTACATTGAAAAATTAAATTTGCTCTGATAATGAACCGAGGTGCTAATAATCATTTTGCAATGCAAAAAAAGTGCAATTACTGGCTGGTGTGCCACGTGGTGCCACGGTCGGTTGTCACTGACCCTGCTCTGCCACTGCCACCCACAGTCCCATCAAGCATGGGAGTGCCCATCATTGCTGGGCGCTCACGTGTCAGTGTCCACCTGCTCGAGTGAACTGAACCTCAGGTTTGCTCGGTGCCCTTGAGCAGCTGCTCAGTGACATGTGGGGTGAAACAAGTGCCAGTGCGAGTGAGGCCACCCCGAGGCACACGGGTCTGTGCTCACTGTGGGCTGCTGGTGTTGGGTATGGCGTGGCCCTGTGCACACACAGTTCAGTGATGGTCTCTGCAGCTGGACAGAGACACTGATGTTTTGAGACAGACTTAAAGGAAAGGAACACTTCTAGGAGGAGCCAGACCTGTGCTATGTCACAAAGACACATCCAATTCCCTCCCACAGGTGTGCCATGGACACAGACACCTCAAATCACAGCACTCCTTCCTTCCTCAACCTCTCTGTGTAGTGGCTGCAACAAATGATGGACCCAATACTCCCTTCTCCCCTCTTCACTCCTGGGACACCTGCCCCCATTACCCAACAAGACTCTGACCTGCTGATCCATCCATCTTGTCTCCTCTGCAGTGCTGGGTCTGAGCTGCGGCCCTTTATTTATTCACGCAATGTAGGTTTCCTCATGCTGCCTCACCAGTGCACATCAACTGTGACCTCGAGACACTGTCCTCTCCTGGGATGAGCATGTTTTTCAGTCCCAGGCATCTCTGGAGTAAGGACTGACAGTTCTTTAAAGGAGGGGGGAAGGCAGGCGGGAGGAGTGACAGGCTGAAGTACATTGTGGTTTAATAGGATAAAGCAGAGCTCGATGGAAGCAGCTCAGTCCGCCAGTAGCCAGGCCTGGCGCAGGATTCTAACACGGCACTGCCCTTTCACAGCACCTGACATGCTGATATTGATGGTGCTGGAAAATCCACCCCTTTTTGCCATTTTCCTTGTCCTCTCCTCCTCACGGAACATAACCAACCTCCTGCTGCTTTATTCTCGTGCTGAACTCTCTCAGATCCATCAGCTGCCCAGCAGAAGCCCTACAGGCAGTGCTGGGTGGCACTGGTTACTGGTGACAGTTGGTGCCAGACACAACCTGCTTTGTTCCAAGTGGTGCCAGACAGAGCCACAGGCACCAGATTCTGAGGCACCCGATTTACCCAGGCGCTTTCCAGCAGCAAACCAGCCTTGTCCATGTCCCTCCTTCCCTGCTGGTGGCATTATCCAGACCTGCCAGTTCTCCCCCGAATGCCCTGGTGGGTGCAGATTTCTGCAAAGCCTGACACTAGTCAGTGCTAGAGCTGAGGTCGTTACCTGCCAGGACCCATACACACCCGTGGTTCATGCCCCAGGTTGGACGTGCCCCTGCAGGATCTTGTTTCTTTCCCCACCGTGGCAATGCTGCTGCCCGCCAGCCAGATCCTGGTCTGCGGCTGGAGGATATTCCCTCACTCAGCTCCTGTCTGCTTCCAAGGGCTGCTGCCTCACTGTTTTCCCTTCCCATGGGCCTGGAAAGCATGCTTCCTCCATCTTTTACTCACCATCCTGTAATCACAGGCAGGCTCTGCCCACCAGCACACCACAGGGTCTGAACAACTCCACAGCCAAGGTGTCCAAGGTGAAATATTCTTGTCTGAAGCCACTGAGCCTCAGAGAAAGAGGCTGGGACTCCTGGCTGGTCTGACTCCTGCCATGCTGGCCAGGCACCTGGTCCTCGGGGGAGGAGTTAGAACTATGACTTGCTCCACCCTCTGGCACTGCACACGGATGTTGTAAAGGCACCGCTCTCAGGTGCAGGAAATGCACTAAACTCAAGACAGCTTAGCTGGCCAGATGACCAAAACAATCACTGAAAATCACCCTCCTCCCTGTCTGACAGTTTTGTGCAGGTTTGGCTGAAGGCCAATGGTGACTTTTGCTCAAATGAAACATGAAATTCAAAACCAAAAAGGGATGTACAACACAGCATCTGGGGAAAGAGCAGTTTCCATGTCAAAAGCAAGTCTTTTCAGGGAAGGAGTGAATTTCATATTTTTTCAGTAGGGCTAAAACTGATTTTCTTTTCAGTATCATCGGGAATTTTTCAATCAAGCAAGAAAGGAAGTTAAGCAAAACTTAATTTTTGTTGCTAAGGACATACTGAAGCAAAGCTAGACATTAGGTTCCCAAATACTATGCAAGTGTATCTCTACCTCAAATACCATTGAAACAGGATGACAGGGTCACCAGAACACCTCTGTTCTCACTGTTGAGTTGGCCAAACAAAAGCCCGATGAGTTAAGGACTACTGGCATGGCGTAACACCGGCATAATGAGAGTCCTCCATTTTTTCTTGGGTGCCCATATCCCTTTCCCAGATACCCTTGCAGGGTACAAATAGTGTCGGATTTTAACACAGGACTGCTGCACGAGGAGAGGACTTGCACCCCAGTGACCCTGTGCTGTTACCATCAGCTGCTCTCTAAGGAGTGGTACAGTAGAGAGTAGCAGGGTATAGATAATTTCCTTTTCAAAACAGTAGAGTATAAATAACTTACTTTTTTCCTTTACTCATGCCAGAGGTGATGTAGTTGCAGCTTAGGAAAGAGAACATGATGCAGTTTTCAATTACGTTTGGAATGCAAGGAAATGAGGAACAAACCCATTTTTTTTTTCATATTTCTCATGTAAAGTTTTATTTGTGTTAGTCCTTTGATAAAGCATTTTATTCTTACAAACCTTAAAACAACATGCTGAATTCCAGTGTACAAAAATAAGTGTCTTTAAAAAAATTAAATTTTAGCACAGTGTGACTGGAACCAAGTATGTTCTTCATACTCTGCTCTTCTTTCTCCAGAAACAGCTTCCATATCAAAAGGAACCAGGAGAGATTTAGTGTGAGGTGTAAACTCTGTTCCATGCCCAGCTGCTCGCTCCTGCTCTGCTGACCAGCTGGTAAGGACAGGGCTGGAGCCCCGAGGGCAGTGGATCGATGGTGCCGCACTGGAGAGCGAGGTGGGCGACTGCTGCACCCCAGAGCATAAAGCAGGGACTTGGCTGCCCCTTCCAGGGCGGAGGGAAGTGCCAAATGCCCTTCTGCACTCTGGAGAGGACCAGTGGCTGAGGGGATGTGCTCTATACCCGTTTGTGTTCCCACTTTCCACCCCGACCCCTCCTGACCCCAGTCTCCCTGGCATTGGCCCCAAAGGTGCTGTGCTCCAACAGCACAGCCACACCTCATTGCTGAAGAAACAACCCCTGCCAAACCCAGCGTGCCCCCCACACCCCAAGCAAAGAAAATAAACATACAGCCTATTCTGGGACCGTCCCAGGCAGGAGCACTGGGTCCTGCTTGCCATGGGGACAGCTCACAGAGATGGAGTGGTCCCCTCCGGCTGTGGAGATGGATGGGGTGGGTGATGGTGCCCAGCACGCCGGGTCAGGGATGGACTCAAATTCATGTGCTAAGAGAGGGACAAGAATAGAGAGAAGGCAGAGCCAGAGCCAGCGAGTGCCAGTGCTACCTGCCTACCTCCCCATCACCAGGATTTCTGTTTGGGCTTCTTCTTCCGCTGCTTTATAAGGAATAGATTGTCCCTGCTGTCAGGACTAGCATTTTTCTGCTTTTTCCATTTCTTCTTCCTTTTGGCACGTTCCAGAGGCTGCTGCACACACATGGCCTTGCTGCCTGAGAATGCCTGGAAAAGGGACTTGTGGCGGATCCTGCTGCCCTTGTACACCTGCTGCTTGTACCCCCGAGGGAAGTCCTCTGGTTCACAGTGGATTTCAACACCCCTCCTGTGCTTCTCCTCTTGGGGTTTCTTTGCCCGGGACACCTTCATCTTCTTCTGCTGCTCACTGTTCTTGCTGTTCTTCCCATGTTGCTCTTTCCAAAGTTTGCTCTTTTTCTTGTGGCTCTGCACCTCAGGCTGTTCTTCCGGCAACGGTGTTTCAGACTGCTCTGGCAGAAGGCCAGCTTCCTGCAGGTCTGGAAGCAGAGAGGATTATTTCAATACCTAAAAACCCTAAAACCTGGCACCTGAGCCATCACGGCTCTCCTTAGTTACGTATGAAGTTAGACAAAAATTTATCTCTGGCGGATTTTTTTACCATGGGTTTTTCCTCTCATCAGGCTAGAATCTTAACAAATCATGTTTTAATCCGCTTCCTGCTATTTCATGGCATTTTTAATGGCAGGAGATTTTTCAGAATTAAAACATCTGACAATGCTCACTGAGTGACTTTGACACAGTCAATTTCCGTGATAGACACGGATGAGTTAAATCACAAATCTTTTACTACCACAAGGCTACCTGTTCCAATCCATGCAGCTTTTCCCACTACATGAAAATAATCCTACAATGGTTCTAAAAAGCACAAACACAGAACTGAAAAGTGGGAGGGCTCTCCCGAAACATACTGTACCTGCCACCTTCCTTTTTAACCTGTTCGCTCTCCTCTTGATATCGCATTCATCATCGTAGTAGTAGACGAAGGGAGAGCTGGGGAACATGTTCCCCTGCATCCGCTTCTCTGAGCACTCCTGCAAAAGACATTTCAGGTCACTAGAGGTGGCTGAGTGGTGACTTCCTGGAAGTGAAACGGGCCAGGTCCTCCCAGTCCTGGTCTGTACCTGTGGGGGATGTGGTCAGCACTGACATTTTCATTACCAGCTCATAATCCCTCCTGCACACACTGGAACACTGGTGCTCTTTGAGCACACAGAAGGAATCCCCTGTCTTCCTGCAGCGACCACACATCTGTAGCACCCACAGAACAGATGATGAAGACCAGGTGATGACAGGCAAACACCAAGAGAGTTGCTGACAGAGCTGCTGGACACAGGACAGGGCTGTCCTGCTGCCAGGCAGGACCCCAGCACCCACTCTGCACATGCCCGGCAGCTGAGAGACAAACAGTGCCATGGCAGGGCAGCCCTGGCACCCGGCCCCCTTGGGGTGAAGCTCCCTGCAGAGCTGTGGCAGGCCAAAGGGGTGGGTGGGCTGGGGAAAGAGGGGAGCAGCAATGGGGAGCCAGAGCTTGCCAACAGCCAGGATGGATGCTGTCACCATGTGCTGCTCCCTCAAAGGGACAAACCAAAGGCAGATCCTGCAGCAGCCGCTGCACACGTCAGAGTGCAGGGAAGAGGAAGAGGAGAAAGAAGAGGAGCAGAGCCCTGAACAGACAGTTGAGGTGAGGAAGAGGCTGACTCTGGCATCATGTGCATGCCAGCCTATTTCCCAAACACTTGGAACAGGAATGTGAGTTTTTTCACTGCTGCACACACAGCTTTATCCATGTCCTAAAAGCTAGGCTAACAGGAACACTTCCTGGGATTCTGCCTTTTTTCTGGGTAATCACCATGTGATATTGAGGGGTGCTTTATTCTCCTTTATCCTCCTTGTCAATTGCTTGTTACCTGCTGTGCTTTGCTTCATCATCTTTCTCTTCTTGGATACTGCTGAGATCACAGAAACACAGAATGTCACAACAGCTTGGCTTGGAAGGGACCTTAAAGATCATCCTGTCCCACCCCTGCCATGGGCAGGGACACCTCCCACTATCCCAGGTTGCTCCAAGCCTCACTCAGCCTGGCTTCGCACACTTCCAGGGATCCAGGGGCAGCCACAGCTTCTCTGGGCATCCTGTGCCAGGGTCTCACCTCCCTCACAGGGCGGATTTTCTTCCTGACAGCTAATTTAACTCTACTCTCTTTCAGTTTGAAGACATTCTAGTGATGTCTGGGCCTCACCAATCTCCAGGAGCTGTCAGGAGCTTCTGCTCACCTGATGTCTGCACCACGGGACCAGCAGCTTTCCTGCATGTGTTACTGCTACCACTCAGTGCCACCCTGGCAACCCCTCTCCCTGCTGCTCCTGTCTCCCTTCCAGAGGCACAGCAGATCAGAGATGCATTCTGGATGTATTTTGCATTTCTCAGCTTCTTTTGGGCATTTGCTTGGCTGAAATTGAGTGAAGAATCAGTTTCTCTGCAAGTTTTTTGCCTGCTTTTGGGAACACAGGAAGATCTGGTATCTCTTCCCTCTTGTGTCGCTATTGGCTTATCCCCTTTCATTCAGTCATTGCTCAGGCTGTTTCTGCTCCTTGTACAAACAGTTTCTTATCTTACCTAACTTTGAGAGCCATAAAATGCCCATGACTTGCTTTCCTCCCCTTCTGATTTGGTACAGTTTCTACCATTTTCTATCTAAGTATTTACTATCAGCTCCTCACACACAATTTCTAATTATTTTTACAGGAGCCTTAATAATGACTTAAATAATCAATTTACAGTATCCCTAATAATTACTCATTATTTTTACAGCAGCCTCACTTGTATCCACATATGTCTGTCTTCCTCCAATGCCATTTTTTGGACAGTTAAATAAAAGTAAACTAAACTAAAGGCCCAAGCTTTTAACAAAACATACTGCATAGCTGAAGGGGCTGACACACAAGAGCAGGCAGAAGGGAAGGGAGGAATTTGCTGGCAATTTGCTGTTTCTAAGCCACAGGAAAAAATAAACTAAGCCCATCCGATGCATGATTAACATTCATTTTCTAGAATATTTGTGGCTCCTGCATTTATTCCATAAAATAAAAAATCCTATTATTTGTTTAGTGTTGGTATTTGCAGGTATGGAGCCGAACTTATCATGATAGGCACTGAAAAAGGTGATAAATATCACTAAAACACCCTGGAAGATGCAGCACATCTGTTTTTACTGAAGCCACTTAAGGCTTATGACGACTCCTTTACCAGGCTGCACCTTACAGAAGAAAAATGCTAAACTTAGTTCAGATGTTGAACTAAACTAGGAAACTACAAATAAGGATCATCAGAAGCAGGCAGAAATGGAAAATTCCCAAAACAGCACTCAAATAGTTGGGCTGATTGTGGTGAAAAACCTGATGTGATGTTGAACGTGGCAGTGAGGCACTAACGGGAAAAAAAGAAAGGACAAAAAAAAAAGCTGTATTCAGCAACTGTTTTCCAATGAATATTCTCTCTCCCAGGTAGTCTCAAACCAATGACCCTGCCAAGGAGAGATAGCACCTTTTACTTCCCTCCCTATCATCTTTAAATCAGGTGGGTGAGATCCCTTTATACATCGGCCTCCACCGACCACGGCAGCACTGTGGTCACACTCCTCTCGTGTCACACAGCAGCTTGGCCCTTCCAGCTCTTTCCTCCAGCCACACACACACACACCGTGGCAGGGATGGATTTGCAGCCCACGGCAGAGTGCCAAGACTTACGTATCCAAAGTGTCCTTTGCGGGAACAGTTGTAGCAGTACACGGTCACAGAGCGCTCCGAGTGGGCACCAGCTGCCTTGATGGGTCCCGGCTTTGTCTGGAAGACAGAAATGGGCAAGAATTAGGTCTGGCAGTATTCTGAATGCTGAATTAAAAATAAATTAAAATTACATAAATACAATTTTATTAAGCCTAGATCAATACACTCCTGCTTGCTGTTGGAATACTAAGTTTGAAAAAGCAGCAAGTGGCTCACGTTACTGTAGTTTTGTAGAGCGAGGTTCAGCCTGAGCATCACAAACGAGGTGGGAAGAGGCATTTTTGGCATCTTTTCCACCAGGCCATGTTATTTCAGCTCTGATTGCAAACTGCTGATTTATCTCTCCCCCTCCTCCGTGTGTCCCAGCCCCTCCTCTCTCACAGGAGCCGTCAGATACAGCTGGAGAGGCACAATGCCGTGGCCCATGGAGAGAATGGGAGACCAGTCCCATGCTCCATGGTACAGACGTGATGCCACAGTCCACTGGCATGGGCAGACATCAGGACTAACTAAAGGATGCAGGAACCCTGGCCCAAAAGCAGCAGGGCTGAAGAGAGCCCTTATTGCATTTGGCGTGTTTCCTTCTCTCTGGGGCTAAAGGACCGTGGAAGAATGGCCCAGATTTCAAGGAAAATAGTACTTGGCAAAGCTCACTGCAGGAATGGCTTTTTTCTTTACATGCGTATCGCCATGCTCTTCTGCTGTGGGAGCCACTGCACTCTCCATCAGAGCCTCCAGAAGAATGACAGCAGTGTTTGTAAAATAGGCAGGAACAAGAGGAACCTTCCACTGCTGCTCTTTAGGAATCTGATCACACTTGCAGGGTCACCTTATTTTGAACTCCCCAGCCCTGGGCTTAAATGCATGTTTCGGAGTCATGTTCCTTAGCTCACATCCACGCACCAGGAGGGGCCTGAACGAAGACTAAGAAGAGTGACACGTCCAACAGTGATTTGTGACAAAAGGTGGAGAAACAGGGAAGGGGAAAAACTACCACCTATAAAGCAATTTGTGTATTTCTCATCCACGTCTCACAGCAAGAGCTCTCCAGCTAACAGCAGTGTGTAAGTGACACACTGAGCTGGCTCCATTTTTCAGGTATTCTTTTATCATAAATACATAGAAGAGACAAGGAAATAAAAAACAACAAACCAAAATGCAAGCACTTGTGTAGTCCCCTTGGGGAAAAATCTGTGTGGTTTGTTTACTCGATCAATCACCATTATTCTGGTTAGATTTCAGCATGAGGAGTATCCCCAGAAATCACCTCTGCCTTGCACAGGGCTTCTGAAAAGCAGCAACAACCCTGCAAATACCACCTTCCTCTGCCTTCCCAACATGCAGACTTCTGCCTGTATTACATTTGTTTTCAAGGGTGATGCCACTGGAGACCACATGGGGATTTTGCCACCGAGCCCCAGAGGGTTCCCTGTGCCTGTTCCTCCCTGCCGGAGAGCTCTGCCATCGGAATATGAGTGCGACGCGGCTGTCACAGAGCAAACCAGGACCACCGTGGCACTACCGTGCTTCCTGCCAGCTGGCTATTAAAAGGAAACATGAAGACCTTCTAAAAATGAACAATCACACTATTTGGGCTTTGCAAAGTGCAGTGTGATGACATCACGTAGTTACAAACCCCAGGTATTATTTCAGACACATGATCCTTCACATTCCAGGATGTCACATGCGGAAATAGAAGAGCCTGACAGCTTCACCTATGGAATGACATCCTCCAATGAAAATAATTACAGTTTTGGCCATCATTAGTGTTCTAAAACTGAAACTAGCAAAATTTGCACGCAGTTCTCAACAGTTTTTACAGAAAAGATAAGCTCCTTGAGGAGCACCTGTGCAGTGGCCTGGTCTTACCGTAGGGCCCCACACCAAAAACTGGGCACAAGCGGACATGGGGGCTTCCCCCCAGCACGGGAGTCCTTCAGGCTTACACACATCACAGCACCCCGTCCCTGCCTCCCAGGGCAGCTCCCCTGCCCTGCTTGCTTTTATTTAGTTAATGCAAAAGGTCACATCTAAGGAAAAAATTAAACTGAACACTTGCAGGTCAGATTACAACTCTACATAACTTTACTCCTCTCCCAAGCCAACCAAAAAGGAAACCTGCATGTTATAAACCCTCTGTTTTCTTATTATTTAAGGCTTAAAGAAGTATCTAAGGATTCAGCCATATGGGTA
>VZRR01002800.1:153119-215619 GCA_013398015.1 Oreocharis arfaki | reverse complement strand
AAAGTCTTCTCTAAGAAACAGACAAAAACCCCTCAAGTTCGTAGAGAAAATGAATGTATGCAAGATAGTGAGGATAACAACAATACAATCCCTGAATGCCTCAAAATCTTCATGGTTTAAAAGGCATCCCAATTTTCTCCAAAGGTGGTGGCATCTCTCAAGCCGTCCATGGCTAATTTTACAGGGAATGCAAAACGTTATTTAAAAAGGATGGCGCATTAAACTCCAACTATTCCTGATGTGGCTCTCAAACTACAAACCTATCTCCCCTTCTATTTTAATTTTAAAGTAAGTTAGCAAACACTTCCTTCCTAATCCCTGGGGACTATCTGTATGGTGACAGAAACGCACAAATTTATGACAGTAACATAAATGCTCCTCCGAAGTAATGTGCAACATTAAGTGAAATCGTTTCCTGGAAAGATATTATAGGTATCTATATTTTATTTGCCATCTTAAACATATCTGGGTCTTTATGACCTTATTTTTAAAATGTATTTCCTTTTTACATTTCCTGGTGCAAATGGACTGCATAAATAAGCAATGTGCTATGAGGCTTCAGACTAGCCGATAAACCCTTTCAATTTTCATGCCAGCTTCTTCTTTTGTAATTCAAATCTGGCTGAAAACTGGCAGCTCTGAAAACTGAAACAAGCACTGCCACAAATACCTTGTAATGCTATCGACCTTGTCTGCCCATGCAGTGAGAAAGGGGGATGCATATGTGTCTGCAGTCATCCAGATAACACAACTCATTTTTTTGGGGGGATAACAGAAGCTGGACCCGGACCGCGCACCCAAAGCAGTCATTACCAGGCAGGCTGGAGAATAAGTCTCTTCAAAATACACAGCGCATTTAAAAACCATATACAGGGCTCAGCCACTGCTTTCATTACCAATTTTAATTTAGCTCCTTCAGTTTGCTAGCCAGATAAACTCTTTAGTGCTGTTTTTTAATCTATTTGCCACATTTTATGTTTAAGATTATAGTAATATGGGACAGGAGAAGGAATCACTTTTGGAGGAAATAAAGAAATAGATCCGCTTATCGGCGCCCATCAGAAAGTTCATTAATCAGCCGGGCTTTGTGCCCCCTAAATTGAAAGGTTAAATAATCCTCTCAGGAATATTTCTCGGCACCGCCGCCAATTGTCCGGAGAGAAGCTGCCATTCACCGTGCTCCAGATCGGTGACAGGGTATTTTACCACCGTTTGGGCCCCAAACAATGACGGACAAATGGCCTGGCTCACAAAGAAACCTTTTAGTACACGGATGGAGAAAGGACCACAAGCTTTGAAGTGGGGTGGGGGAGGTGGGGAGAGACTGTGCGGAGAAAGAGGAGGAGGAGAAGAAGGAGGTGGAGGAGGAAGAGGAGGAGAAGGAGGAGGAGGAGGAGGAGACTCATGCACTGGGACATGTACATTTTATTTGAATGTTTATTAGGGATTGGCCAAATGTTTATATATATCTCTATATATCTATATATCTGCCCGGGCACAGCACCGGGTGCCCCCATGCTAAGCATATGCACAGTTACACATACATTTATACATTAATCTGAAAACAAACATTTGCAAAGCCTGTAAAATCAGAAGATGAACAGAACTAAAGCACAGTTATATTTATTAGCTAATACACGGGGGAGCCTGACAAACCCCAAGGTTTTAATTTTTACTGTCATTCTGGATGATTTACAGCTTCCTTTCTCTCTCTTTAACCTTTATGTCGTCTGCTGATCGTCCCTCACCATTGGACCCAAAAAGAGGAAGTACCACATCTGAATAACTTTCTTAGGGGAGCATTCTTAATAGGTATGTCTTGATAAATAGATTCTTAATAAATATTTTGTTGGAAGTGATTTCTGATCACAGCTGAAATAGAAGTAGACATGGGAATAATTTTTAGTGCTGCTGAAGAATATGAGATGCCAAGTGAGCAATGCATCAGTTTGCTAGAAGTGAGTTTTGGGGTACATTTTAAATAGATAATAATTGAACCTTTTCCCTTTAAACTCCCCAGTGGCTGGGCTTCAGCCTGCAGCATCCTTCACTAACAGACAATTTCACAGAAGCATTTTCCTTACATTACCAACATGCCAACTGCATGTGTTAATGTTTATCCATTTCCTCATAATTTTTTCATGTGTTCTCCATTAAAGAGCATCACATATATTCAGCAATAGCAGTTCTTCGCACCTAGATCCATGACGAGTGACATTCATCCCGAATATGTCCTTGCGGAAGCGTGTGACAGCTTGTATACAACCCCTGACGAACAAAAGCTTCTCCATGTCCTTTTTGCACACCTGTTTTTAAAAATAGTTTTCAATTCCTTTAAGTTTTTACTTTAGTATGACTTGGGACTTCCTGAATAGTGTACAGCATCTAAAAACGGATAAAGCATTTCAGACTTCTGCTCTCTCACACCATGTAAATATGCTGCTGACCAAAAGAGTTTCCTCCAGACCAACTTCTGAGTATCTCAGTGCTATCGTTTTTCCTCCCTTTCCCTCCTGATGCCACCATCAGAAAAACAGAATTAATTTAACCAGCTCTCATCTGGCATCAAAACAACTCAGACAGAAGCTGGGTATCCCATACAAATCCAGGCCAATAATTTTAAAGGAGGAGATATTTCAGGGGTATCACCCAGTCCACAAAAATCCTCCAGTGTCTGTACTCCTGCACAGGTGCTCACCACCCCATTTTTAAAGTGCCATAAGAAGTTATAAAAATTCTTTAGAAACAGAATTACCTGCATAGTCAAGAAAAAACACAGAAATACTTTCTGTTGGCTACAAGGTGAGCAGAGACTACAAGCGGAGAAACCGCAAATTTGAGGGGAAGAAAAACAAAAAAGGATAAAAAAAAGACAAGCCACTTATAGACACAACTGTGAGAAACCCTGAGCCAGGCAATGTCTGTCCTTTCATTGCAAGTTCCTCACCTGCTCTGATGTAAAAACAAAGCCTCTTCCTCACCACCTGACCACCCCACACTGGGCAACGTTGCCACCACGCCACTCCATGCCGGGCAACACTGCACCAAGGAATCACCAAGGACCAGGGAAAGGGGCCGTGTCAGGCCAGACATCGATTGGAGTGCCCATTCCTTCATGGGGGGGCTACTTCTGCCCATTTCAGAGTCGCTCTCACGGCTCTTGGGGTATGTTTGTCAAATGCTAATTTAACCCAAATTCAACAACTAAGAATGAGTCAAAACCGAAGGCCCAACTTCACTCCCCTGTAGCAAAAAATTCCGTGGGACGCTTCCTTCTGGGGCCCTCGGTGGGTGGCACAGCACACGTGCACACACAGTGCACCTCACACACACTTCTGAGGCTTCTCTGCAAGCACCTGCTTACGGCTCCGTGTTCCTCGCTACTTTGTGCGGGCCCTTGGCTCCTTTAATTCCCTTTATACTTGATTCTTCAACTCTTGAAATCAAAATCAGGATAATTCTGTCACGGAGATAGAAACTTTTCTATACACATGACAGGACCTAACAAGATGGATTAATATCATTGACATGATAGACCCTCTTGGAATTAAATCAGTGAATATTTTTAGGGAATCCTAATCCGTAGATTATTAACATGATCGAGCATAACTTGAGGAAGTTACTGTCTTAGCGGCATGAGCTCTGGGCTGCTCCGACACATGAATCACCAGCAAGATGAACCACTCAGTGCAAACAGATTTACTGACTTTTTATGCTTTTTCCACTTTGCGGTACGAAAATGCACCAAAATCCATTTTATGGCATTCATGCATATTATATGCAGCTGTGATTTTTTCACATTTTAAAAGGTCTGTTAAACATGCAGATGATTTTTGGTTTCCTGCAGAATTTTGAAACAGGTTCAAAGTTGTAACAAAACTTAAAAAAGGCCTTCATATCAAGTTAGGAGAAATTCCGGAGAAATTCTCAGAGTGTAGGAACTTTAATACGAATTCATACCTAGCACTGACTGCAAAGAGAGGACATGGATTTTTTTTTTTCCTTTTTCTTAAAATGCATTGGAAAACTCATTCTAGCTTGAAAATTCTATCTTCCTTATTTAGATTGTTAATGCATAAAGAAATAATAATGATAATGATAATAATAATAACAGTAGTAGTAGCAGTAGTAGTAGTAGAAGTAGTAGTAGTAGTAATTTAAATGCTGTGTGAGTTCGCCTTTTCAAACTACAGGAAAGAGAGGTGAAATTTTTAAACTGAATTTGTTAGCATTAAAGAAAAAAAATCATCTTAATCCTTTCCCTTAAGAGAAGTGCAGTTGAGTACATGAAGGGGAAATATTTCCACACCAAACCTTCCCTGATTATTCTGTCTGATTAATTAACCACTCACCCAGCAGCTTTGGTGTATCAAAAAAATAACCCAAACCTCTCTGGTTTTGGGTGTGCAGGGCTGGAGGGACATGTCACCGAATATCATGTACTGCACAAAGATTTGAAATAGTGAAACACATTTATTTCCATCCCCTGCTCTTCTCCCTTTCCCTTTCAAAGTCAGATGTGAAAAACGCTGCTTTTGCAGCAAACATGGTTCTTGACACCACTTCAACACGCGTGCTGGAGTCGGGGTTCTCCCAGGGATGCCGCGGTCCAAGACAATCACCACAACAATGCCATTTGGAACCCCAAAATCAGGGAAATGTTCAGTCAGCCGAGCTTTCTATTCTACTCTCTCCCCACTCCCACACTGCTTCCAGAAATACACAAAAAAGCAATTTCTGGTCACGATGTAATCTGTCTTTAACCCTCAATTTAAAAGCACCTTTTATTTTGTTTTCTGGGGAGCAGGTGCAGAAGAGCATGGGACAGAGAGAGGTTAGAGAAAGCAAGACACTTCCAACTATGGTTATTACATGATGAAGGTAAGCGGCAGGTGATGCCCATGCTGCTGGAAGGTTCTGCATCCCACCCAAAATGTGCACTCAGGTCCTTGCAGAAAATTTATACAGGGTTATTAAAGCTACTTTTTCCCCCCATCATAATTTAAATACACCTTTCAAATAAAGACTGGGAGAGAACTTTCAGCTAGCATGTTTTTGTACTGAAAGCTACAGCACAAGCTTTGAACTCATAAACGTAACAGCTATTTCAAGACCTGAAAGTCTCTTTGTTTTTTTTTTTTAAAAAAGCTATCAGAAAGAATATCTTTCGTGAAATATGATTCCTTTGCAAGAGGAAAAAAATTTGGGGTTTAGGTTTCTGATAGCCTTAAAAAATATCTGAAACTTGAAAGAGAATGGCAACACAGCAAATTACAAGTAGTAAGGGAAAAGAAACAGTAAAATTCCCTCTGCCCAGCACACCGACTCCCTCTGACCTGCTGGCTTTCTCCAGGGCAGCTGTGCAGGGTTGGCAGCATGTCAGGAGCATCTCTCACACTGAAAACCACTTGCAAGAGGGCCCAGGTTAAAACCAAAACATCTGCCTGTTGCTGGCCAAGCTCTGCTCCAGCTCCTACCCTGACTAACGGGGCAAGCACTCTCTCGAAGGGCAGAAAATCTTTATGAACCCAAGCACCTCCCAAGAAGGTGTGTGGACACCGTCACGTTCCAGGTGTTCATGTCACTTGAACACTCACAAGAGCCAGAGTCATCTTTACCCTAAATCCATATCCCTGGGAATTCTGAGTCGCCTTCCCTGTAAAATATCCTGCTGAATGGATGCCGAAGCAATGGCACATGTGGGCCCACTCTGGGATTCCAAAATATGAGAAATACATGGCCTATTTCATAAACAGACTGGTATTTCCACTAGACCTACTAGAAACAGCCTTGAAACACCTGGAGAGGAATTGGCCAGGTGCTGAAGCATTCCAGAGGAGTGTGCTGATCCCATGGTCTGTGGCTGTGTGTCATAGCCAGCGGAGCCAGCCCTGCAGCCATGTTGCAGCCACAGCTGTGAGGAAACCAGGGGTTAACCTCCCCCCAAAAATACTCCAAAACCCATCCCTTCCTTCACTGCTCAGCACCTAAAAAAATCTCTGGAAACCAAATGCCCTCTCTCTCTCTCTCAAGCTTAAATATTTTTTACCAGAGTTGTATTATTTTTAGTTTTCCCTTTCTGGAAGTCACACTGTAACAGATAGAAATTGACTTTCAGGGATATGGCTTACATTTTCACTTCAGGAAAAAAGTAGCAGGCCACGAGGAATTTTCATCATGCACACAAAGAAACCTGAGCGCAAAATTTAAACACAAAAGACGCATTGTCCCTTCGTGTCCTTCATCCACAGGGCCAAATCAGCCAGTTCCTGATTCACCTTCCTTTACGTAAGCGGATTAAAAGTAAGATTAACAAACTGTCAAAAAGTGTGTTCAATTATAGCTTCTGCTAATTAAAAATTCTGATGGTTCTAAAACTCTGTTGGTGGCCATCTGGACCTGAGAGATTTGACACAGATGAGGCTAGTGAGGGCAGGGCACAGGGGACGGAGTCAGTGTGGCTGGCTGGAGCGGCACCAGGGCAGGAAGGGGTTATTAAAAATGAGCAACCCTACAGAAAGAATACACCTGGTCCCAGTGAAATCTATGTTTTAACACACACATCAACTCTGAGAAACACTTCAGGAAAATAAAAAACTCGCTCTGCCCATTTTAGGGACAGAATTTCTTTACTCAATTGGTATTTACTGAAGAAGATGCTAACACTTGCAAAGGTCATTCCTGTTTGACTGCGGTATCCTCATCCTGATCCTGGGCCGAACCGGCCACATCTGCTCCTGTGTGGCACAAGCCACTGTGCCAACGCAGATGCGGTGAGATCTGCAGGCAGCACATTCTCCATCTGACACCAGAACACACCGAGGCCCCGTGCACGTCCGGCGGCCCCAGCAGCACCGCCATGCGCTGCGGGGAGTCTGGCCTACACTTCGGGGACTCACGGCAGAAGTGCAACTTCACACCCGGAGCAAAACAGGGTCTCTACGCGCTGAAAATAAGCAGATTTCCTCTTTTTTCTCCAGTGATGTCATCTGCTGGGTGGAAACGCTACCACTAGCAGCAGCTCCCGTGGGTGGCTCAGGCCGCGGAGCCACCGCAATCCACGGGACGGGAGTGAGGGCCCACCGCGGCATGGGGGTGCCCACAGGCGTGGGCAGCCCGGCCCACGGTGCTCCCCTGAAGGCTAGGCCAGAGCCCTGGGCTGCTTACACCAGCAGCAGAGGAGAGAAGGGCTGTCTGCTGTGGAATGTGTCACTGTGGGACTGCAGCTCTGCCCCTCCAGAGCCTGGACCCACTGAGGAAAGGAGCTGCCACTGGGGACGTGGTGAGGTGGATGGGCAGCAGGTCAAACTTAAAGGGAAATATTGTATTTTTTGCAGAATAAATTGCAAAACTGAAACAAACAAACAAACAAAAAAATCACTGGGTGCCTTCTCACAAGTTTTTCCACTGATTTTTTAGCATTATTTAAGGTTTATCTTTTTTGCTTGTTAGAGGGCTGTAACCTGGTCTCCACTCAAAATACATAATAAATATTGCTACATTTATAGCTCAGATCTGAAGTGACAAGAGAAAGGGAGTGAGAAAGAGCCAAGTGCTCTGAGGGTGAAAAAACGCTGCTGTGTGCACCTCTGCATCCTTAGGGTGGAGAGGGGATGTGATGGCATGTCTTGTGGGGCACAGGCCGTGTTTCTCCGGGTTGTGGGGCACCTGGCATTTAGGAAGTCAGAGTTGTAGGCTAAGCTTCCTCATAACCTAGAACAAAGAGCTCAACAAGGCCTCCAAATGCCTTGTGCCCAAAAAATCACACATATCATCACTGCCACTCCAGCAAGCTACGATCACAACTGTTTATCCTGAATCTGTGAAAGAAGTCTTTGTCCTATTATTTGATTGACAATAACCCCTTTGATAAACATTAGTGGGTATGAACAAATTTACTGCAAACAGATACCTACACGAATAAAAACTTGAAATGTATTTTGACAAATATAATTGCCCTTCTCTGATAAAGGAGAAATACAGAGAGCAGACATCATGAAAATGATGTGTAAAAAGTTTTAAATCACTGTATTTAAGGGGTTATTAAATATTATTTTAAACCACAGTGGGAATTGGATTTTTCTCCTGACTTTGATTGCAGTTTTTTTTCCGAATAATTTTAGTTAAAAGAGTTGAAAGAGTAAGTTTAAAGAAACTACTTTCAGCCACTTATAAAGGTTTGATTATCACACATCCCTTAGATTTAAGCTTCATTGAACGCCTTATGATAATCTTTTTCTCCACCAAAAGGCAAATTAAAATACTCCACTTACAATCCTTTTTTCCATTTCTTCATAAGATTCCTCCCGCTGGCAGTCTGTTTTGGTTGGAATAAGATGTTTCTGCCCATACAACAAATTATTTGCAATGTGCTGAAATTTGTCACCATGGCCAACGTCAACAAACCCCACCACCATCCCCAAGAGCAGAATGGGTTTGTTATTGAGTCATTGTTCGAGTCGCCCCGCATGCCGTGCAGGGGCTCTGAGGAGTCAATAGATGGCAGTCCATCTCCTAGGAAAGTGCCAGAAAATGAATAAAATAACCAAAAGCTTCATAAAGGAGAGAGGTGGAAGGCCGTGTGATTATTCACCAGCATTCACAAAAATTAACTACTAATACTTTATAGAATGCAAAGCATTTGGACAAACTCTGTGACAGCCCTCTGTGAACGGTGCCAAAAAACCTGTGTAATATCACAAAACCGAACGCCCGAGTTTACCTGCACCTACATGTACCTGCGTGTGGGATGCTCACCATCACTTTACCAAAACCAGTTTAAATCTAGTGGTTGTATCCATAACTGAAGCGCAGGAAAGCTTTTCCGTGGCCCCCAACAACTAGACAGCCTCCGTGGGCCGTGACAGCCACAACAGCACTTCTGTTTTAAACATGTTGTGTTTTTATTAACACTGCTATCCTGTTTGTACCAAAATATTTATTCTACAATACAAAAATTGTAAGATAATTTCTATGGTGAAATACTACCGTGCTGATATGAGAGTAAAAAAATCTTGGCTTTTTGTTACAAACCTACATATATATATATATTTATATATATATATATATGTATATGTAATACGTATCTAAACATCATACGTTATTCTAATGTAGAAGTTTCGTTTCTTGCCAGAATGTTATTTACATCTGCTCTGCTCTGGGTGCAAAAGAGGATATTTTAAAGGGAATAATAAAAAATGGGACTCAATACTTTTAAACAATTCAGATAATGCAGTTTCTTTTAATTTACTTATTGTAAATATCAAGCATGTCTTTCACCATACAAATTTTTATATTCCAGGCTTAACCCAACTGCTAACGTAACTTTGTGCCAAAGGTACTCTTCCCATGCAAAAAATGAAGGCATGCAAAATATTTCCCACATGTCAGAAATGTGGATTACTTGCAGATAATCTGCAATTCACTGCAGGGTAAAAAGCTGTTTATCAGAAGGTAGGGCCTGATGCGATACCATTTAATCTGGGAACGTCCATATTTGACCACATTTCAAAACGTCCCTAAAATGCACCAAAAATTTCCAAATGGGTACTTTTAATAATACGCCCGTATTTGTAACCACTACATTTTCCAACAAGAACTTGTTTTGACGTGTTATTTTAGCTTTGCATTACATTAAGTGTAAACACTGATTGCTTTCTATAAAATCCCCAGAAATAATTTTCTACCTCAAGATACCTCAAATTTTGCCCTAGTACAGCCCTTGGTCAAGTCTAAGCTACCCCCACTTTTTTTTTACAGACATAAATATTTTATACGTGTTGATGGCAACTCACTTTTGGAGGAATTGTCAAGGGCAGGTGAGACTAAAATTAAATTAAATCTTCTATCTCAGTAAAAAACAGAACCCAAGCTGTTACTGCACCAAGTATTCCTATCTGATTATTAAGTTGCTAGTATTACAAACATTTCAGAAATTGTTTTTACATGCACCTTTAGGAATTATAATGAAAGACAGCATTTACCTTTTTCCTTCACCCAATTTAAAACAAACAAACAAACAAACAAAAATACTCAGTGAATGCACCTTTTGCTCATAATGGTGTTTTCTTTTTAAGAAAACCAAAAACAACCAAACCAACAAAAACTCTTTACCAAATCTGTTTAAAAGTAAATTTTCAGGAAGGGCGGAGGATTTCCAGGGCAGATCTTTGTGTTACAATCATTATGCACAAAACACAAATGAGAGGTTTTAAGTGCAGATTTCTTCCATTCATTGAATTTCGAAGAAAAAAGAAGAAAAAAGAGCATTCCACTGCCATGAAGAGGTGGAGGCACAAATTATAAAGCATATCCCATCTACTGCTTCAGAGAAAAAGCCGAAGATCCAAGAAGAAAAGTAGTGGAGAAACTTTTCTACTTTGTTTAGAGCAGAGAACAGGGGTTAATAATCTGTAACAGCGAAATACGTGTGAGGCCGATCAGGGAAGCGACGACAGCAAAAGTTCAGAGGAGCAACAAAATCCTGCTTTTCAAAGGTGTTTTTATGTTTGACAATTTTAGAAATTAATATATTTGAGAACTGTGACACCAATCCAAGAATTTGTTTTTACTGGTTAAACACTTTACCAGGTTTCAATATTAACCAAATTTATATGCATTTTGTTTTACTTTTACATCTATTTTACACATGAGGAAAAATCTTGGGTAATAAACTGGTACGGTTTCACAAAGGTTTATTTTCTTGTTTCAGGGATTAAAGATCAACTAAGGCAGGCCAAAGAAGCAGTCACAGCTATATCCTGACTAATTATAAATTATCTGCAAAAGTTTATGAGGTGTTTTTCCTCAAATTCATCTCTCCACTCTGAGATTTATTTCACTCATCTAAGAAGAAAGCTTTGTCACACAGAGTGACTAATTACCAGCATCTGGGATATCTGAGATGGGATTACTGCTTCTGCTATGCATCCCAACTTAAAACTTAACGCTCTTTCTATGTGTAAATGTGGTCACTGAGAGAAGAGAGGCAAGGCACTAATTTAATTATTACAGCATTAAAATGAAATTAGAAGTTTTAAAGAAGCTTAAAAAATAGTGACAGTGTTTCATTGCCTTCTTCAGTTCAAAAACTCTTCAGATGTTTATTATCTTCTCAGAGAAGATGCTTGTCTATATTTTATGGTCAGCAGTTCACAGAGGAGTAAATAGGTTGGGTGTAGAAGAAAATAAAAAAGGTGTTTCTACTTACTGTTAGGTGATACTGCCTCCATATTTCTGGGCAAGCCTGGAAAATAAAAATATTGATCAGCTAGGAGCATGAAACAAGGTGCTTTACAGCCTGTTGGTTTTGGCATAACACAGTATCCACTGGTGTCGGTCACAGGAAAATAAGAAGCTTAACTGAAAGGGTCTGCATTTCAGCTTCAAAAACCCGGCTAGACAGTTTAATTGAATTTTACACTGGTTTAACACACTCCCTGCCATTGTCAGAAAGCCAGTAACAGTTTTCTCACTGCCCTTTTTCTCCGAGGGGCAGAAGTTTGGGAGAGCAGCGTGCTCGTGACTGTAGGAAGCATTAATGCTGCAAAACAAACAGGGGCGGATTTAAATTCTACATTTTCTGACATTTTAAATTTACATAACACTCTAGAAATTAAATCACAAGGTGCCTTCCTTTCACGTAGGAACAGAAATATTTTATCTTTTTTGTATGTATCTCTTTACTAATCAAAATATAATTGTTACATGTAATAATCCTCAGCAGCCTCATGTCAGATGAGTTGTAAACAAGAACCATAACAGATTGCTTTAATGTTGCTATTTTTGCAATGACTTGCTTGCTTTTTGTTTTACTTTTAATTTTTTTTTTTAATTGCCAGACTCTCACACAAACTCCTAAGCGCAGCTCTTTGAAAAAAGAAATTCAGAGCGGGTTTTTGAGTCCCAGCAGCGACACGATTGACCTGAGGGACACATGAGAGACGGTTAAGAGGAAAACGTGGATCTTCAAAACAAAATCAGAACATGTTGGTGGTCACGGAGACTCAGATCAGTCTCTTAGGGGTTCTTAATGCTTTTACAAAATGTACAATATTTCTGACGGCCCCTGAGCCACAGACAGACACGGAAATTGTGGCACTTTTTGTCATTTTGGTGCAGAGCTACTGCACCGGAGGGCTTTCACTTCTCTTTAGAACGTTAACCCTCTTATTAGAACAGCTCCGTACTCATTTGAACAATTAGCAACTCGGTTTGCCAACCTTCATTTTAAGTACTTTAAAAAGAAATATAGTATTGCACAGCTTCTCCATAATATGCTGCAGCTGCAATTTCAAACACTGAAGTCTCATGACTACTTGCAAATGAGTACTATTAACATTTCTTTAGATTTTGAATAAATTTTTCACTCATGCCTAAATTCTTGCCTTCTTTTATTTTGATGGAGCGTGGTAATTAAAAAAACCCACACCACAACCACTATCTCTCAAAATAAAATCCAAGTTTTTGCCAGTCACTCTGTGGCACATACAGTGTGTTTTTCCCAGATGTGATGGAAATTATATTATTTATTATTCATTTCACCAGTAACATAATTTTCTGCAGAAAAATCTACAACCTGTTCCGTGTAATGGTTCAACATTTCTCCTCTTACTCAAATACTGTGTGTAAATATTTGAGTTTTATATTAATATTTCTATAAAGGAAATGTGTGAAGGACATCACATTCCTCACCAAGGATCTGACAGTTTGAACACACTCGAGCTGTCTTTGAGCACACACAAAAGGATTTTCCTCCTTTCCTAACTTAGCCAGGGTTCAGAGAGGCAACACATAAACACTCTGTAGCCTGTAAAAATACCATACCAGAGCTTTCAGCATTTCCCTCAGACCTGAAGAGGTTTCAGCTGTGCAGGACAGCTGTGCTCGTCCAGCTCAGGGGTAGCAGGCAGTTATTTATACATTAGTTCTGGATAGTTTTCGATTACCACAGTGTGCCCAGGCTAATATGGTTGAACAATTGCAATCAATGAGTTCTCCTATACTGGCAAAATGCCACTCTGTGGTATGACCTTTGCTCACATGTCTGCTATTTAATAATCATCATCATCATAATCAAAATTACTTTATTTTTGAATAATTGTTTGGTTGGGTATTTTTTCTCCTCTGGACACAAAGACATCACTTTGAGCAAAAATCTGTAGCTCAGACTGAGAATCACAGTTGGCAGAGCTCTTGTCAAAATCGGGGGAGAGGCACAGCCCCAGCCCTTCTGCAGTGCTGTCCAGAGGTGGGTTTTATCCTCAAGGACATTTTAAGGATGAGGGAAAATGAAAAGAAGGTAAGGACTAAGATGGTGAGGAAAGGCTAAGCATATTCCTTCATTCAGATGGTGACTTGGGGTAATACTGTTCACCATTATGAAGTGGGGTACAATAGCTGAGGAGAGATGACTGTTAAACAACAGATTTTTAGAGACAATGCTTTTAACCAGGAACCTCATTACTTTGCATCAGCTCAGGGTTATTGTCTACATCTTATATCGTGGAATGACAAAAAGTATGATTAACAATTACTACCAAATACTGGCTCCTCTAATGCAGCAGAGAGGTTTGCTATGGAGGATGGCATAGCCAGACACAACCACTGCCAAACCTACGATTTTCCTTATTTATCTAAAAGAACTTAACCATGAATGGCCCTCATTTAAAGAAAAGCCCTCGTGGTACCCAGCTACTATGGCAGCGTGATGAACTACATTAAAATAAAATTGCATTTATTTCCTGCCCCAGTGGTCTGACCTTACTTGCATTCAGATGTACCAGCACAAAAGGTGCCTACTCCAGAGGGTAGTGCCACTGCCGCCGCGCGGCCGCTGAGCGCAGGGGTGGGGGGCACGTCCCCGCACCTGCCCACACCTTGTGCCGAGTGGGCGCCACGCCATCATTCCCCCAAATCCGTGTCCCTCCTGCCACGGACCACGTCCAGGCAGCGTGGAAGGGCGAGCACTCGTGCCTGAGGCTGACCCAGTGCAGGGTGCCATACCGGGAGAATCGAGACTGGGTGCTGTACATTTTGACCCATATTGAATTTTATCAGGTGCTAATTATTGTTTTACCAGAACAACGGCTTAATGCATCTGTTGTTTAATTCCCACTTCCCTATTCTCCAATGTGAACATCAAAGAAAATAAAACACTCAATCTCAAACAGCCCCTGACAGCAGACCGGGACTCGAGAGCTCAATAGACGAGGCCCTTGCCACCAGTTCTCATATTTCCACAACAATGAGCAAACACAAAACCGGCACTAAGCGGCCTTTCCTCCTTTCCGCTCCCCTCGGCCGGTCGTCTGCCTCGCGCCGAGAGGGCCCTCGACGGCGGCCCTGCGGGGCGCGCGGCGCGGGGGAGCGGATTAGCCCCGCTAACATGCGAGTGCCGGCGAAAGGGAAGGAAAAACCCCGCTACTGTATTTGGCGTATGAATAACCAAAATGCACGCGCTGACAGGAGACCGGGACGGGCCCGCGGCTCCCCGGGAGAAAATGTAGCTGTGATGAGTGACAGGGCTTTCAGGAAATATGTTCACAATCACAGACAGTGAAGGCCATGACCTAGATCGTTTAAGAGCTTGTCTTGTCAAATTATCAAAAGCTTCTTCGTCTCTGAATAAAGAGTGACATAAGTGAGTGTCAGAAAGCTGCAGGCTGACAAGCCAAGCATACAATAACAGCATGCACGTCACATACTTGCCGAACACCGCCACGGCTAGCGGCAAATCTTAATGAGAGCGCGGCTGGCCCAGGAGACTTGGGTCCCTGCTGGCATAGCTACTCATCTCGCAAAAATCCTTCAGCTCCGAGTCAGTTATGGTCTGACACGACGACTACAATTACTAAACACAACTTTTTAACAGAATCCTCTGGTGCTTTGTCAAAGAAGCAGCGGCTGCTTGGAGCTGCCCCGCTGCAAGCCACCACAATAAAACAAAAGATTTGCCAAAACACACACTTTTCATCACCTCCGCATGGGAACTGCCGCGGAAAACACACAATGCTTCCCTTCAAAACCACTCCTGCACAAGCAGATGTCGAGACCTCTCCCCACGCTGCCAGCGCAGACAGCCGCTGGTGCCGGGCGGGCAAAGCTGGTTAACGGCCGGTGTCACCCTGGCCCTGGGGAACACGGCCTTATGCTCACCCTTGGGTGGATGTGGACAGCCAGAGGCGCCACAGCTGGGGACGGACACTGGGGAGCTAAGGAGAAAGAGCAAACCTAATGCTCTGCCCAGGAAAAAAAGGGCCACACGGATGCCAGCCACCCCTGTGGAAGCATCCCTGCACCTCCAGCTCCATCCCAGCCCACAGGAGTATGCTAGAAACAACAAAGGCAGAAGGAACCTCCCCGGAGAGAAGAGGCCAGTGGTGGTTTGCACATCCAGAAAGTTGCCAGAACGGGCAGAGAAGATGCTAGTTGAAGCACCCAGCTGGTTCTCGGGAAGGAGCACTGACAACAAGGGTATTTGGGCATTCAGATGGGGCCACCAGACACAGCGTGGCTGCAGGGCACCAAGCACCCGGGCACTGCTGTCTGCCAGCTCCTGGGAGCGCCCATCCACCTCACCGAGCACCAACATGCTGCTTTTCCCAGGTATACAGGGAGACATTGCCCCCTCGGCCTGCTCCCTGCTACATCCACTGTTCATGTAGTCCTTCTCCCACCCCTGCTGCTGGCAAGTAAGGCTGTACACCAACCACAAGGCTCATGACATCCACCTAACTGCCACTGAATCAGTCAAAAATTACTCCTCTGATGACCCTCCCATGGAAAGCATGCGAGGCTGAGCTGCTTCCAGTACACCTCCAGCTAAGAGGACTCTCTATGTTCTCAGCACTGTGTCAGGAAAAGAGACTGATCTAGCAGATCATAAATGTATGACCCTAAAATATTTTAAGTAACTTTGAATGTTTCCTAACCAAACTAGGTGAAGCACCTTGAACTGCCTCACAGGCACCTCGGGACAAAAGTGGAAAGTCAGTCTGACACACTGCGCACAAGAACCTATTCCGCACCCTCTGTGTTACAGTAAAAGGGAGTGCTTGCTGAGAAAGACAAATTACCATTTCCTTTGAGCATCCAAAGCATTTCATAACATATGTTTGATAACAAGAGGACAGGGATTTCCCTTTTTTACAAGCAGTCACATGGGAAAGACAAGGGGTGATAGCTACAAGTTACTCCTGGGGAGATCTCAGTTGGACACAGGAGAAGACTTTTCACAATGAGAACAATCCTCTCCAGCTCTGGACACTCAGGATTTGTCTGGGCTGTCCTGTGTAGACCAGGCTTTTGCCGAGAAAAGTTGGGGATGATGATCAGATGATCCTTGAAGTCCCTTCCAACCCGGTGTAGGATTCTGTGATTCCTCTTCCATGAACTGCCCCCATTTCCTCTGGAAGCAGGGCAGATCTGCATCCCTCAGTAAGGAACCTCCAGGTCTGCTGCCAACCACACAGAGTCACCTCGTACTGTCTCTTCCCAGCCTGGCTTCCATTGCCTTCATCAGGTGTACTGGAAGAAATGAACAACTGCTCCCTGACTACTGTCTCCCATCACAGATGATTATGAAGCTCTTTACAGACACTTCCCTCTGTGACCTCCTACCAGGCTGAGGAGTTGTGGCCATGCTGAGGAATACAGAATGCAGGGTCCAAACTGTGCCCAGGTGTTCCTGCTTTCCTAATGATTCCTAACATTTTGCTAGATTTGTTTTCAACTTGTGAAGACTTAGGTGATATTTTGTGGAACCATAGCTCATAACTAGAATCTGGGTCCTGATTAGTAATACGCAGAACCCCTTATTCCATAAGACAAGGTGGGATTGTTTTACTTTACGTTTATTGCCACTCAATTTCAATTGCCATTTTATTGTGTTCTCCCTCTGATTCTTACCATTCTTGGGCAGTCCTGCACAGCTGGCTCACAGCACTGACTCTATAAGTAATTTAGTCTTCTCAGCAAATCTTGTCACCCTATTGTTCACCCTTTTCCATGTCACACTAGCATATCCCACCTTTATCCTCTTATTCCATGCCTGTTTAGTTTCCATGAAAGCTTTTGGTCAGGAACTTTGTAAAACGCCTTTTGGAATTTGTAGACTATGTCAACTGGATCATGTTTACACACATGCTTGTCAACCTGCTCCTTTGAAGAACTCCAGAGATCCCTGAGAAGTGGGATTTCCTTTACAAAAGCAGCCTTGAGTCACCCCATGTATATATTTATACCCCCATCCCAACATGCCACCACCATGGTTCCTGCCCCCTGGCTTGGTGCACGTGTGCAGCTGGCAGTCTGGGACCCCCAGCTCTCCCTGGGACCCCCAGCTCTCCCTGGGACACCCCCTACACACTGTCCTTGCATTAGCAATTCAATTGCCACTCATGTGCCAGGCATGAGGTGTCTGTTGCCATCTCTGGTTGGGCCATTTCACCTTCATGCTCCTGTGCATCTTTTGGGCAATCGTTACCCAGTTTTGGTAACGGGTTAGCACTCTCAGATTTGTAGTAACCCTCACATTCTCTTCAATTGGACAGCTCTGGCGCTCCCCTTCACAAAGAAAGGTTTCAGCATGGGAACATCCCTGGTTTCTTCTGCTATGAACATCCCAAATGCCAAAAAATATCTTCAGGTCATCAGCAGCAACCTTGGCCCGTCCAAGTGTTCCCTTCATGTCTTGATCACCTGCTGGCTTCATAGGCTTCCTGCTCTGATGTCAGGAAAGATTTACTGTTGGTTTTGATTCCTTTGCCTTTGCTCTGCCATGCCATCCCTCTCTCTGAGGACTGGGCAGGTGAGCTCCTGCTCTGATGCCCCAGTATTCACCACACAGGTGAATGACACAGGCAGCTCCACACCGCCCATGCAAGAGCACACAAGAACTGTCCAAAGTTTCAAAGAAAAACCGTTCTGATTTAAGATGGGCCTAAATGAGCAGAAAAAATATATGCTGTGATGTTCCTGATAACCTGCATGACTCAGGTAGGATTTAAATGCTTGTATGATAGAGCACTCATGATTCTCTAAAGAACAGAACATCAGCTTATGAGAACTGGTGTCATAAAATCTATGAAAGAGAAAAGATGGCAAAGAAAAGATGCTTCATTACAGATTACAATTTTGTCTCACTGACAACCAGAATAAGGGTGCAGAAATATACAATTCACATTCTTTAAAGGTATTGTGGGCACATTAGCTATAAGGAAAAATATATCTGTAACAACATTCAAATATCATAAGAAATAGAGAGCCCCAACTACGTGGGTTGTCCCTCACATATCTCATATACCACTGAAACATGCTCTTCAACCAAACAGAGGAAATAAAGGTGAGAAGGAGACATTTAGAAAGAGATTCAAATATTTCTGAATATCAAAAAAACCAGCATTTAAGGAATCCCACAGGTGTATTTGAAAAAAAATCCATATAGGCCATATCTATAGACAGAAAATAAAGTGTGAATGTATGCCAATATTATCACAGCTTGCCTTTTATCCTTTTTTTGTGTTTAATTCAAGAGAAAAAAATACCATAATAAGTTGTCTGCTACCTATAGAACTGAATTTTGGGGACATACAAAGCCATTATAACGTAATACAGGATGAAAGAAAGAGACAAATACATTTTTTCTCCCTCTAATTTTCTTGTGTGTTTTACTTTAGTAGATCATGTCCAACCGAAAGCTTTCAAACTACTTCTCTCTAATAGTATTTTCATGGATTAATATCTGGTCATAGTGAAAAAACCATAGATCTGGAACTCTAGATGCATCAGAGTTACTCTCTACTTCTTCCCAGTACACTTGCAGAGACTGTCTCTCTTGATTTCAACCTCCCTGCACCTTCCATTCCACAGAAAAAAGGACGTTTTTGTCCACCACAGCTAAACTGAACCAAACTAAAGACCAAGTGTTGACAATGCTTTGGTTTCTTTCCTTTGAACCATTCCCCATGAAAACTGCGATAGTGTAAAGCAATGACGAAACACAACATGTTCATGTGCTTACACAAACAGGCACTATGTAAAATCAAAGACAAATGAAGACATTGCAGCCATTGTAAATTCAGTTTCTGACAGACACAAACCAAATGATGCCCGATCTCTGTGCCAGGGGCCCTACTCACATCAGCATAGTGGCCCTTCATGTCGCAGCGGTTGCAGTGTTTGTTCCAATAGGCTCTCTCCAGGCACTCCCTGAAATAGTGCCCAGGCAAACAGCAGTTCAGACAGAAACGAGCCGGGCAGCTGTGCTGTAGATGGTCTCTTCCTGCACACAGGCAACAAGGGGGAACTTTCTGTGGAGAAACAGAAATAGAATCGTGTTAAGTGACAATGTTCCAATAGATCCTTCCAGTTCTCCTGCCCTTGCATGGGGGTGTGTAGGGGGTAGCTGGGTGGGCACCCAGCTGCCATCTGGGCTCACCCGGCACAGCCTCATGGCTCACACAATTCAGCACTTGGAGTGACAAATGTAACATGCAGAAAACTATTCTGAGGCCAAACCTGTATCTCTGTAAAGCAGGTTTTTGCAGTGAGTGAGTCTATTTCCCCCCGAGGGTTGCGTGGGATGTGGTCATTCTGAGTGTCCTGGTGGGTAAGAGCTCCGAGGACCAAGGGTTCCACAGATTCTGTTGTGGGAGTTGGTAAATCCAGGCTGTCAAGCAACAGCTCCCACTTCCTGACAGTGTAGTGACTGACTTTTAAACCTCTAACCACAGGACAAACTTTCGGAATATCTGGCATCTATCTGAGCTGCCTAAAGTTAGCTCCAGTTTTGTCTTGTCCATGGTTTTTAACACTATTCATATCACGGTTCATTACACTTTCTGCTTTCACTTATTTACTAAGGCTGTATTTTTGATTCCATAGATTCTCTTGTTGAAAATGCAACTGAAAAATATTTTACACCTCCAAACTGTTTTACCACATGGAAAAAAAGATGTTTCTGTATGGCACTCTTTTTCTTGCTCAGTTTACAGCCACATGGTTTAGTGGAAGTTGTTCCTGCCCGTGGCAGAAGGGGTGGAACGAGTTAAGCTTGGAGGTCTCTTCCAACACAAACTATTCAGTACGATTCTATATGATGTAATTCTGCATATTTTTCTTTTCTAAAAACAGTAAAAGCAACGACATTGCCAAACAGAGGGATAATTTTATACAGCAAGCAGACCTTGTGCAAGCTTTCCTGCAACTCAGAGCAACGCTTCAAAGAAAGGATAAACCACGCAAACAACGCTTCTAACGGCGAGCACAAGGGTGTATTAGGAAAGTGAATATTAGCTGAATGTACAAGTGATTTAAGCATTGCATTTACCTTTGGAGTGGGACAGTTCTTGGACAAATGTCCTGGTCTGTCGCAGTTCCTGCAAGTAACGTTTTTGTCAGCTGTGTAGTACCGCATGCTGCTGTGCCTCATGCCCGAGTAGTTGGAGATCTGTGCCTGGTGAAACAGAGAGAGAAATGTGTTTACCACTTGAGATTCTGTGGTTTGGGAACTGGGAATTATAAAGGTCACTGCTGGCAGTGATCCAGCAGAAATCTAATGTTTCACATGCACAATTTACACATCTAGGTTTGGAATGGGTAATTCTGTTACAGAGAAACCTGCATTGTCTGGAAGAAAACCTCTCGTTCGAACTTCCACTTCAGGACATTTTTTTTTGCTATTTAATACTGCAGTTGTGAAGCTTTCCCTCAATTAGCCAAGATACTTTTACTCGCTGTGCTATGTCACGACAAAATGGAATTTTCTCCAGAACACAAATATAACTAACATCAATTGCAAATGCAAGTTACATGTTCCCTTGCACACATTAAGGGAAACTGCTTGGACAAAGTACAATGCCATACAAGCCTGGATGAAATCTGCAATTTGCAATTGTAAAGAAAGACTTAAAAAGGAAAAAAGAAGAAAAAAAAGAGAAGCTGGAAACAACTGTCTTTCTCCCAGTGACCTCACACACACTTTTTGTGTAGGCAGCCAGAACTGAAAATCCTATCTACAACTATCATTGCCTAGTAAACATCACAAGTTTTAAAAAAATAAATGAAATTTTGGATGACTGAACGGGAGAGGTATCAAAATACCATTTCTCTTCAGGGAAAGAATTTGTTAATGTCACTTGATTGTATTAGCTCTACTGGACACTGGAAAGAAAAAGGGAAGGAGTTGGACACAGCAGCTGAAGCTCACTCCTCCTGGATGCTCTGGCACCTTGCCTGGGAACTCCAGGCGGCAGTTTCCCCACGCCCGCGCCTGTGCCGAGCCCGGGAAGGCACCACACTGCTGGCTCCCAGCACTGCCTGGGAAGGGGACCAGGCTGCCGTGGAACAGCTCAGGGGCTCCAAAGAGACCTGGGAGGAAGAGCCGAGGTCCACCTCGAAGAGTCTGTGGAAGCACTCCAGCTCCTGGCATCCCTGTCCCTTCCTGCCTCTATGCCAGCCCCAACTCAGGAACTCCTGTCTTCTGTGAGAGGACACTGCTAATCATCCCACACAAACGCCACAGATGGGTTTTTCAATCCCATTTACTTTGTTCTGCTTGTTAATAAGCAACAAAATTAAGAATTATAGAAAAATTTGGTTGTCCGTGTTACCTCTAAGTCTTTATGAGAGATGGACCAGTCCACATCAATTTCTCCTGAAAAACAAAATTAAAATTAATTTTATTTAATTTACAAGAATATTTTTCTATAATATATTCAACATGATGATGGCTGCAATTATTGAAACTGCTAACAGATTTTGATGTACTAAAAGGGAGAAACTAGTTTCATCTTTGCTAAAGGAAAGCCACAGACCCACTGGGCATTAAATCTGCCTCACTTGAATATCAGCCCATGTGCAACTACTGGGATGAGTTTTTCGGACACCACGCTCTTGTCCTGCTCCCTGGGGTTTAAATTCAGGTGGGGATTTAATTCCTTCAGAGGCATGGGCTCCAAAGGTCCCAATTCCAGGTTATCCCTGGAGCTATCTCTGCCTCCGTTTGTGGGGATGCTGAGCTCAAGCCCAGAGGTTGCAATTGTGGGAGCACACGGAGCGACAAGCTAATGCAGAGCATACACTTTTCCTCCTTGCAAATTCACCAAGTCTGTGTCTCCAGCCCTGCATCCTGACTGCTGCATGCCAACACGACTGAGCATAACCTCAGCCACCCAGACTGTAAGCTGAGTAAATCTATTTCCAAACAGGGTTTGGTAATGTGCAATAAATCAGGAGGACACACTGAATTATCAACTGTCACGCCATAACCTTCTCACATGCAGCCTTTGGGCCGGCAGGAGTGAAAAGAAACAAACCCAGAAGGAAATGGAAGGGCAATAAGCTAAAGGAATAGGGATGCAGCTAGAGCTGTTCAGAAATTCTGCACGTCGACACCGCTCAGCGCTCTGACTGCGCGCACACACAGCTGTACTCCCGCAGCAGCCTCTCACCGCCACAGGATTCATGTCAGAGGAGGGGCTCACCTTACCTGCACTTCTACACCAAGTGCTACAACCTGTGTGCAAAGTAATCCTGCATGTTTGTGAACTTTTAAATGCAAACTGTCCCGTCCCGATCGTGCATCCGACTCCAAGGCATCCACGTTAGTAACACAAATCCCAACATCACCGCCATGTACAGACAGCAAAAATTTCTCCAATTTTGATTGTACTATTAATTTCCCTTAGAAGGTGGATGACTACAAATTACAATTATATCATCTATAATTTTATGTCTTCCTCTTCATTTACTGAAAAAGTCAGTAATTTTGGCTGAAGCGTGTGATGCAGTCTCTGGGTACAAGGTATGTCACTCGGGTGCTTTAGAGCACAACACCTGCTCACTGCAGCTCTCCATTCAACAGTCAGGGCTCACCCCACCCGTTCTCACCTGAACAACACCCTGAAGCATTTTTCTTTTCAACACTTGCTCATGACAACGACTGTCACTGAGACACTGATAAAGCACTAACTGGCCTGTTAAAAAAGTGATCTAACGTGAGTCATGGCACACAAAGTGACTGCCACTGCCAGGACTCCAGCACCCACCTGAACTGTCACCCCAGCATCACCTGGGATCAGAGGGAGTATGGATGGGACAGGGATGCATCAGTGCCCTTTGGCATGAGTGAGTTGTGGATATACTTGAGAGAAAATCAAGCCTTTTGAGGCGTGATCATTAAAAGTAAAGAAACACTGTCATATTTGAGTGCATTATTTATGGCTCAAATGCCTGTTAAGGAAATTAATTCATAAAGAAAAAGGTATTTGTAATTCAAAGCTCTGCCTTGGCACTCAGCACTGCAAGTGCCGTGTTGCACAGAAATGCACATGCAGAATGGTCACAGATCAAAATTACCAGCAAATTAACTCCTGTTAATCACTAGGCATGTTCTTCCTGAGGGCAAACCAACCAAGTTTCTCTTCTTCACTGTCAAAATCCCCTGCTTCACAGGGGAAAACCATGATACAATGACTCAAATACTCCTAATACAAGAAGCTAAAACTGCTCCACTCAGAAAATAAATACAAGAGCTTTAATGCTGAAGGAAATATTACAACAAAATCTCCCTTTACTAAATCTGTTCGGTGATCTAAAAGGTAATCCTAATTCACAATAGATTGCATAAGACTTTGTTTTCACCTACAATAAATTCTTCAGACTGAAACATCCAAGGAGAGTTTTGCTTCCGCAACCAAGGTGAAATCTTGCTGTAGAGACACATAGAAAAATCTGCAACAACATTTCTCGCTGACCACAGTGTTTTGTCTGGCTCTAGATCATGAATTAAACCACCAAACTCTCATCAAAGTGACAGATACTTCCCGTTCCCTCTGATTTTGTTTGCTTATTTGGATGAATTAATGTGTCCCACAGGCAATGCCAGTGCCACTCCACCTCCACTGTCCTGGCTGCTCCCTTAGCTCACCCACCAGTGCCAGCACCTTGGCATGCCTGTCCCCCCTTGTGCCACGCTCTCTCTAGCCCATAGCCCCATCACCTTTGTCTGACTCCTGGCCTCGCAGCCGCGGGCGGGCGGCAGCTCTGGGGTTGCAGTGCGGAGGAGCCTCCCCAAGGACGCAGCGGTGGCTTTGCCTGGGGCAGGCAGCTGGCACCCAAAGTCAGCACAGAACGGGCCGGGGAGCAGAGGTGGGTTCATCAGCGCCCCGGGCTGCCCGAGGATGGTGCTGCCCCACCCCAGCGACTGCGACCTGAGGCACAGAGGGCAGTTTTGGACAGACGCACGCGGCTTGCTCAGAGCTCCATCCCTTCAAAGCCTTGCACGACACCTGCCACCTGATGTCCTGCAAGGCCACGCCAGTACCACATTAGAGCACTCCATGCTTTTTTCAACATGGGCATGCACACAGAAGGTGGATTTCTGCCTGAAGGAATGGCTGTGATTGCTTTATTTTTACATTTACTTTACTTTTATTTTTACTCTTCTGAAAACAGCAGTTCAAGACTTGTCCAGATAATCTGCCAATATTTCCCTCTTTTTCTGTGAAGAGGTTGCACATACGAAACTTACTTAAAGCATCCTGTGAGTTAAATAAAACCGAGAACATCTTTGACATATTTGTGCTTTTAATCTTCCTCACCTTCATTTGTTAAATGCTGCCTAATTTTTAAGATTGTATTAATTTCTACACTAAGTTTAATACTAAGATTAATATGAATTCCTGTACTATGGTTATATATATTTCTATACTAAAAAAATACAACAGACTTTACTGTATAAACTTCTTGTGTTTATACTTTGAGGAAACGGTGTTGTCGAACTGCAGATCAGGGAAGAAGAGGATGTAAAATGTACACCATTTATATGAAAATGGAAGCCCTGCAGAAGGTTCTCCCTTTATCAAGTACCACATTTTGGCTGTCCTCTGCTCCTGCACAATGGGATGAATGGCGAGCAACAGCTTTGCTTTTATTTAAAGAAAAATTTTGAAAGATCATTGAGATTCACATGTATCCCTCCACCAGCATGAAAATGTAAATTTCTGAGCAGCGCTCGGGGTGAAGCCAGATTTAGGACCACTGTTCAATGTGCATTCAAACCTCTCCTCTTTCATCCCAGACAGGGAGAGGAGGGGAGGAGGGAAAAGGAGGACCAGCAGTCAAAACCTGAAATTGCCCGGAGGAACAATCTGCTTCCATGGAACAAAACACCGGCTCAGAATAAACAATAAACGGTTCACAAAATTTCCTTATCTGCTGCGCTGCTCCACCAGGAACCCCGGCAGCTGATCAGGCTGTCCTGGCCAGGCAGGGCACTGCTGGGCATGGGCTGCAATGCCCCCAAAATCACACTAGTATTTTGCTCATCAGGGCTGGGAGAAAACACATCCTTGCACAAGCTCTGCCGGCCCTGCAAGGGTTTGTGTCATCACCTTCTTCAACAACAGAGAAGCTGCAGAGCATGGACATCCAACCTGGAAACTAAAATACTAAATTTTCCAAAAGAAGAAGGCAAGTGGCCATGTGCCCCCTTCCTTCTAATTGGAAAATACATGACAACATGTATTTTATTTATTTTATTTTATGATCAGCCCAGTGAAACAGGACACTTCAAGCTGTGGCACAATGATACGTGGCCTGAAGGGCAAATACATTTCAAAGCTGGGCTTTAAGAATTGGATTTTGACTGCTAATTATTATAGCATATTACAGAATAGAGAACTCTAATTATATTCTAGCATAAGATCTACATGGCAAGGACTGTTTCAGACATATCTCTGAACAATATTTACCATACCAGGACACAGCTTCTGCTGCTAGTGGAAGAGCATTTTAAAATTATAAGCCTTGAAACCCCTAAAAATCACTAGATCTGCAGGAATTTCACATTGTGACATATTACATATATCTGAAAATTCCTGCTTCTCTGTGACCCAAAGTGATTCAAGTCTTACTGCAAAGAAGCTTGCTATAATGAGTTTCAGGTTTTCGGAGCCCAAGTAGCCCTTCTCACAAAAGAAAAAGGAATGACAGTGTGCACTGTCCCCAGACAGAAACCGAGGTGGCCTCCCGACATCAGGTTTGGTAAAGCACAGGAGTCTGGGTTTCTATGGACCAGGACATACTGTACACGTCTCCCTTCTAGGAAGAGGTATTCCAGGAGCCTACAGACATGTGTGTGTGTGTGTGTGTGTGTGTGTGTGTGTGTACATGGGCACGCGTGTCAGTCTATGCATGTTTATGAGTGCACACGTGCGTGTGCACGCACCCCCACACACATTTCACCTGATACTCGGCCTGCTGCAGGCAGCCATGATGGAGAAGAGGTTGGTCCTCCTCGTGCAGACTGAAGCTCCCATTCCAGCAGCTCCAGGTCCATTCCAGCAGGGACTCCTCCTCGCAGGGAGGTGATCAGCAGCCATGGGGTCGCAGCCCCCTCTGCACACCCCAGCTGCTCACACCGGCCCCTTGGAGGGGAACAACATCAACCCTGGTGTGTTTTTCTTAGACATTTCTAGCCATTTCTCAACTTTTCCTTGATGAGAAAGAGATGATTTACTTAAAAACAAAACACCTGCTGTTCAATGGAATACCTGTCAATATCTCTTTAAGACAGCTTTAAAAGAGATCCATAAGTCCCACAGGGAAATCAGTCAATGGAATTGTTGACAGAAGTTCAATTTGAGACATTTTCTCCTGGCAAAAAAAACCTCTCATGCCTCTTCCCTTCATACCTAAAATTATGTATGTGCCAGTAATACGCACATGTTTTGGCAGTAGGGAAACCCCTGCAATGCTTTATTCTTAGCAACCTTTATCTGCCATTTTTGAAAAGCATCACAAAATCCAACAAATGATACTCAATCCATTCTGAAATTAATTAAAATGTAAGCAGTTGACTGCAGCAAACGCAGGGCTGGCCAAAAACAAACAGAGTTCATACAGGAAAAGAAACTCACACACCTTTGAGCAGCCCTGCAAAAGTGGGGGGGAAAAACCCCAGGAGCTGTAAGTTACTTTAAGCAAAATCCAGCAGCTATGACCCATGGGGGAAGACTTAACCATCATTGCCAGAGAGGAAAGGTCTGGTGGTTGGGGTAGGACTGGTGCTCTAATCTCCCGGCAGCGTGTCTGCTGGTGGGGCCCCGTGGCTGGGCTGGGGTGGCCACTCCCTGGGACATCACGGACCATGGAGTGCAACACACACGAGTTAAGAGAACCTAACCAGGCAGAGACATGTATTTTTGGTGTTAAAGCAGACACTGATTGTTGACAGATGCAGAAATCACCGTAGTGTCGGTGTATCCTGCTGCTCTGTCAGGAGTCAGGTCCCTGATAGCACCTTTTAGCCTGTACCCCATTTCTGGGCCCAAGAACCTCTCCAACAACCCATCCTGCACCCTCCTCCACACGTGTGCCCCTCTGCGTCTCCCTCAGCTCCATTTATTCCAGCAGCTCTGTGCGGGTAAAGCGCCTCACGTACCAGGTGGGAATAAAAATGTGCAGTGAAAAAAGCAGAAGACAATTCTGCAAATCCTATTTTTGTGGAATATATGTACCACCAAACTGCTGAAATGCAGGGACACATGCTAAACATGAACACGTAGGGTGCCCTTCCCATTATGTAAGTATGCATAATTTCCTGTCTGTTTTCTGTCTGTGCTGTAACACTGCTTCCTTCAGCACTGGCCACTGCTGGCCATGTTAATTCACAAAACTCAGCGGCTCATGATTTTCAAAGCTTAGCGCAACATTTGCAGAACAAAGTAGGTTTTTCTCTCTTTTTGGTGGGTACAAGTATGGGGACCACAGGAACAGTTAAATTCATGGCATGGTTGGTCTACCACACAGTCGGGGGAATTCTTTAAATAGAGCCTGTCACTCTCTTTGCCCATCAATGGGATTTCCTTCTCAAACTGCTGATTCGTTCAGGTACACAACAGAGGAAATTTCAGTTAACCTTTGTTTCACCCCGGGGAAAAATCTGTCTGAAAAGTATAAAGTGAATAGATTAAAAAAAAAAAAAAAAGAAAAAAAGAAAGAAAAGCTGCAGGGTTATTCTTCCTAGTGTTCACAGCAGTCAAAGTTAAACAGAGAAAAGGAGGCAAACATGAACATTTTATTCCCACCAGAGAATAAGGTATAATATATGATTTAGAAATTCCATTGTCTATACTGTGATTTCTAATTTAGAGAAGGAAAGCCTGAACACAAATCTATTGTTCTCATTGGGTGCATCAAGATTTCACATTTTGACTATTTTCTATATGACTGAAAAGGGAATAATACTTTACTTTGAAGAGAAACCCTTTTAAGCTATTTGATTGAGTTGTCTGAAATACCTTTTAGATTCCAGCAATCCTTGGGGAAGTGAAAAATAATAAATACTAAAACTCAGAATTACATGTGAGAAAATGAAAACAGGGATAAAACCAAAAGTACAGCAATAAAATGAAGGGAAATTTCAGGATACGTTACTGCCAAAAAAGGTCTGAGTTATTCATAAAACCCCCCATTTCGAGATGCAATTATAATTTCAAAACAGGAATAATAATTTTTGTTTTCTAGTGTCATTCATCTGACAACATGTCTGCAGCATTTGCTGTGGTAACACACTGAGAGTTACTGCAGACCTATGCCCAGCAAACCTCCACAGAACGGACAGATGGACAGACGGACACGGAGCTCTGGAGCATGGCCAGGGCCTGGGCATGCAGGGCCGTGAGGTCTGTGAGGCCTGAGCTCCAGTGGCAGAGATACTCTGAAACGCCTTTCGGGATCAATAGGTTGCCAAGAATCGATTCGGCGTCACCGAAACGATTTCTGTGTTTAGGTGAGGGTGATTCTATCAGCGGCTGCACAACCCCTCACTGGGCAGGCCCTGGTGGGAGCCGGGGGCTGCGGCCGCCCTGCAGCCTCGGGGAGCCTTCAGCTCTCGCTCAGCTCCTGCAGAGGGGTGTCTGTTGCAGCCACCCACGCCAGCTCCGGAGCCTGCCAGCCCAGCCCGGGCACACACACTGCTCGGGATCTGTGCGGGTCCCTCATGGCTGGGTAAAACGGGTCTGGGCTGACTGCTCACACAGGAGCCTGGGGAGGACCCTTGCTTCACTCCTCACTGTTTATGGAAGATCAGCAGTTGAATCTTGGGAGTCTGCTTTGGCAACACATTGCATCTTCTTTCACCAATACAAAACGGATGAAATATAAATAAAAAGGAGACAACAAAGTCCACAGAACCTTGCTCTGCTAAGGCTTGTGGTGTCTGATCTGCCAAGGTCCCTGTGGCTAGAAGAAGCTGTGTAAGGTATGTGCCAACAATGCGACGTGTCTCCCTGCAATGAAATCCAGATTTAAAGCTTCTTGGAAATTAATTGCTTCTTGGAAATTCAATGCTTCAGTTGAATTGCAAACCTAAAACCATTCACCAGTAGCTGCATCCTGGAGAAACAGCACGGCTCTCTTGATGCTGCCATAAACAACAAAACAGGGAAATAATCCCAGAGTTGGAATAATATTGATGTAGATGAATATCTGAAATTTGTCAAGCTTAATTGGGGATCTTAACTTTTTCTCTGAAGTTCCCAGAATCTTTAACCCAGGAAAAAATAAATCACATTTCAATGCAGGCTGAGTGCCAGTCTTTGGGTATGGGCCAGAATTTTGGTTCAACTTTCTTCTATGCTGATAAATGGCCCATAGGGCAAAGCTAAACTAAATCATCCGAGCTCCGGTGATTCCTTCCCACCCTCACGCTCAGACCAGGCTCCCACAAACAGGAACACGAGGAGGACCACCACAGGGCTCCTGGGAGGAGACACACCCAAAAACAGCTCTGAGGGTGGCAGTTCTCAGCACTTTCACCTTTTCCTGGGAGGACACAAATGTGCTGCAGACAAAAGGACTCCCAAAGAGCCTGGTCAGAGCCAGGATGCGGGAAATTGCGTTACTCTGAGAGCAGAACTGCAGTTTGAGCTGATGCCAATATGGAGATATGGAGCAGGTGAAATTCCTGGTTCTCCATTTTGATCCTCCTGATGATTATAGCAATAGGAATCATAAGCAGGAGGTTCCTCAACACTATTCATACTGAACAGAATACTTCTACAATTCGGGCAACAGATATTAACATCACCTCATAGATGTGCTATCAGTTTGTTTGAAGAAATCTCCCTATGTGCCAAGCAAGGTGGATGCCCATCCACATTAAGTCTTCTTCAAACTTGAACTTTCCAAGAAAAGGGAGGAGCGATGCAGTGACACAGTGACTGCAAACAAGACACTGATGCATCTGAGGATATGCAACAGCACAGTTGCTCCATGAGAAGAGAGCTCCAGCACAAGCACTCTGCTCTAATTCAGTCTTCCTGGGCTTTTATGGCCTTACCGCTACAGGCAGATCCTTTAGTCCATCCCTGAAACACTTCTACAGCAGGAAGGGTTTGAAAGATCTTCTCAACACCTTGGTCATGACTTATAAAGCACGTACCAAGACGGTGCAGTTGGTCTTCCAAGAGTCACTACCATGGAAAACCATGGTTGGTCCTAGCATAGACTCTGCTCTGCTCTCTGCCACGAAGGACTGCAGACATTTGGAACACACAAGCACCAAACAGCACTAGCATCCGGTGCCTGAAGGTCACACGTCTTGAGACTGGTCTTATGTTGGGCTCTGCGGGGTGGAGACTGTAACACTGCAAAGAATGAGGAAGTACACAATCTCCTTTTCCATTGCAGTCCTCATATTTTGGTGTTGCTTTGTTTCACATGAAAAAGACACCCTTTTCTTGGGAACAAAAAACAACTAGAATAGACATATTCTCAACATCAGCCTTCTGCTCATAATAGAAAACAGGTTTCCAGGATCATGTCATTCTGTACTTAGAGGCATGATTTTGAGGTCATGAAAAATGAAGTGGCCTTGCCAAAGAACTGCTAAATCTCACTGGCTACAACAGTTCTGTCTTTGCAACAAGGACCACAGCAGAAAAGATGTCACTCTCTTTCCTTCTTTCTCTTTCCAAAGAAAAGTGGGGAAAAGGAAATGTTCTCTCTATAATCAGCAAGTAACAATTCTCAGTGAGAGAATTCAGTTTTTGCTTGTTCAAAAAATTTCAATGCTGCAAGGAGATAAAACGAATCTGAGACCCCAATTTCATCTCTGTTTCCCATGTATACTGGCACAGTCGTCTCAACAGTGGGGTGTAGACACACCAGAAGCAGGGAGGGCATTCCGCTGAAGCATGGGAAGAAAGTGCTTTTTTAACCATTAATAAATAAAACAAAACAGATTTTAAAAATAGTGTGTCCTTGATCTTTCTCTCATTCTTTTTTACTTTCTATTTTGTGCATACAGTGTAACCGCAATTGACATTTCAATGGTGGGGTCAAAAGCACCTCCTACAATGCTAAAGACATAGTTATTTATACTTTGATCATTTGTCTCTGTGGTTTCGGTTTCTTTTCTGTTTGTTTGTAAGGCGTTTTTTCTTTTATTTTCCTTAAACAGATACCACAGCAATAGGAAAATCCTTCTCACTGCTACCAAAAGACAACTCATACGTTGTTGGAGTGAACAAAACTTTCTTCCATAACATTCCTCTAAAAATACGAGCTTTTCATACACCTGAGGAGCTTGGTCACTGCACGTGTGGCCCAGGTGCTGCCAGGCAGGAGGCCAGGAGGGATGTGATCAGCACCACATCTATCCCAATGGGTGCTGCTCAAGTGTTTTCACAGCCTGTGATGTGCCCGAGACACAGAACAGAACACAGGGACTCGGAGAGCTCACAAGCCTATACTTGAGTTTAAGCATTTGAATTCTGAGAACTCAACAAGCATTTACTGCAAATGAATCGGACAACAGCAGTACCGAACAGCTAGGCTGCATATAATTAGTTTTAAAACAGCACTTAGGACATTTAATGTCACTTCTTCCTGGCATCAATACAAATGGAAGGCATATTATATGCTAGCTCTTCCGACCCAAATTCAAATACTGCAAGTCTCACCTTTTTGCTGTTCCAGTAGGAAACTGTTATGCACTTCATATTTATATTTTTTCATTTAATTTACAATGTTTTGCTTGATTAAAGCTCCTTCTTTTTTGTTTCAATGTTGATTTTTAAACAGCAGCACTCTTTACAATATGCAGTTACTTAATTCAGGTCAATTACTTCATGTGACTGAGCTGAAGTGAACGTGAAATATTTGTATTACTCGGAGAAAGCTGATGCACATCAAAAGTAGTGATTTAAGTCACTCCTTTCTGATAAAGACTCAATCATCTGAACAGTTCTGCCCATGTACCTCAGGTAGAAGTCCCCTACGCTGCGGCAGAATCACGGTTCTACTGTGCAACTGACTAAATATAGTTTCTATATGACAAGTCTGGGCAATAACTCCTGAAATCTTTGATTCAGGTTTTCTCCCTTCATGTGAACAAGAGGTTTGAATCCATGACTGAAGGGCTGGTTCCAAAGCAGATCCTGGTTCTACCTAGCAACACTGGGAAAAAATCAACCGGTCCTATCACTGAAAAAAATCACCAAGGCCTCATTTAAAATGTGCAATCAACCAAATTTCCTGAGCAGGGTGGTAGCTCATCAGTCTTTTAAACAAATAATGCAGACACTCTCTCTAACTCCCACCATCTTTCACTGGCCTGTGGGCAGGGAGGAAGGAGACAAGAAAAGCAACGGGACATAAGATCGGTGTTCCGAGCCTGCAGCCGGGGCACAGGAGCCACCGCAGCTCACAAGGACCAGTTCTGTTCCTGAAGTCTTGATGAGCTGGGAAGGGGGAATATATGGCTAATGTTAGGAGAGACATTCCTGAAGGGAGCTGGCACCATTTTACACTAAACATCAGAAAAGACTGACGAGGCTGTGAAGGAGGAGGAGGTGGCAGAGAACACTCCATGCCCATCCTACTGCAGACAGCTGGTCCCTGCCTGTGGACAAGAGCGGCACCGGTGTGCGGGGGGTACCACTGTGGTGGCCCCACTGGTATTCCCGAGGCTGTCCAAAGACAAGTCCTGTCCTGCTTGGTGTATCCCCACAGTGGGATCACACCCACACTGGGACGATGCCACTGGTGGGGTTCACCCAGCACTGTGCTACCAGAGACCCCGTATTGGCGGCAGGGTACCAGATCTAGCCTGGCTTCTCTTCACCTGAGACTGAATGAAGCCACATCTGCTGGAAGCCCTGCCTGTGGCGGGGCCAGGCCAGCATTGGCCACGTCAGTGAGGAACAGCATTTCAGCCCGTGGCTCATAGGAATGCACCAGCACGGAGAGGAGCAGGGGCAAAGCCGCCATACACACCCAGCTCTGTCAGCTGTGGGCTCTCACAAGGTCTGGCCTCGATGCCAAGCCCATGTGGTTTAGGAAAAATAATCCAAATCTTGATTGCCAAGTGAAAAACAGATTTCTTCCCAGACACTTACCTCCTTAATTCAGGGCAAGACTAGAGGCAGGAAACTCCCAAAATGTTACGAATTTGCGTGGCAGTAAGGACCTCTGCTGAGTACAACCTCAAACTATTTTATTTCAAGTCCTTGATGTATTAGCAATAAATAAATGCTGGGATGCTCAAGTTTGCATCTCGTTTTGCCATTACTTAGTGATTCAGATGATCCAGGATGACTGAAATCAGACATGTATTTTGCATTACTACACAAGTCTGAAAATCAGATATTCATTTTCAAAAAAATGTGAAGGAAGTACATTTGAGATGCATTATTTCTACACTTGCTTTCATTTACACCTGTGTTTGTATAAGATCAACAAATTTGATGATGCACTGGGAAAGATGTGATTATCTTATTATTATTTTTTTAAAAAAAGGTGCAGAGGGAAGCATAAGGGAAAGATAACCTGCAATTTGTTACCCAGCAGATCTTCAAATGGTTTTAAAAAATGAAAATGAGGTATGAAAGTAAAAAGCCACCTACCCAATGCAAATGCAGGCAAGTAAACACACTATTTAAAGCAAACAGATTACATCACTCACCAGCAACATTCAAAATCTGGAAAACAAGTGGGCCAACTATTTAATCTGAGAAAGGAATGCACAGCCAGCCTCCCTCTTTTGGAAATACAAAGAATGATAAATTCACTGGTTGCCTGAAAAGAAAATATCTCAGGAGCTGTAGAAACACTGATTTCCTTTTTTGCCATTGTCTCTGACAACACGCTCTTTGAATTACACACCTGCCTCCAGCCTTCATTATTTCTGTTTCATTATAATGAAGATTATACTTTTGACTTCCAAGGCTGCTCGCTTTGACAAAGCCCTGCAAAACCTCCCTTTCCTTTGCAGTCTGACAGTGCCATAACAAAAACCACAAACAATTCTACCACAAATAGGGTGTTTTACCCACAGCACCCCACCCTGCCACCACACAAAAAAGGAGTGCTGTAGAGAACCCAGGTGCCATCACTGCAGGTGCCACCACCGTCACTGATACCAACAGGAGCACTCAGATTGGAACATCTCAGTGACCTAAGCAGGGAACAAACAAGTGGAGGATGTGAGCTGCTTAATCGTATACAATATTTGCACTGGTAAAAATGTCCAGAAGTGCTGAAATGTTGAAAATGGCCACTTTTAAATTCAAATACCCAATTTTTTAATGAAATCCATTTGAAACTGTCATTAAATTCCCTCTCACTCTGAGCTGTATGATAGCCTGTGTGGGGACTCCCCGCGTGACTGACGTGGCACAAACGCCAGCACTGCGATGCTCCCATGTGGCCCCGTGGCAGGCGGTGCTCTCGTGGTGACTAACGGGGACAAGAGGCCAACGACACAGGCTGGGTTGGGATCCCCTGTGTGTGCCACCACCCTCTGGCCCACAGCAAGGCCTGGCTGGCACCCGCTGACAGTGGATGTGCTCGGGGCGTGCGGGTGCTGCCAGGTGGCACCGAGGGCTCTGCGCTGGGCACCGAGCGGCACAGCTGGATCTGCACCAGACACCAGGTGGCACAGCTGGTTCTGCACTGGGCTCTGGGCAGCACAGCTGGCGTGGCACCATATGTTGGGCAGCACAGCTGGTTCTGCACTGGATGCTGTGTGGCACAGCTGGCTCCGCATCTGCCCCTTCCAGACCCGTCCCAAGGTACCAAGCCCTGGACTGCACCCAGGGCTGCTCCCTGTGGCCGTGGCTGCTGATGGCACATGCTGAGGGATGGCTGCTGGGCACCAGTGAATTTTTGGTGCTGACCTTCTCATGCTTTTACTCAAGGCTTCTGCTTGTATTTGCACTGTCAAATGGCATTTCACCTGAGTTGCAATCTCCAGCACCTATGGCTTCAACAAAAAATCAGTAGGGCTGCTGCTGTTTAAAACGAAAAGCAGCATTCAACTATTTTGTCAGGAACACATTTTACCTGCTGTGATGTGCCACTTGGTTAGACCAAAGAAGGTACCATGGCAAACCCCCAGGGTTCTTCTGGGCACAGTTTCCAAAGCTTTCGCACATGCCTGCAGTCTTTATTCATGTTGAATTACATAAGCTCCTTTTTTTTCCCTCTTCTTTTTCTTTTTTTTAATTCAGCTATTCATGCACTCAGACAAATGTTAAAAAATTAAGTTTCTGTAAACACAGTGTTATCTTAATAAGTTCAAATATTATTAGACTATTCCCCAGGGGAAGAAAAGCAATATGTTCCAAAGCAAGTGGCTGTATATTTTGCAGAAGGTGGCTACTCTGAAATTAAGAAATGCAAATGATTCTACAGTTTATGTGCCTCAAAGTAAAAATACTGATATTAAATTTTAAAAAGGTAGCATGAGACATTGCTGCTTACGCCAGAGCATCGGGAGGATGCCAAGGGACCCAGAGCAATCCCGGGTCTGGGGTTTTCAATGGCACAGACTAGTGATCACAGGATGCTGGTGATACTCTCCAGTTACCCCTGGCAACCCTTCTCAACTGTAACGATGCTGCCCCACAATAGCTTTCACTGGGCAGCTTTCTCTTCACTTAGCTGAATGCTCTGGGACCATCTGTGTCGGAAAGCATAAAAGGCCAGCCTGCCTGTGGGCCCGTCACTCTGAACACCACCTCTCTGACCCCGATTAAATACAACTTTCAATCCCTTTTGTCCTCCCTGTTGACTTCTCCTATTAAGGGAGCCCTTTGACAAAGAAAGCGGAAGAGTGGACTAAGTGCCCCCAAGAAAGGTGATGTCTGATACTGCTCAACACAAGGATTAGCAAGCCAATACATAACAAAAGCAAGTTTGGGGGAGGGGTAAAGAGGAAAAGAAAAAAATGGTTTTATACAGGTCTTTGACTAATTCAGTAGGTACACAGTTCAACAAATAGCTATACAAGAGGCCTGCTCCCAAAGAAACAACTACCAGGGAACAATAAATTGAGGAGATACCTTTCAGCATGGCGACGCAAGGCCGTGACATTGACAGAAGCAGTGGATGTGTCATTTGCTACCTATGGGTTTTTAAACTGCATGTGGTCATGGGGAGAGGTGCCAAGAACACTTAGGAAGTTGCTTTAAGGACAGACCTTTTCCTACAGAAAGGTCTTGCAACATATCCTCACTTGGGTCATTTGAGGTAACTGCAATGGGAGTGGGCGACAAAAACACGAACAACAAGAACAACAGTGGCTGGAGAAAACCCAAATACTTGCACACCAGAGCTGATTGTTTCCAAAGGCATGTACTAAAAACTATATGCTTTTTGGAATACGCAAAATGTCTTTGTCAAAAAGAGCACACAAAACTTTGCCACGCAGGCTTGCTGTAGCCATGGGTATCCTAACGCAGCACAGCATCCAACACTGAAACTAACAGTCAGCACTAGGGAGTGTCCAAGAGGATCCCAGAGTGCAGAGGCATGGGGGGCAGGAGCAGGGAGAAGAGCAGAGTGCCCACTGCAGCCCTCATCCTTGCCTACCCTCTGCAGAGGGGACCAGCCTCTGGGACAGCCACAATGATGGATGGACAGGAGAATGGGAACCTCGCTGTGCACCCCAGACACAGAGAATGACACATCCCAGGGGCATTTGTCCAAGGTGTGGGGCAGTCATAATGATGTGGTCATCACAAAGAAAAGCCAGGAAGCACCTGGGTGCAGAAAGTGTCTCCACTGAAAAACCTGAGCCAAGCAGAAGGTACTTCCGCAGAGCAAAGCAGCAGGTGGGAGGATTGGGGATTGTATTTCCATGAAAAAAAGATACTGAAACAGTAGAAGTGATCAGAAGACAGGAAATGGAATAAATGGAAATCCATATCCAAAGCACACCTTAACAAAACTCCAATGAGTTTGGGGTGTTTTTAACGCCAGCAGTAACAAGCCAAGGGATGCAAGCACATCAGGTTTGCCCTCATGCCCAAAAAAGGCAAATCTACCCAGGCTTCTTGTTTAGAATATGCTCACTGTACCATCATAGCACACAATCCCACTTCTAAACCAAGGTTAAAATTGTGCTTGTGTTTAGGAAGAGCTGTATGAGAACCAAGGCATGACCAACAGTGCTGACCATCACCCAGCAGGCAGTGCCTGTAGCTCCAGAGACGGTTCCGGACCCCCCCAGGACAGGCTCTGCCATCCTGCTCAGCCATCAAGCTTTTACTGACAGCTTTATTACCATTAGCTATCTCCCTTTTACATGTTCTTTCGAAATTTAATGTTTTATTTGGTACAGTCAATGTAGACTACAGACGAATTTCCTTCTTCCTCTTTTTGTCTTTTTTTGAAAGGGGGGCAAAAGACATCAGTAAAGGTCCCAAATGGGTGCCGCTGAAAATTAGTATTTCTCTATGGACTCTGGAAAGTAATAGATGGGAACCTGTTTCTAATAGTTTTACTTTCTGTGTTATCTGGAGAAAAACAGATTCATACATACAAAGTGGACTGTTTCAGAAGATAGTGCTGTGAAAAATGAAAGGCTGCTCCAAAGTAAAAAGTGATTATTTCAGAAGAAATGAGAAGCTCCAATGTCAACCCTACTGCCTGAATCAGCAAAAAATCAAAGCTTTGCATAGAATAGGAAATTGGAGATTTTCCCTAAATTTACATTTCTTTCTGCTGAGCACATTTTTGCTTCAACGTGAAAGAACTTCTTAGAGACACTCCTAGTTTCAGACATTGCTTTTTGCTACGGTGTTGTAAAATGCTGCTGCCTGGGACTAGAATTCCATTAGTACAATTGGAAGAATTTATGTATGAATGCTAGATATGAGCCACAACAGCCATGGATAACATCATGTAAATGAAATTTATTTTTTTTTTAATGAGATCTCTGCAGTCATATTGACAATTGTCCAACAGAAAATCCAAAGCCAACTAAAAAATAAAAATTGCAGTTTCTGCTGGCAGAATCTATCCGAAACATTGGCAAAATATTTCCACATATATCTTTGATATTCAGTGCACTGCTACAATAAATCGGGAAAAACTAACTCTAGAAATGTCATCCCAAAGAGCTGTGGTGTCACTAAAACCTAAGTGATACATAACATTTGCATTCTATATAGGTATCATCGTAATTACACAAACAAAAGACATAGTTTTGATATTACAATGTACCTCAAAGAAGCTTCTTTTCAAGACCGTCCTCACGATCCTAAGCCTCCAAAAACCTAAATTGCCAAAAGTAAAACTGACTCTGTAAGACATGCAATTTTCAAAAAAGTCCAAGAGCTGAGGCAGCCTCAGCCGCCATTACGAACCTAACCTTTTGAAAATAATCCCTTTTCTTACAGAAATTGTTGTTTGCTGATAACCATTCCTGAATTATCTGCTAGGCTTCTAGAAGACACAGCAGATCACATGGGACGTTGCCATGGGGGTCTCGCTGGCTTCTGAATCACATGGGACTACCTCGGCACATGAGCCACTGCTCCCTTTCATCAACCAACCCAGCAATCCTTCAGGACAGAGAATATGCTCACATTACATTTTCTTGAATAGATAAATAATTTACAGAAAATACTGTTGTATGAACTGCTGATTCATCCACAGCAAATACCCACAGTGGAATCTTAAACTACAGGCGTGAAACCTCCTAGGTTTGCCAAGACTTCGTAAAAACTCAACGAATAACCATTTTACAACTCAATCAAAATTAATCTGCTCTGTATTTCCTTCTTTACTTTGGCACCATGTATATTAATTGTGTATGGTGATCTCCAGATCATGGCCTGGTCTCTTGCATTTCTACCAGACCACAGGTCACCAACATCTGCAAAACAGAGGGACAATCCAAAAGGAGAGTCCCAGGCAAAGAGCAAAGATGTTACTGCAAGAGATGAGTGGAAGGACCATGCACAAAACAGTCAGAACTATGAAAAATACAGTAGCACCAGAGGTGCTAAAAGTGTTGTTCTTGATTGTTGCCATCAGAAGTGCTGCATTTTGTCAGTGACAGACCTGGCTGGAATTTTAACTCTCATTAACTCTGCTCTAACCCCACACAAAAGCCAATGTATTCCATCATTAGCGTAATACAGAAACAAATAGCATTAAACTCAGCAAACATTTATAAATTGCCACCAAGACATTTTTCTTAGGACTTTATATCCATCTTTTTGGACATAATTCGATTATTAATTCAAATAATACAAAATACTCCCTTTAGATTACTACTTTGCAAGTATCACAGTGGGGTTTCCAGATGCTCTTCAGGGAAGTTTGGGCGAGCCCGAGGCGATGGGGCAGATTCAGTGGCACAGGACAGACTGCAGCAGAGAAGTGAAGGGATGTCGCCAGCCCTGTGGTGGCTGCACGGGCACCTCTGGAAGCACCTCTGTGGCTGTGAAGGACACAGAGAGGAGAGCACGTGGCAGGACCACTGGTACCATGAAACTCCAGTCTGCCACAGCAGAGAGAGCAGGGCTGAGCAAGGAGCGTTGTGAGGGGCTTGGAGAGACAGGAAATACTGGAATTGCTGCAAATGAAGGGAGCTCACTGGAGTCCAGGTTGTATTTAAATGTTGAATTTGGTATTTAATTCAATACTTAAAATACCTAAAGTAGTTTGTCCGAAGGCAGAGGAGGATGAGCAGCTCGAGGAAGAGATAGCAGCACTGACCCTTGAGCCGCCAAGCTGCAGACCACACGGGGGGACACGTCCATCCCTAAGGCCTCCTGCAGCACCAGTGGCAGGAGCAGACCCTCGCTCCCCTGTGGATGGAGCCACAGCAAAACATCACCAGCACACAGCTGAGCTTGGTCAAGGGAAAATGACACTCTGCTGCATAAACAGGGACAGGAAAGAAATAAAAAACCAGCCCCAAAACCCAGTTGTATCTTCAGCCCACAATATCTGAACCTAGTGAGTGGGATTTCCCTCCATCTTCTCGTCTTCCAGACTCGGACACTCCAAGTACTCTTTCCCAGACTGCTCAGCCTGGCTGACTTGTCACTTGCTGCTCCAGAGCGAACTCATCCACGGCCAAGCCACAAACCATGTCTCACAGAATGGCCATGGTGCTTGGAAAACTGTGAGGAGACTGAGTACAGAAGAGGCTTCATCACAAAAAACACATTCCAGCGGTGTGGCTGCCAGTGCACCAGGGTCCAGATTTCCAGGATTAGCCAACAACAGACACGAAAGACATTTTCATGGACAAAAATTTCCTTTTTCCATTGAGTTTTCATACACTTTAGTTCTCTGCATGAGAAGGGTATCTGATGGGAATTTGCTTCCATGACACGTGTGTCGTATCAGGAGGGAGAGGGACAGAAGTGCTACCTGTCATCTGGCTGGGGACAACGATGGATGGAGCAGGACAGCCTGAACAAGCACATGCAAAGATCACACTCTGTGTGTTTTTCCATCCACCTTTTTTAAAAGTAAGGCTGCTCAAGCCTCCTAGCAAGAACCAACGGTGCCACCTGTGCCATCAGTCACAAAACCTCTGATCCTGGTACTTCACAGCTGATGCTGTTTGTTGCTGCGTCCCCACAGCAGATTTATCTCTGTGCCCTTTATTCCCGCTTTCTCTTATCATGACACACGCTGGAAAGAAAAGACACTGGTGTAACATAATCCAGACACTTTAAACTTTTCTCTCAACTGTTTCTGAAACATATCAGTTCCATTCAGGCTTAGAAAAGGAGCTTCAGTACGGGGTGAGGCGTGTCTTTTGTCGGCACCCCGTCTGCTCCCTGTGGCCTCGTAAACAAGCAGCTTTCTTTAGAAATACAGCAGACCTCCAATTTAAATTTATGGAAAGGCTGAACCAGAGGAGCCCACACTCAAATAATTTTAATAACCTATTAAGTTGCGACTTCAGATTCATTTTATAACTGTGTTCCTCAGGGAACAGCACTATCAGGATAAAGATAGAGTTTTTTTTCTTTTAAAGATAAATAGCATCATTAATCTGCAACATTTCTTTTCTATTATCTTTCAAAATGAGGAGTTATTTTGTTCTGATCTTGAGGTAATTAGCCTTCATTCACTAGCCAGAAAATGTCTGTGTTCTGAAAATTAAAAATGTGTCATTAAGTGGAATTTACCATAATGTCATTTATCTTTATATAGTTCATCAGTGACAGCAATGGGCCTGGGAATCCATCAGCTTTTACAGAGGAAGCATTAAAACAAATTGAAAAACAGAATAATCCCAGGCACTCTTTAACACAGTCAAAGCCATTTGGGTAATTAAATAGTGGTATTTAAAGTTTTAATTTAGATTTTCCCCTCTGTTCATCAGCAGTCAAATGAGATGTTCATATTCATAACTGTTTGTAATAAAGGGTTTCATAAAGCAAACAGAATATCAATGCTGGTAAAATTAAAGAGAAAACAGAGAAACCTTTCAAGTACAAACAGGGAAGTTCATTCCTGCTGTACCTTATTTTCTACGGTTACATTGGGAATAAACCCTTGCTGTACCTGGCTTAACTCTCCACACTAACAATGCCCAAATTCTGTGATGTCTGTGTTCCTGGGGGGTCACAGCCACCTTCTTCCACATTCCTTGTCTTTGGGTGTTTTGTTACTCAGGAAAGCCAACTTCCACACTTTGCCTCCCATTTCCATTGTTTTCCAAATGTTTGCATATTAATCTCAAACATCTCTTATCTTGTATATGCAGCTCTGGAGAGTGGGTTGTTCTGTTGTGTTCCTAGAGTTACTGCGATGAGACGACGTGTGCCAGGGAAACCCGTATGCGGTATAAATAATGCTAAAAATAATTATTTAGGAATGCAAACAGAATCTATAAAAGCTTTCTAGCATGCTCTTGCTAGGTAACATTAGGCCGTCCATCAGCTTTTGCCAAAATTAAACTAGGCAGAAAAAAGTGAGTAGTTCTTTACGAAACAGTTTCAGCTGAAAGAAGTCTGAATAATGACACCTTCAGCACATGTACACGCTCACCAAAACTCTATTGGTTGGGATGCAGTTATTTAAAATAGGGGAAAACATTCACCTATGCTTTCTTCCGAGTGCAGCTGGACCTACATTAGACTAAAACTGTCGATAATTTACTGTGCGACTTCTGCTCTGTAGTTTAATGTGGTAAAAATTGCCACCGGATTTTAACGTATGAAATGTCTAATAATTTTTGTTTGCTTTCTTTTAACTAAATCATAAACCCCCCAAAATATGACTCCATTTGCAAGGTTATGGGTACTTAGACAGATTATTTTCCACAGAACTGCATAAGATGTTCTATTTTTTGATCCCAGAGCAGCAGGCTATATATTAAGCAATACAAGAGGCTCATATACAGCACCAGAAAGAGCCATCAGGAACCTGAGTGCCTTTGTAATTTTTCAGGAATGGAGTGGAACAACTCAGCCTAGTATAAATCATGTACAATGTGAAATCAGCACAAGCTCTACAGCTCAGTAAATGACAAGGCACTGATGATAAACTGATGATAATCTGTTTTTATGAACACTATACCAGCAATGTTTAGGTTTTGGGGTTTTTTAAAAGATATTTTTATTTTATTTTATTTTGAAATTTAACCTGATGCTTTTGAGCCAGTGCTTATACCTTGGCCTCCACTGAAGCATGGTCATAACTGCTGCGGAGATCAAACTGAACCCTAGAGGTGACAAGATCAAGTCATACACGAACACAACCTGCACTACCTGCCAGGATTAACTGATTTGGACTGCTTTTTAAAATTAAAATTGGGCTATCAAAAGCCTAACATGGACAATTTTTAAAGGCATATGTGGAAGGAAATAGACAAGAGGGTGCAAAATTATGCCTGCTGTGTAGCACCAAAATAATTTAATAAAGAAGCGCCTGGAGATATTCTCTCTCAGTGGGCAGAAACCCTGCTGCCTGCCAGGGGAAGCTGGAAAGGAGCAGAGACTGTCCATCCTACACCTGCCAGGACAGCCCACCAGGATACACTTCTACTGGGAAAACTGGGGAATCTGAGCGTTTCCAACAACTCCAGCAAAGCAGCTTCTGTAGCATCACCCAGGTGAGCTAACGGCAACTGGCAGCACAGACAAAGCAGATGCAAAAATGTTCTTTAAAACGGTCTTCATACCGCAATTCTCAGCGGCAAAATACAAGTGGCAGGTTCAAGGGTGCCCCTTGCCCCTCAAACCACCAGCTACCTATTGGGGCAGCAAAAATAGCTCGGCTTTCGGTAATGTGAACTCTATTCTTGTAATGTTTAACTTCACTTCCTGTGTCTTTGTGTTGCTCAAGGAAGTGAAACTCATGCATTGCATGTTTGTATTATTCCCCCTCATAGCAGACCTGCAGACAATGTCTGCAGTGGTCTGGAGCGATAAGAGCTGCCTCCAGGACACGGATTCTCCTGGGGATTAGGCAGCACCATCTGGGGCCTTGCACTGATCTGCAGCAGCTGCAGCCTAAACATCGGGGCAGGGTGAAAGTGGGTGCTGGTCCTGGAGCGTTTAACAAGTTGCTGCAGCTTGGTTTCAATTACAGTTTGCTGCCTTTTGAGAAAAAAAGGGAGAATAAACAACAGTGACTCCCCTTCTCGTGAGAGAAGTGCCAGTGGCTGCTCGCTGCAGCTCTGCGACCCTCTGCACTGTTCTCTGCCCCAAAGAAAACCCCGCATCATGAGGGACGTGGTGAGCTGGCGTGGCGCAAAGTCTTCCGAAGAAACAGAACATGACCAGCAGACCTAGTGCTTTCAGTACACCTGCCTCTCGGCATTCAGGGAAAAAGAAAACATCCAAGTATCTAAAATGGGTAAAACAAACATTTTGAGGGGCTGCAAGTTTAGGTACCCCAAAAATGTTGTGTTGCCCTGCAAGCAAGGAATGAAAGGTAGCTGCCAAATGCACCTAACTTGAGGCAGATCACAGTCCTGTAAGGATTTCTTTCTTGGCACCAAGAAGGAATGAGAGAGCTGGCAAATGATTAGCACATAGGTTATCTGTTGTGTTGGCCAAGAAAGCCCTTGCCTAGAGATTTTTGGCACTTTTTTCTTTACCCACTCTTTTCTTCCTTCACTGATATTCTGCTGCAGCTGCACCTTGCTTTGTAATTATATTAAGCAAATCACAGGGCACTGCCTTACACCAATAAATCTCATTAAAACAATTACATTGATTTTTTTTAGGAAGTACTTCTGACGAAAAATCTATTAAAAAGACATGGAACAAAACAATGAGCAGGAATAAGGAAAAGTTTTGGTATGATCTCCAGGCATGCCTTTCAAGGTTGATACTTCAGCAACGCTAAGACAGCTTTGAATTTAGGTCAGAAGTATCCATTATTGATGTTTTCCTGAACTCAGCTGCAAATCTTCACCGTGTCCTGTACTGAGGACCAGGAGATGGGATGGCAAAGCCACCAAGATAAATTGGCCAAAGCCAGGATACGCCCAGACAGCAGAAAATAATTAAACACCCATCCTGACGTCGGAACCATGCGTGCAACCACCCCACAGATGTCCTATGCAGACGCCAGATAATTCCTGATGTGACCTTTTAGGGGAGGCCCTGAACACCCCAGCAATGCTGAGGAGATGCTGGGTGCTTCAGTGATGGATGCTCAGCACCACCCAGCCTGTCCTGGGACACAAGTGCTGGGAACTACATTTCTACATCCATATTAAACTTTTAAATAAAGCCAGGTCTAACTACAAGACTCATTTTAGACCTTTTTTTTTATTTTCTTTTTTTTTTTACAGTAAAACAAACTATGTATTTTTGACATTACAGCTGCCAAGAGGAGCATCCCATCTGCCGTTTTCCTACTCAAAGGAAGGTACCACGTGTTGTCCAGGAAATGTGACTGAAGGAAATGTGACAGAAGGAAGAACCAACCTGTACTTCTTCCCCAGGGGCCCGGAGCCATGACTGAATGCAAAGCACACAGGGCCTGAGGCAGGATGGAACCCTCTGGCTGGTGCAGGGCAGCCCCTGAGCAGCCCCCAGAGGTGTCCCTGAGTTCCCCTGTGGTGCTCAGCCCCAGCCCCAGGTCACTCTGCCCCTGCAGCAGTTCCCACAGCGTGGCTCACTGGATCGAGGCAGCCCGGAGGCCACTGGAGGGGATGAACTCACAAACCACCTGCCCTCCTGGCCAGTGGATCCCACAGCCCTCACAGCTCCTCGAGGGTCTTCTGAGCCCACCAAGAATCTCGTGTCACAATAATGACACAGAGCCTGGCCAGAATTCTGTTCCAAACACCATTTCCAGTGGACACTGCTGGGGTTCTTGCACTGAACAAATAAAAAAAACTCTTCACTGATCCTCTTCACACACACATATTGCACAGCCTTTCCATCACCCTCCCACTGTCTCTGAGGCCTCCTTTAACAACAGCAATTTAAAAGTATTTGAGGCTGCCACAAAGTGTCACATCTATCCTGTCTGAATGCATTTGCAATGTTTAGTTTTGTGTAATGACAGCACGTAACATCATAAATACAGATGTAATTTTAAACACTTGAAAATCAGGTTCCAAATCCAAGAAATGCTGATGTGTGCAATACCCTTTGCTAATGGTAAAACAAAAATAATTGCATTTCTGCAACCAATAACCCATGTCTTTACCTTTTTACCTGTCCTGTTCTTTCCAGATTCTTTGTTAATATGCCAAGTTAATCATACTTCTGACATACAAGTATAGCTCAAAAAGATCTGCTACTTTTTCACTACTATAATGAAGATATTATATTTGACAAGTATATACTAACAACTGAGTTGAGATTCTCTTGTGCCAGCAACACACAAGGTTTGGGAGAATAAGAACCAGCACATCCAATGGCAGCTCCCAGTCCATACTGTGCTCTGCTGTGGCCCGAACAGACTCATTTTAAAAGCATTTTCACTTACCATTCCTGATGGACCATGATTTTGCAGGCGAACTGCTGACTATGTCACCTTTATGCTACTCATAAACACCTTGGTCAGTTTATTTTCAACAATTTCCTCCCTATTCGTGTACCACTTCACAAGAATAAAAGGAAAACAGGTAGAGCTGAAGAGCTGGCCATTGGGTTTCAGCACCAAACACTTCAGCACTCAAAATACGTTGCACTTTCTAATGTGTCATCATAGAATCACAAAATCACTGATTATTCCAAGTTGGAAGGCACGCAAAAGGATCACTGAGCTCAGCTCCTTGCTCTGCACAGGACAGCCCCAGGACTTCCAGCCTGTGCCTGAGAGTGTTGTCCAAATGCTCCTCGAGCTCTGTTTTTGTATTGTCTGTGACTTTAAACATTTTTCTAAAATCATGAAACACAAAAGGTCTCCCCTCAACCACGCAACAGACGCCCCGGGTTTGTTACTCCCTAGACAGACCGCGGACACACTCAGGGACACCGTCTGCCTCAGCCCCACGGGGATCCATGGCTTTGCCTCCAGCTACAGACAGTGTCCCCCAGGGACCCCGAGGCCGGAGCCCCGGCACCCCCCTGCTCCAGCCCCTCTCTTTGCCACAGCCCACGGACTGGAGTCTAGTGGCCCCCTTGGGGACCAGCACTGCAGGGGAGGCACCCCAGGCAGCCAGACCCACTGCTGTCTGTGGGTCCGAATGCCCCCCTGGACACTCCTAAGGCCAATGAAGACACATCAGAATTTTACTGGAAAGAGCTGGAGCAGCCAGTAAACAAATGGTTCCCTGCTGCGTTCCCGAGAGAGATGGCAGCACCATACAGTGGGATCAAGAACATGCTTGGAGAGGTTACAAAAAACCAAACCAACAAAAAAAAAACCCCAAGCATGACAGCTTTAATGGGAGTGAAAGGCAAGACACAGGAGGTACAGGAAGCTTTGGACATTATTTTACCAGTCTAGGGCTCTAAGTAGACAATTATATGCTTAAATGTTAAGATTCTCTAAGCTGGCTTAGCAGTCTCCATAAAATAGTTAGAAGAACCTGTTTTACAAGAAGATTGTCCATTTAGAAATTGAAGCATAAAGGGAACAGAAGCACAAAAATAGAGTTCTATGGAAAGCGATGATTCTTCTTAAAATAAGAAAATACAAAGAGTTTGCTTTTTTCCCAGATGAAAACAAGTTTATCTATATAATTATTAAAATAAAATTTCTAAATAAAGTTGTAATTCCTTAAAATTGCCTGTTATGCTCAAAAAAAAAAAGAAAAAAAAAAAGAAAAAAGAAAGAAAAAAGGAAAAAAAAAGGCTAAGTAGGGCCTCCCATGACTAAATGGATTAATTCTTTAGTACCACACAATTACTGCTCTCTACACAGTTTCAGAGAACATCTAAATAAACACCCAAAGCTTATTTCACACAAAGAAAAGATCCATTCTAAGGAATAACCCAAATGCTAAAAAGGTGACATTTTGTATAAAAAATAAAGAAAAGCTGGACAGGAAGACGGGAGAAATAAAAGGACATTTTAGGTAGGTTTGTGGGGTGACATTCACCGACAGACAGATCTTTGTTGGAGCTGCACTGCTCACATGCCTGCTGTGTTCCTGGATGTCTTTCTCCAAGCGATGTTTCCTGACGCAAGGCAGGAGCGATGAAAGGCCACGGCCGAGCAGCACACGGCTTGGAGCAGGATGGGCAACCCTGCGGGGCACTGCAGGGACAGGGAGAGCAAGTGGCCACTCTGCAGGTCCAGCGATGCTGCAAGCCCCTGGACAGTGGGGCTGGTGGCAGCTGGACCCACATCCATGCTGAGGGGTGACATGACAGCCCCTCTCCTGCCACCACAAACATGAATCTCTGATTTGGTTCTTTGCAAGCAAAGCATTTGACATCTGGTGCTTTTGACAAATATATTACACAGTGGTTCTTTTAACAAAGGAAAATCTCAGGAGCTATAAACCATTCAGGGCTCTGGAAGAACTGGAAAAATTATCCCCAGCTTCTGAATTTCTCTAATTTCTTCTGGTTCACAAAAAGGCCTGGTTCTGCTTCTCTTCTCTGTTTGAAGGGCAGCAACCAGCTCTTGGCACAGGCCAAGCCCTGGGGATCACTACTTCCTGGCTCATCCGAACTTACAGTGGATTAATGTTGAAATTCTGTTTTCTCTTTCAGAAGACACAGAAATTCTTATCTCTCATGCGTCTTTCTAAAATAAACTGTGTTTCAGCAGAGCAGCAGCCCTTTCATGACTTCCCAATGTAGACTTAAAAAGGGGAAAAATCAGCACTGTGTCAAAACTGGTGTAAAATGACTGCCTTTGAGGGTGTAATGCCTGATCAATTGTTGCGAAAATACAATGATGACAGAATGCAGACACGAGTCACATTTGCCTTGTTACCATGGAATTTTTAACAGTTTGACAACCAGGCTCAGTCCAACGCACAGTTGTTACCAGGTAAAGGGGTCCCACTACAGTCTATGCCCTGCGCTGAACTCGATAAAGCAGAACCACCAGAAGGGTGCAAGGTTTCCCTTTCTGTTACCCAGCACAACACTGACAGATGAAGCACCACCTCGTCTCCTTTACTTGCTGCCAGTGGCTGCGACTCATCACAAAGTAAAGGTTCTCAGGATTTTGTTAAGGACAAGAAATGCCTGGCAAGACCACCTGGTGTGTTGGACATCTCTGACCAGTAATAGGAAATGGGGGCACAGCTTCCTGCATCCAACCAGAAACAAGGGAGACCCAAAATTAGGTCTGTTGGAAAGTGCCTTTTTTGAGGCGGGGTCAATGACATTCAGAATCCCAGGTAAAATTAGATTCTGCAGAGGCTTATCTTTGTGTGATATTTTAAGGTTAAAAAGAAAACTAAAAGGATGTGTTGCCCTGGTTTTTCACTGCTAACGCGAACAAGGAATGCAGTGAAAAACCAAAACAACAAGGATGTATCTTAGAAAGCACGGGATGATAAAGGAATGCCTAGAAGCATTTTGCACTGAGGAAAGGTGCAAAGTCCAAGTCCACTCGAGTTGGACTAAACTTTAAATACCCATTAAAAATACTACATTGTCTGTCACAGCACCCTCTGCTTTCAACAGTAGTTCTGACATTTATGGGTATTTGCTTTTCTTTTACCTCCAGACTGTAAAGGAGAAATTACCTAAATGGTTCCCGAACCATTTAGCTTAGAGCTTTGTATAGCACAAGATGGTTATAAAGAATTCTAACTACTCAGGGTCAAGAAAAATACCACCTTTCTCTGGCTAAGAGGCACTTTCCAGGTCGCTTTTTAAAACACATCCTCAAACACAGCAGTTTGCTGACATGGAAATACAAACACCCTCCACATCTAATAGAAATTTTCCTCAAACCAGGACCACCTCATCCTTCAAAGTAAGATGGTGAGTCCATTGGATTGGTGTTGTACAGTGCTTACAGAGAGTTCTTTATTTCCATTAAAGCTGATACAAGAAACAAAAGTCCTGCAGATCTGCACGTGTTGATTGTTGTTGTACGTTGAAGGCAAGTGCTGGGTTCTGCTAGCTGTGCTTAACGTGTATGCAACACCATAAAGATTAAACAGCATAATGTTATAAATCCTATTATAGTGTATAATCTCTAAATTACATTCAAGTGGATAAAAAATACACAGCTTTCTAATGAACTTTACATTTTCATAACACCATTTATGCTGTGCAGAAGAATTCCACTACTTTGGATAAAAAGTTGATTAAAATCCATTTCCTGCAGCTATTACACACATCATATGCTCTCTGTCCTGGGAATCCATTCCCCTGGAAATGCTGGCCTCAGGGTGAGTTCCTCATCCACCTCCTTTTTACTGTCTCTGGGCTCTCACATTCACCTGGCACGGCAGCAAGGAGTACAGAGGAGGTGGCTGCTCTGATGGGCACTAAACAAAGCCATAGGGCCCCTCCAGTGCCCCCTCCCCACTCCTTTGGGGGGGTACTGGCCACACCAGGCACCCCAAGGATGGCAAGGGGCGGCCAAGTGTCCACCATCACCGGCAGTGCCTGCCTGGCCCCATCCCGGCTGGCTGCAGCCTTCCCAAGGGACACTGGTCTGTCACTGCGGACCAGCCAACGCGAGGGCTGAGCACAGCACTACAGCGTGAAAAGGGGAAGAAAAGTAACTTTGTCACGGTCACTCAACATCGGGGAGGCTGGAGTTTCAAAAATATCTTTTTTTTTGCCACGGATGAATGAATTTTCCCAGTGTCCTGTAAATAACATGGAAACCAATGAAAATCTGCGGAGCCCTTAAAGCCCCGTTGGTGTCTCCTGGGCAGGTTTTTAAGGTAGCAGGTTGTAACACTGCAACTTTCTGATCAACAGCAGAAAAAGCATAATTTTGTCTAAAGAACCACGTCTACCGAACCCCATCAACTTTTCGGGATGGTTTCACACTGACTGCGCAAACAAGCCCAAAGGAGTAAAAATCAGCAATTCTGGATCCATTTTATATGTAGGGGATCTCATGCTGCCTCATGAGCAAGGAACTGTAAAATCCCACCAAAGTTACTTTTACTAGTGAAATTGTTTTTAAAAAGTAAATAAAATTGCTTTCAAACAGATGGTAAGACTGCAATCACTCCTCTAGCTGTCAACACGCATTAGTATCGGTAAAAACCGGAGTACATAAGGCAAACTGCAAGAGGAAAACATCCCCTTGCCAGATTCAAACCGCAGAAGAACAAAAGGGTATACACAGCCATCTACAGCTACCTGTTATTGCAGTACATCCCTTCTTACCCTGGATGTTCAGGTAAGCATGTTCAGCTAAAGAAATTCAAACTACCTAGACAGTTACTGTAATACTACTGATGTGGATTAAAAAAAATGGCACCACAAACACAAATCAATGGAAAAGCACTTGGTAAGTGACATTTTAACAAGGCCTATCATAACTGAGTTATGCAGCCATGAATCGTGTTCCCCTTGCCCTCTACACTGTAATTCAGGGTATAAAATCAGTGTATAAATTCCCATCATCACAGCTTTGAAGGGTTTGAAGGACCTGGCATTGTTGTGTCCGTAAAGAGATGACTGGAATGTGAAAGTTAACAAATTCATCTCAAATTCCTTAACTCCACAGGTTTGAGATTTTTAATTTTTTTCTGAGAGGCCAAGGAACTCAGCATTTCTCCACAGAAAGTGCAATTTTGCTGCTGCCAGACTTTCATCATGCTTTGTCCCCATGTAGCTGCCTCCATCCTCCCCACACGGAGGATGTTGTGAATACAAGGAATAGTAACACACAGAGCTGGGCACCACAGCATGAGGGACTGATGCTGCAAACCCCATCCTCCTCTTCCAGCAAGCCAAGGGCTTGAACGTGGCTGCTAGGCTCCAGGAATGGGGAGATAAGCAGAGTCACAAGCAGCAAAGAGCCTCTCTAACCTGCTGATGGGACCACTGGAACTTGGAGTGGACGGCATGGGCACAGCCCAGACCAGGCACAGACTGGAACTGTGTCCAGCTGGACTGCCAGCACTCGCTCCAGCCTCGCCCATCTACCCCTGCCTCTCTGCAGCAGAGCAGGCAGGTGACAGAATTCAGTGCCACACAGGCTTCAAGGCACTGTTTCCACCTGTTCACCTGAGGATGGGCTCTGCAACACAACCAAACCTTGGCACACTGGATCTGATCCTCCAGCTGGAGTCAAAGGTGGGACAGGAAAGGCATGGAAAAGGTGAGGGAAGGAAATAGAGATGGGGAAAGGGGTGCCAGCAGTAAATCCAGTCCGGGATTTCCTGAGAGGCTCGGGTTGGAGCCAAACCAGACACGAGGCACAGGGACATGGACATCTCCCAGCAGAACGACAACACTGATTTGTCACGGTCCAGCTGCCAGGGCAATGGCTACAGAGTTTTGTGGTATGACTGAGAGACAGGGGGATCAGCCTTTGACTCCAACTGTTTATATGGGGAATCTCAGCTTTTTGACTTCCAAGGCCTATTTTTTGGTTCTGTGACCGGTCAAATAACTCTGCATCCCACACACCTCTTGCCTACTAGCTACCCTAACAATAATCAGATGTAGGACCATGACAGTACTTTTGCAGGTCTGCTTTGCCTTTTTTCTCGTTTATAGCTGAATCTTATTGGCAGCTTTATGTAGCACATAGCTAGATTCCAGCTCCTCGAAAAAAATTAAAAGCGAGGACCTCCGCAGAGCATTTCTTCTCTGCAGCACGAAGAGGCCGAGGCTTCCAATAAAAATGGGTGGTAAAATCATGTTTTGCAATTCTCCTTAGAGAGAGATGGCTTCTCACAGTACCTATAGACAACTTCAACTGCTGGGTGCAGCTGCAATGACAGAATCCACGCCTGAAGAACAACCTGGTCATGCCCAGTCACAGCTGTGACCCGGGTCTGGAGGGGCTCATTGGAGGGCTCTGACATGAGCGACAGACTCAGAGATCACAGAGATGTGGAATCATGGAACTGGGTTGGGAGAGACATTAAAGTCCATCTAATCCAACCTCGCTGTCATGGGCACAAGACACCTTCCACTAGATCAGATTGCTCCATGCCCCATCCAGCCTGGCCTTGAACACTTCCAGGGATGGGGCAGAGGCATAAGCACACAAGGAATGAGATTCCCACACAAAGACAGTTACTGCTTTTTCCTTCATTGACTGAAAAAGAAAGTAAATGCATTTCAAAAGCCAGTAACTGACCCACAGATACTAAACAGAAGCACCGGTTATGGACTGCATGAGGCTGCTTTATGTTTTAATGTCACCCTGTAAAATCAAAGCATTATTATAAAAATCTAGCCCAATGGCAAATTTTGAAGTTTTTTCCTTCAGTGTTCAGTACACAATGTACAACACAGATGTACTTGTTTAACTTTGACTTTATGACTTATGCAAAGCGTCAGCTATTATTCCACTGCAAGTCTCCTTAAATAAACTTTTCTGAGACATGGTGAAAATGGAGGTGGTGGATTAGCGGGCAGCCAAAGATGAGGTCATCTAGGCCCATTGAGGCTGTGTTTTGAGACCAACAATAGCGCAACTCCAGCAAATCCTCTGAAGTACACCCCCTTGTTTTCCACGCAGCCTGGATTAGTCTTGAGCTTCTAGATCTGAAAACACAATAACCCTTTCACTCATATATAATAAAGAGAAATAGACTATACTAAAAACCCCCAAACCTAACAGGTTTATTTACATGCCCAGCACATAGAACTCCTCTGTATTTACAATACAGAGGGCAAAACAATACAAAACAAATGGCAATTCAAAAAGAAAGGATCTTTTTCCAAACTGGACGTGATTTGCTATGTTCACAGAGGTGCCCAGTAAGAGACATTCGTGTCTTGAGCTGACAGACACAGAAGCCACGGTGGTATCAAGGCTGTATGTTAACAAACCTATATATTTAGGGGAATTATATGATAGTATAAGAAAAAAAATTCACATGTGTAATTATATACACCAAAAATTCCTGAAAACATGCTAAAGGAAAAGCTGAACACCAAGGGCTGCTCTCCTAATTCAGGATTCTATTTGTCTGAAAGTGAGGCGTGTTTGAGGGAGATGCCGCAGCTGGGAAGGGAGAATTGTTTTTGATGCCAACTTCAGTGACAGGAGAATCAAGCTGGTAACAGACTGATTTTTATATGTGTATCTGACAATTTAAAACCACTGGAAAAGAACTGAACTTATGATGCGAGTTTTCCAAAGTGTTATGGCAGCGGGAAAAAAAAATAACTCCACAGGTAACCTGTGTACCACATCTGGTTTGTGAGGAAGGACCAGAGGCTCCACTTGACACAGAGAATTATGTGGGGAGGGCATTGCCAGCCACACACAGACACTGACATCAGCTTTGTCACTTTATGCTGTGGGAACAATGTAATGGGGTCTTGAAAGGCTGGGAATGCCCAGGCTCAGAAAGAATAAATGGGAAAAAAATCCATTACTACTTAGCCTGGGACAAAAACCAGGCATGAACGTGAGGAAGCATGGATCACCGCTGTATTTACTTTCTCCAGCAGCAGCCTTAGCTGTAAGCTGCACAGCAAACCCACCATGGTTTGGAATCAAGCCACGGCAAAGCGGCTGAGAACTGGGAGCTGCAGGCCCTGTCCCTGGATGCTGCGTCAGTGTGACCCAGGTGTGCACAGATTCGTTTTGTTAAAGACGAGGCAAAAATTTTACAGCATTTTCCTCAGCTACCTTAAAATGAATTGAACTTAAACACAGCTTGATCTCTCACAGAAAGAATTATTTTTTCATAGCTTTAGGAGAGGAGCAAGATGAAGAGACTGTAGATCTTTCTCTAACATCTGATTTCTGGATTAAAAAGACCAAACCTGGAGAAACCAGTAGGAACATAGGGACACAACCCTGTGCAGGGGTGGGTAGGCCCTTGCAACACGCTGCAGAACAGCTCCCCAGCATCGGCAGTTGTGTCCCGACCCCTGTTTTCCACCCTGCTCATCCATCACATTTACAGGGAGCCGTGATTGTTCCCACCCTTCGGGGTGCAGCTGGCAACTCCCAGGATTGCTCACGGCAAGCAAGGGCACGAGGCTTCATGGAAGCGCTGGGAGGGAGCGAGGCTGGCGTGGCCGTGGCACACCCGTGGGCTCACTGAAGAGTGGGCACAGAGCAGGGGCAGAGTGGGGGCTGGGACCTGCTGATGATGGCCGGGACTGGATGATGGTTGTCAGCAGCCAGGACCAGCTGATGTCCTTTGTGGACTGGCTGATGGTGGCCAGGGGTCAGCAGCCACGGTGCTCCGATAGAGCAGGACGGAATAGCTCGGGGTGCCACCTCTCCGCGGGTCCCCATCTGTTGGGGTTCACACCAGCACCCAGCCAGGGCTCCCGCAGACCCCTCCACTGACCTGCAATGCTGCTGGGATTACCACTGCTCCAGCCAGAGGGAGCCTCCCCAGTTAGGCTCTGCGGCTGAAACAAGCCATCAGCTCAGAGGAGCGGCTGTGGGACTTGCCTGACCGTGTGTCGGACACCCGCCACATCCCGCCACGCACCAGCCGCGAGCCTCCCTGCAGCACGATCCAAATAAACACTGGGGGTGGAAAATCTGGGAAATCTGTTCTCTTCGGCAAGGCACTTATCACTCAGGAGTGAATTTCTCCGGTGCGTGCCAAGGAGGAAAGCCTTTTTCTATGTTGCGGGCAAAACTGTCAATCATCTTGATGAGCAGCAAATAAATGAATGCCCAATGATGGGATTCTATATTATCCTTAAAAAAGAAATCCATCAAATAAACATCAACAGGTAAATGTTTATACCCGACAGCCATCAATTTCAGCTATCCATGCAAAGAGACAGGTGAGCTGGACTGGTAAACCTCGAAATTAGAGAGGTATTAATCATCTGCTCCCAGCCAATATAAACAGATGTTATTTTTAAACAGGCAAAATCATCTTTTCCTCTGAAATTTATTTGCAACAGATAATGTTCTGTTACATTTTTAATCAAGCAGATGAAGTTACATTTAAATTGAAAATCTGCTGCACTCAACTAATCAGGCAAGTAAAATTCTGAGATGATTGAATAGCAGCACAGAGCACACCATTACAGCAGGTAAATTGTGAAATTTACCTGTCACACCACACGGCTCATTGTTCAGCCATTGCGCCTGCAAGTGAGGAGCACGGAAGTAAGACAAAAAAAGGAAAGACATGTTCAACATATTCATAAATCCATCATATTTAGGAACACACCATTAACAGTGACAGGGAAAAAAAATAAGCTCCACCTCTTTCCTACAAAAATGCCAATAAAGATTTACACAGGTTACTCCTATTGCCTTCATGCTCATCTAAGTCGCATGTCCAGCTACACTGAGATCAAGGCACAGCATGAAAACCCTCTTGTATTTCTCCCAGGATAAAATAACAGGCAAGACCACCAAAAAATCTGAAATATCTTAGGCAAGAAACAGTGTAAATTTTATGTCAGTCAATTTTGCAGCTCTCACAGACATGCTATGCCCCACCACTCAACTTCTCCACACCTCGGCTCACCACTAAAGCACTGGTACCGGTGTCCAGATCCAGGGTTTCACTGATAATACACTTACTTGTGTAAATGCTGCTGTAGTAAAAGCAGCACTTGTCTAAATAAATGAAATACAGATTTCAGCTCCTACCCTTGACAGGGACACCCTAAAATATTTTCTTACATGGAAGTGTCAGAAATGGGAATCTTTCATCTTAATTTTAAAATGAGATCCATATAGTCTTGTGCACGGCATTGATAAATTATGCATATCTACCTTTTTTTTTTTCTTTTACGTCACAATGAACACAAACTGACAGCAGACATCTGGAGGACTGTCAATTATTAAAGCTCTAAGCTCCCATGCCTTTTTGCACCCCTGTGCTGCCCTCTGCACCCAAATGCCATGTGCCACATATTAAGATTATTAAGATTAATTTCTCCTTTATTAATTTCTCCTTTTTTTCCTGTAGGAATTCAATAAACAGTGTTATTTTCATGTTATTTTATTTGCTATACAATTATTCCTTTAAGAACAAAAAGTTTGATGGTTACTTTAGCATGGTGTATCTGGGCTTATAGTTAAGGAAAGCCAATGTTGGTTTTAAAAAATACAGTGGTTTTACATTGCTATGTTTTAAACACTACAATAGTTTGGACACTGCAGCAGGTTTTTGACAATCATGAGCTCTGACAGTCCTGTGGTTCACACCTGGCCGACTGTGGCGTGGTGACAATGGTGTCATCACTGCACTTAGCTGCACACTTGCACAGAGCCTGTGCTCCTGCCACCGCCACACCGGGGCCGGGTTTTGGCTCCTCGTGCCACGAGCTCCCACCACAACAATCACAGACTCACACACTGGTTTGAGTATGGAGAGGCCTCAAATCTGATACAGATCCACCCCCTGCCATGCACAAGGACACCTTCCACTGTCCCAGGTTGCTCCGAGCCCCATCTAGCCTGGCCTTGGACACTGCCGGAGATCCAGGGGCAGCCATAGCTGCAGCTCATTCCACTGACAGGGAAGAATTGCTTCCTGATATCCCATCTAATCCAGCCCTCTCAGTGTGAAGCCATTTCACCTTGTACTGCCACTCCAGGTCCTCATAAAAAGTGCTCATCCAGCTCTTCTGGAGCCCCTTTACATATCAATACAGTCAAAGGAACACAGAATTTATGTATCTTTCAACTGTTGCTGAAAAGATGGTAAAAATATGATTTTTCTTAAGTGAGGAAAGTAGCTCTTCACTGGCCAGGTGAAAAGGTTCTGCCCAAATTTTGGAAAGAACTCTGCTCATGTATCTTAAGGAGTTAAAGCAGTATGTGTACACCTGTTAGAGAAACCATTTGAAAAAAAACAGAAACATTACAATACAGATCCTGATTCCACTAATATCACTCTGTATTAAGTATACCAAGCAGCCAGAAGAAAACAAACATTATTTGTAGCACACCACAGTCTGGGCTTTATTCACAATGCGGCAAATGTGAAAAAGGAAGCCCCAGATTGTAGTGTGGCCTGTGTGAAACTACTTCTGACAGCCAATGCTAGACAATTGCAGAGTGCCTCGCTGTCACCTGGGTGGGAAGGGTTGTTTGGAGTTGTTAGGGTATTTCACTAGACCTCTCCCACAAAGCTCTAAATGAACAATAAGTTACAATTTAGAACAGGACATCAAAACCAGCTTCACGCTGATATTGACGCCTGAAGTGGCTACCTAGAAACAGAGACCAGACAGGAATAAAGGTAGATATTTATTTGACAGGCATCATTCTAAGACTGAGTTAGATGTGATATTGGGAAGAAATTCTTCCTTGTCAGTGTGGTAAGGCCCTGGCACAGGGTGCCCAGAGAAGCTGTGGCTGCCCCATCCCTGGCAGTGCCCAAGGCCAGGTTGGATGGGGCTAGAGCAACCTGGGACAGTGGAAGGTGTCCCTGCCATGGCAGGGGCTGGAATCGATGGGATTTAAGATCCCTTCTGATCCAAACCAGTCTGAGATTCTTTGATTCTACGAAAAATTAAAACCTCTCAAGGCCTGTGCCTACTCACATGGCCATCACAGATCATTGCATAGAACACCTGGAGGTGCCATTTCCCAGGATACAGCAGCACCAAGACACTGGCAGGGCTGCGGGGTTGCCCGAGGGTGAGATGTAGAGCAAATATTCTCTTTTTTACAAACTGCCCCATGGCCACGCTGCTCTTCCAGTCTTTCACTGTGAACTGAAGTGTTCCTTGCTGCAACAGCACGCCCACCACACCCCAGGGACAGGTGCAGCCAGGTGAGCTACAACCTTGAATCTAGAGGACACAAGTCAGCAATTGAGGTCAAGCATGTGTGAGTGTTTTGCTGAACAAAAACCTCCCTGCTGCTCACAGCGTGCATTCACTGCACACTGTTCAAATTATTAATTAAATGCCTGGGCAATTTTAACATTGGGTTTTATTATTCAAAGTACTTTTTTTTTTTCTTTAGTGCTAGTTGTTTTTGTGGGTTTTGTTTGTTCATCTGTTTGTTTTCCCCTAAGGTTTAAAAAACATTAACCTGAACAACAACATCACAGGTCTCAACCACGCAAGATGTGTCAATTTCCGTCCCACCCAGGCAGCTTTTAGAACCAAATTCTGAAAAATATCTGAGTTTGAAACAAGGTATACTATATAGTGCTATTTATTTTAAAATGCTTTAGGTGTAACTTCCAATGCTACATTGTGACATTATTTAAAACTAATGTAACATTATTAACAATAAGTATTCACTATTAAAACTGCCCTGCTTAACATCCAAATACTTGAATCTTCAACTTAGTATCTATACTAAAGATTATTCTTATACATAATTTCTCTTTTAAAGGAAACAGTCAGAATTATTGAAAAAGCATTGAAATGCCATCAAGTTAAAAATACAGATGACATACGCCTACACATTCAAGGAAACTTAAAATTCCCTTAAAATAATAAGCAATCATTTTCCAGTCTTCAACACATCTGCAAGTATTGAAATACTGCATAAATTAAATTTTGCATTTACCCTAATTTCCTTGGCATTTAATGTGTCTTAAAATTGGTTTCTCTCCCAAATCAGGAAATTAATATTGAAAACAACAGCACAGCGCTCAGTGACACATTAATGATGGAAGAGAATAAAACAGAACAGAACTCCGAGTAACCTCAGACAGAAGCAACTGCTCGCAAAATTTGTGAGTTAGTTAAGAAAAGAACCTTCTTTTTATTTTTCCTTTTTGTTTTTTTTTAAATTAAGGAAAGCTGCCATGGTGAAGACAGGAAACTGATGATAATTAAGACTTTCAGCTTCCAGAATCTGTGCTCAATTACAATAATATACCAGAAAATATTTTTCTAGGATTTTGGAGGACAGTTTTGTACCGTGTGTGTCTGCTTTGGCCTGACAGTTCTGCCAAGGCTGAAAGAACATCACTTTAGCACTATTATTTCTTTCTGTAAGGAACAGCACAGTACTTCCACGTCTCAAATCCGACATACTTGTTGGATTTAAGGGGATCTCTGCAATATAGAAAGAAATAGTAAGAACTTCACTCAATTCACTGATTTAACAGTCTGAGCTATCATTAGGCCCAAAAGAGACTGCTGTATTTTTTAATTACACATTTGCCACTTACTTGTACTGACCCACCTCGAGCACGGCAGCCAGGATTCCAGAAATAATAACCAAAATGAAGGAAGACGGACGCGCACTAAAGTCTTTCCTCTTGCAGCAATAACAGAAGCCAAGAGGAGGCTTCAGACCCACAGGACAATGAACACCCGAACACTCCTCAGGTGACCACATGCACCACACCATGAGCAAGTCTCTCTCGACACACACCTGATGGAATCGTTGTGACAGAGCAGGGGAACACTGCCCGGAGCACATCGTACTCGAGGCTTTGACTGCGTGGGCCTCGTCTGAACTCACTGCAAAGGAGAAATTAAGTGCCTGAAATAAGGTTTAGCCTTTGTAACTTCCGTCATTAGTTTCTCAGTGAGAACATAATTGCTATTACAAGCTTTTCGAAGTTTTACTATTGTTTTTCTAGTTAAAAAAATAATAGAACCAGGTATTTAGCAGTGTGCATTATGGATCTTCGGTAGAATTACGGAAGCCTCACCATTAAATGAGCAAATTCACTTTTTTTACCCATCGGGTGAGCCAGGACTGTTTCCCTGGGCAGGCTGGTGGGGCAAGCTGAGCGCCAGGGGACGCAGCACACAGCCGAGTGCGCTGCTGGCTCCTCTCCCCGGAGCCGGCTCTGGCTGTCCCCTGGAATCCCTGCTCGTGGCTGTCTGGCACCAGCTCCTGCTTGTAACAGAGGTCTTCCCACCCAGTTGAGCTGGGCAGGATCCTTCTGCCACTCCTGGAACTCTGGGACCCCCATCTTCAGGCTGTGCCTGGTATCTCCTGCCATATACCCCTGTGCAGCACACCCCTCCCTCCCTCCCTCCCTCCCTCCACTAAGACACAGACGGCCAAATCCTCAGCATCCCCCTCGGTCACACACAGACTCAAATGCATACTCAAAGTCCATTCAGGTAAAAAACATGAGCAAAAAGAACACATTTCTGTCAGAGTTTACTCTAGAATTTGCCTCCTGGGTAGTGCATTTGTTCTCTTCAAAGGCTTAAATGCCCCGCATGAAACCCTGCATGAGTCTCTGTGCTGCGCCGGGGATGCCCTGTGTTGTGGGATGTTAACTCTTGAGGTAACGCCATCCTCTGGGTTACCTGCACTACAACCCTGGAGTTGTAAAATGTCACCTGCCCTGCAGGGATTCCTTACACTGCGGGGTCATCTTCGTTTAGGAATAAAAGGTCCCAGCCAAATACTCTGCCTTTCTAAGACTGAGTTGGATTTCTGCTTTTCCATACATTTAAGAACATGAGATCCTTGACACATCCAAGACCTCTTGTGTTCAGAACCCGAGGCTGAGCTGGAATAGCTTTCGTCAGGAAACTCACCAGTTTAGTTCTACAAAAGTGTGAAATTTAGATGTCTTCATATTTACCCACTTTTGTCCTTAGGCATGACACTTCAGCAACCCACATATGCAGTACGCCCTGAACATCACAAACCCTCAAATTTGCTGACACTGAACAGCCTCAAGCAACACAATTCAGGAGATACTCTTTAATCAGCCATGGAAAATAACTCACGCCTGCAAAATGGCATTTAATAGCTGTTTTCTTTCTTCTTCTTCGGCGGTGGTTTTTTTTTTTTTTTTGCTTGTTTTTGGTTTTGTTTTTGTTTTTAAGTGTGACAACCAATGTACATTTTAAAGCTACTACACAGCTGGCTGCTTTCCAGTCCTCACCATAGTTTTCAAAAAGCATGAATAATTTAAAAATACGACATTGACAGTATTCCAATTAAATAACAACCTGACAGTATCTTTCTAACTATCTCATGCGCCACCAAAGGTATTACCTGCATAATTCCAAAGATGAGTTCCCTATTATTTGAAATTATGTCAGGGGATTACTTTGGGGACAGAGCAAAAAGGCCAAGGAGTGTAATTTGAACTCCTGAAGGTAGAATTATAGAGCTTTTGGCAAGGTGGGGAGAGGGCATTTAATGTACTTTGGATGATACTGTAACTCACTGGTAGAATTTGAAAGAGGTGAATATATTTTTAACCAGAAAAAGTAGAGAGAAAAAGAAGAGCGCACTAGAGAAACCACAGCGACGCTTTGCCTCCTTCAGGACCAGAAATAAGTATTGGGATGGGGTAACAAGACTGACTGTGCCTCTGTGACACACACACAGAGCCCAGCAACAACTTCTACCACTCTTTCCTTTCCCAGGATTGATGATTCATCTTCAAGGCCAAGGATGAAACATGGCAGTGTCAAAATGAAGAGAGCAGCTATCCTGAGACTGCACTTCAACAATAAAACGTATCTCCTAAGAGAGATCTTGTGACTGCACTAAGAAGACCAAAAAGTTAAACATCTCCAATATACAACAGATATATGAGATATCAGTAATTTTTCAGTTTCCAAAATAACTTGTGCCAAAATCTATGTGATTTACTCACTATCACTTGTTAGCAAAACTCCCAAACAAACAGAAGGAAAGTGAGACCTTACTATTAAAGGAAAAAGTCATAATTACTGTGCTTTTTACAACTCATAGTCAAACAAGGACTTTTTTCCAATTCCTTCCAACTTATTTAGAGATTTAAAATAATCATCACATATTTTAAGAAATCTCTCTCTCAAAAAAAAAAAAAAAAAAAAGG
>VZRR01002800.1:137828-153112 GCA_013398015.1 Oreocharis arfaki | reverse complement strand
TTAAAAAAACTCTCCCTAAAAAAAAAAAAAAAAAAAAAGGAGTGGGAGAGTCAAACCAAAGAAGAGACAACAAATGCAACAAATGTAATTTTAAACATTTAACATCTGGGCAATTAGAGATACTATACATGCATAAGAGCAAAGATTTTGCTGTAAATAAATATAAAGGGATGAGTTTTGTTAATTAAAATTCGTGTGTACAGAGATGAAAGGCACACAGGTAGCATAATTGTTTCTGGAAAGATAAAGTGAAATCTTATTTTGAAGATCTATGTTTACATGACAATTTGTGTAAATATTAAAGAAATTGCTCTTTTAACTCTGTATTAACTGTTGACATTGGTCAGTAATTAGAACTTAGAATTTTTAGTGTGGGGCTGGGTGAAAACAGCCTGATACTGATTCCCTGACGTAATTTTGATTTTCTTAATTTTTTTTTCTTTTCCTGATAAGAACTGTTTGGTGACTCTGATTTTTCATTTGTTTTGTACAGAATTGTGCCTCATGTAGCATTTTGTTTTATTAATAAACTTTGAAATTACAATAACAAAGCTAAACGTTAGAAAACAAACTGAAAAGAACTCGCTGGCTGTAAATCCCCCATTCAGGCTGGAAGAGCATTTTCTATGCTTTTCTGCGTCCTTGAATGAATTGACATTTAACGGCAGTTTTTATGTTTTCCTCATGGATGGTAAGTATAACGTTACAAAATAAAAGGACCAACTGGATATATCAAACCTCACCTGCACATCCCACCTGCCCTGTTGTTCCCTTTGCATGCTTATATTCTCAGAGCAACTACAGGGAAGAAGAGCAACGTCTGAATGAACTGTTATTACATCTAAACATTTCCTAAAGCATTGACAAGGATTTGGGGGCATGTTTTCCATTTAGGTCTATTTTCTGAGTGAGTCTCCTCCCTGAAAGACACAAACTGGATTGGCAACATAAGAACACTGACTGAGAAATGGTCTCAGTCCTACTAATGGAAAAGAGATCAGGTATTTGCCAAACTAAAAAGAAATAAAGTCTCAATGAAGTTACTCCTAATAAATTTTCAGGTTTTCCTACAACACTAAAATAAAGTAGGACCGGAAAAATTTTCTTTTGTGAAGAATTCAATTTCTAAAGAGCCTGCTTTCTCCTCCAAATTCCTGCAGATTTCAAGCTTCACAAAGCCACTCAGGATTAGTCAGGCTTCCAAATTTAAAATTCCATGTGCTCCTTCTAATTATTTGAGTTCACTGGGAAATTATTTTCAAATGTACATTTCCATAAAAGGGAAAAGTGTTTTTCAGCTTTTGTCCTCTGCATGTGTGTGCCGCAAAAAAAAAAAAAAAAAATTACATCACTGACATACGTCACAAACATGTCATTTGTATTTAAAAACATAAAACCACATCACTGACACCCCAAAAACACGTCATTTGTATTTTCAAGAATATTTTTGCTGGTTTTTTGCAAAATAAGTACTTTTCTTCACTGGAAACACATGGCTGGCCCTACAAAAGATGAAATTATATATAACTAAGCACCCCGGTCTGGTGGAAGGTGTCGTTGCCCATGGCAGGGAGATGGAACAAGATGGTTTTTAAGGACCCTTCTGACCCCAAACAGCGGCCGCCGGCTCCCTGCTGCCTCCAGATGCTGTGACAGGGACCGATGGCCCCCAGCCCCTGGAGGCAGCGGCCTTTGGGGCCCATTCACAACGTCCTGTAAGAGAAACCACAGCGAAACACAAAAGACCGTGACCTTCAGCCACCACTAAATCACTCCATTTTTAGGGAAATGACAAGAAAAACGACACTGTTTCACCTGCACGAAGCTGCTCCTCAAAATGAAAAAAAAAAAAAAATCCTATTACAAAAACCACAAGCGAGTGACTAAAGCTTGGCTTTTAGGTTTTGATTTTAACAAAAGGATGTGTTTTCAATACTTGGGTTTGCTATCTGAAAACCTAAGTCACACAAACACATACCACAGATACACCTCATGAGACACACAAACACACACACCACCAATGCCAACAAAATTGTCCCTCTGTTCCAACTGCTGACATGGATTTCTTAGAGGGATCTCTCCTCCGTTCTTTTTATGCCAAAACAAAGTTACAATAACTAAAAAATCTAATGAGGAAATCCCCTCAACACACACCCATTCAGCCTAAAGTACAAACGATGCCAACTTTGCCTGTGTCCTGGGGAGCCAGCCTGAGGGGACAGCTCAGTTTTGTGCTGGGCTGTCACTGGCTGAAGCCTCTGACACAGACTCCAGGGCTGGGAATGCTGCTGCCCCTCTCATGGGCGTGTTACGGGACACCAGTGAAATTTCTGTGCAAAGCTGGCAACTTTCCCCCCTTTAGGTTTCTTTACCAAGATATCCCACAGGAACATAATGCAGGTGGGAATGCCAAACCTTCACATACACACCAACGAAGACACAAACAAGCACATACGTGTGCCTGTGCTTACACGTGTGTGTATGTTCATCGCTGTACACGCTCCTGGGGAGCGAGCCCCACATCCTGAGCGGCGGCTGGAGCCCCCCCGGCTCCAGCAGGAGGGAGAATCCCCCAAGCTCTGCAGGTAAAGTTTTAAAAGCACAAGACATAGTTCCAGGCTTGGTGTCTTACCTTTGGGCAGCGTCAAGCCAGGAAGGGAAGTGCAGCATGAGGCAGGGACTGCCAGCACCGGGCTGTGACACACCCGCCGCCTCACTGCCCCCGCTCCAGCAGGGCAGAGCAAGCTCTGGTGTTTCACCATGCACAGAGAGTTTCAAAAAGAGACCGAAAAGAGCATCTGGCAGCTTCCCCCCACACTCCCCCCTCACTGCCTGGCTGTTGAGGTTTTAAAGGAGTTGATGGAGGAAGATTTGTCCTGAGGATGCTTGGCTGTTCCTGGTGCCTCAGGGGCTCAGAGTAAGGACAGGCACACCACAACCACCCACGCAGCACAATGTAAGACAGCAAAGTGCAGCTAAATCTGCCCACTTAGAGCAAAGAGCTGCTTTGGTGACTGTCACTGGAATCTGCCGTCTCCAGTGGGCCTCTTCAGGCTCTCTGAGGGCACTCCCCTCATCTATGCTTCGAAAGTGTGAACAAAGGAACATCAACCACCACATGTCACACCTGAGGCTGTGCAAAGGCAGCAAAGGAACACACAGAACTAACACCAAACTAAGGACAGAATACACCAAACCGGCGCCAAAGCACACCAAACTGGTGACAGAAACACCTCTGCAGCTGGTTCTGCGCACGCGGTTCTCAGTAGTGCATGGGAGACATGTTACTCCTGGTGATCCACATCCACCAACAAAAGCCCAAGAATGGACAGAGAGCTTTGATTTTCTTCTTTCCTCACTGCTAATGATGTCATTGTCTGACAGGACATATTCTGGATAGCTGGGAATGTCACATATGATGTGAAATCAGAGACGTCAGCAAAAACTTTAGAGGAAAAGTAGTCAAACACCACCACCATGGAGAGGAAGAAGAGGCTGAGCCTGGCAGGTGGGAAACCTTACCACTGCTAAAAACTGCCATGTAAAAAGAAACAGCTTAAACCCAAATTCCACAACTACAAAAGCTGTCATGCTGGTGGGAAATCCTGCAGTGAACTGCGGACCCTCAGCAGAGGAGCTGGAGTGTGCTCCCCACTCACCAGCGTGTCCCCTGCAATCACAACTCTCCCCTGGCAAAGGCTGCTGGAGTAGGGTTGTTATATGTGGGATACGGTCACAGAAGACACACAGCACTCACCAATACGCATTCTGGAAATACCAGTTATATACAGTTACAGAATATAAAGACCGCTACTGCCATCAGAGACGTGGGTGTACTTCAACACGCACAAGGGCTGCAGCAGCCTGAGGAGCTACTGCTGCATTTCCTCCAGATTTAAAGTGAAAGGAGTGACCACACACCTCTGCTTCATGATCAGCACTGCTGCAGTGGTGTTGCAGGGTGCAGGGTCAGATTTCTGTCCCCCTACACCTGGAACCTACACCTGGCTGCTCACCTCAAACTTTACTTTTTCCCTACATCTTTTGTATCCAGAATATTCTCTACTGCACTTCTTAATTGCTTAAACACCTAGAACTTCTCATTTGAAAGGATTAATTCAGTTCTCCGTCAGTATTCAAAAATTCAGTTGCAGTATCAGAGTTCGTTAGCGCCTTTAAGAGACCCAAAGAAACAGGGACAAGGAAGAAAGATCAAACTGATAACAGAAGAGGGGGGGAAAAATCCCCCTATAACTATCAACAGAATAGAGAAAAAAAAAGGTGGAAAAAGGAAAAGAAAGTCACACAGAATATATGACCATGTAAGCATGGGCACTCTTGCAGAAAACCTAGTCAGCAATCCCAAGCCAGAGGAAATTTAAATGAGAGCCAGGTCCACAACAGCGACAGAACCTGAACAGATACAAGGGGCTGCTCAGGTTGCAGGTTGCACGTAGCCTCGATCTCTTCGGATTTGCAAAGGAACTTTATTAGTTTTATTAATTTTTTTTCTTAAATAATCAAGAGATTCGAGTGTATCCACATTATACGGCGAGGAAGATTAAGATTTTTTCTTTAATCAAAATATCCATATGCATGTGCTGTATCTTCCAAAGGGTAGGTGGATTCCCACTGCTGATTCCCGCTCCAGGGTGCGTTCTGCTGCAGGAATTCATGCACAAACCACTCCTACCACATTTCCATGACGGCAGGGTTCCAGCAAACACAAGTGAGAAGAAAACCCCCCAAATCACAGAAAAACTCCCCAAATCACAGTGCTCAGCAGGGTGCAGCTCTGGGGGAAAGAAGCCCTTAAAGGAGTTCAGCAACACATATACAAACACACAAGAATTGACTCCGCTCCACACGCAGCAGCATAACCTGGCACAGCTCTAAGGGGAATCAAGGCCCAGCCCTGCGGGCCTGGCTCTCCTGGGGATGGGAAATGAGAGCAGGAGCTCTGTGCCGGCGTGGGACAGGCGCAGCTGGCCTGGACACCAAGGACCACCGGCCCTCACCCTCCTCCAGAAGCCCCTCTGTGCCCAGCCTCGCTGAGGGCAATGGATGGCACCCTCCCACGTGCACGGCTGAGCAGCCCACACGAACACGGCTCCCAGCACAGGCTGCTTCTAAAAAAACCACTGGTTTTAGAGCAAGACATCTTTCCTGCGTGCTTTTCCACCAGCGGGCCTGTCCACCGGGGCCTCTCTGGAGGAGACGCCGCGCTCCAGGCAGACCACGGGGCGCTGAGGCCGCCCCGTGAGCGGGGACACGGCCGCGGGCACTGCGCGTGGCCTGCAGAGCAGCAGCCCGCGACAGCCAGAGCGGCCACCACAACGCTGCCAGGGCAGAAATCCCTGCTCCGGGGTTTTGGTGCCACTGAAAGCGGTACACGGATTGCACCAGGGAGTCCTGCTGCTTTTAACAAAATGCAGCACACACCTCTGGGTATTAATAACAAAAATACTTTGATTGTAACAGAAATTTTCACCTAGAAGTCTTTTTACTCCTGATAGCGACTTTGAGATTGAATCCAGCGATTCCACAATTTGGGTACCCAAAAAGCAGAGGGAAATGTGGCTCTTTACAGAGCTGTTCCCCGGCCTAGCAAAACGAAAAATTTATGGTAGTCATTTTTGTAGGAAAAAATTAGTTGTCGCTACAAATCACAAGACTTCAGAACAAATTGTGCAAAGGTCACATTCAAAAGCAGCTGTCAGCGAAAAGAAGCAAAGCACAACTCATTGTATTTTGTTGTTATTTTAGAATTAAGCTTACATCTTTTCACCATTTAGAAACAAACTGAGGGATTTGAGTAATAGCACACAGAGAAAAGAAATGTAGATGTGGTCAGATTTTTGAGTAGCTTCTGCAGTGCCACAGAGTTAGGAAAAATTTAAGTTCAGTGTCTAGAAGAAGCCATTTTAAACACTGATAGTTCACAAAGGGCATTTCCTTTTTGGTAGAGAAAGCAAGTCAAATTTATCAGAGGCTGCTATTACCATTCTGACTCCACTAGCTGCAGTTACTGCTACTAAACAGAAAACTCTTTCCTACATGATTTTTTTGGGAAGAGGCAAAATTGAACTGCTTTCAAATTAATTTTCTTTTCCATTTTAGGCATGTTTTTATGTTTTCATTCATAAACTGCTCAAATACACGTCTTTTTTCTCTTTTTCATTTTACAAGTGTTCTTTGGATTCAAAAGCAGCCACACACCACAAACTTGCCAAGCCCAGAGTGAGATCATACTCACATCCAGTCTCAGAGAAAGGGGCCAGGCGGGTAAAGGATATAAAAGCGAGAAGATAAATTGTTTTTTGTACCCCTTAGTGGCCGGACATCAATGCTGCAGCTCTGAAAGCTGTCTCTCCAGGAAAAAAAAAAAAAAAAAAAAAAATTAGGATTGCAGCTATTCATGGGAGAAGAAATATGTCAAAAGGAAGGTTTTAATGAAGAAATGGATGAAAGACTTCCAACTACAGGAGATTAACGTTCTTATCATATAAACTCTTAGTGCAAAGCGGGGAGAAGGGGTGGGAGGGGAGAACACTCCTCCAAAGACAGGGAAACTCTCTGACACTGAAAATGAATTCTCAGCATTAGTGCACGGCACAGTTTGTAATGATTCTTTCTGCACACTTTACTATGGACTCTTAAACTTTTTTTTTAAAAAGGGTGTAGATTATACCAAAGACCTAGATTTGCTGAATTACTCAGTTTCGAAACACCCTGTGAAGAAGGTAGGACCCATTCAGCACAGCAACCAGCAGCATTTGTGACATGCAGTTTTGTGGCAGTCATGCCAGGAAAACCACCAGCGGCGGTGGGAACACACAGGTACCTGGTCTTGCCTTTTGGCAGGGAAACCAGGAGTTTTACAGGAGTACAGGCAGAAATATGCTGTGGCTTATTTGTGTGGTATTAGACAAGCAAAACCAAAAACTGAGAGGCATCTAAAGTCATAGGGAAGCAGGGCAGAGAGGAGAGGGAAGACTCCCATCTAGGTATGGAACATTGGTACTCGTGGACCGGCCACAAACCTGCAGGATGGCAGCTGAGGACCAAAAGGTAAACCTTGATCTGCCACCAGGGCCCAGAGCTCATGCCCCACAGAAAAACGACATCTTTCCATCACAACAGGTGCTGGTGACTGGAGCTGGAAAGCTGCACAGGGGAAAGACTCTCTGTGCACTACAGGCATCAAGACAGCATTATTCGTTCACAGGGAATATTAAAAAAAATTAGACTCTTAGACAAGCGCAGGTTGGCCAAGTGAGGTGTAGGGGAGTGAACAGAATGAAGAGATATGCTCAATTCCTTTTCTTAAGGAGTTGTTTCTGATGCTGTGGAAGCTCAGCATCTCTCTTCAGGGACTCAGACGTGAAAACAAATGACTGACACAACTGGCTGCTCTCACGGTCAGAGGACTGTTCACGTTTCAGTTCCCTTTCTCACAGGAAGCAAACCGGACACTAGACACACCAAAACACTGTCACAGGAGGTCTGTCCGACATACAGTCACAGGCAGTTCCAGGGGAGGAGGGAAAGACAAGGCTTCATGAGTTCTCACATGCTATGACCACCCCTACTGACACTGCAGGCCCTAAAATCGTAATTTACATACAGTGTCGTCACCAAAACACTCATCTCATTCTCTAGAAACCCTGAAAACAGAACTGTGCATGTCTCAAAATATTTTAAATGAACTAGCAGAGAATATCTCTGTGAGCATAACTGGCCGATACACATGCTTTTAAAATACATTTATTTGAACTGAAAATGTTTATTCTCATGTTTCAGCAGAGTCATTTATAGAATCCCAAAACCCCAGAAGGGTTTTGATTCCAAGGGGCCGTGAAGAAAACCTTGTTCCAACAAGGGGAAGGACACTTTCTGTTAGACAAGTTACATATTATAGTCTATAGGATGAGAGATATAAGCTCAATAAACAAATTTCAGTTACTGTACATTAGGAAGATTTACGGCTTCTCTTCCCTACAGCTATTTTGATGCTGTTCTGGTTTCTCATTACACACACACCCCTACAACACAATTTATTCTAAGCCTATGTCTTTGCATGGGGATCACAGTGTGTATTAGAAAAGGAACCAAACTTTTGCTCACCAGAGCTGCTTGATTTCCATCCACCAGAATCTGGAGGGGTTTGGAGAAGGTTCTGGCCTACTGTTGAGAATAAAACCAGAGCAGGAGAATAGCCAGGTGTATTTATGACCTCGTATGACTGTCTTTGATTTCACACTGAAACATCTGAAGAACTGTTTATGTTGCCTATACTCCATGAAACAATTTTAGTTCTGAACAGTTTGACCCATTCATACAGGGCAGAGAAATTCTACCCCTGCTGACTGCTCTGTATGTGGCTTGCTTATTGCCAACATTCATGAATGGGTCTATGAACCAGAAACATTACAATGTTTGTCACAAAAACATGGCATAACTTAGCCAAAACTGCCCCCTGGTACCAAAATCCCATGCTGATTTTTAACAGCCCCCTCAGTCAGCACTGGCACACCTTCAAGGCAATTCTTAGAAACTTTTAAAAGATTTATAAGGAGGAAAAAACTACATGAATTCCAAACATGGTGTGCTTACCAGGGCCTCTGACGCAGTGACAGAATACTTCACATAAAAGTCTGTTTAGCCACAAACTGTGCTTAGCTATGCAAAAACACACACAGCTCCAGCAGAAGGTTATCAAACATTTATGGTCCTGAAATACGGGTTTCACCAAAGAAGGCGGCAAAGACTACTCCTTAGCTCTTCCCTCTCAAACAGAGCAGGAGCAGCATGTGAACAGCAGCACTGTTTATAGACACTGACAAAACACTCCACTGATGTCAGCCTGCAGATCAGCATAAAGAATGCTCCATTTCATCCAAAACCTCCTCACTTACATGTGCACCAAATAAAGTTTTGGCATAAATTGTTTTTTAACTTCTTTTAAAGTATGGTCTATTTTACTTTATTTATGAATTTCCCTTCTTTATTTCTTTCTCCAGCCTTTGTCTGGGCCGTGCTTTCCCTCAACCTGGCCGGGGGGACGTTGCTCCCAGTAATGGCCTTTGTGCTCCAGGAAACTAGTGGGCAGGAAAAAATCCTGGGTGATCATCTAGCAGAGTTTTCAGTTGATGGTGATACAGTGTCTATTACACACAAAGGTTATTACAAACACCTGCCTAAGCTCTGTCCCACTAACCACCATGTTTATGGACTTCCTTTGCTGTAATGTGGAAGAACATTTTTCAAAACACTAAAACGTCAGACTTTAGCTTTAGTGGTTGGGGAGAAACCTCTCTGAATTCTTCAGTGCAGAATTCACAAGAGAAGAGTCAGTCATCTTCAGATCAACAGCCCAAACTGTCAAGAGCCAGGAGGGGGCAGTCACCTGCTGAACTCCGGGAAATGGAAATGCTCAGGTCTCCCCTCCGCCCATTGTTGCCTTCCTGTTATAGCTCAGCTCATCCCTGTCCTGAGTTAAAAGGCCTCTGGTCTGGCACATTGCACCTTCTTATACGCTCTCAGGAATACAAAATACATGGCAAGGTTGAAAAGTTCACAGTACAAATCATTCACATACTACTTCTAAATTTCTACCAGGAAAAACGCTGTTTTTCCTTCCATATGTCATGCTGCTGAAATTAAGGTATTGAAATGGCACAAATAATGGCCATTTCATTTACCACAGTTTTGCATCCATTGCCATGCACTCTTTTTTGCTCTCTGTTCATCTTTCAAGTACTGACATCAGTGTCACTGCAGACAAATTGTTGCCCCTATACAAGAACAGACAAGCCAATAAAAAGCACTAACCTTTGCTGACAGGAGTGGCACAGCCCTCAAGGTTCAACATGATGTCTCCATCCCTGTCATCAGCACCAGCTCCCAAAAGCATCCAGCTTTCGACGTTATCACTGTCAGAGATCAAGCTCTCCTCCTCCGAGCTGTTGTCTATTATCAACACGTCGTGGATGGCTTGAGGTCCAGCAGAACAGACTGGGGTAGGCCTCCCACTAGTGCTGTTTCTCTGCCTTGGTGTGCCCACATCTGATTCAGTGGGACACAGGGCATTACATCCTGCAGCTTTGGTGTGATTTGGTGTGGAAGATAACAGACGGATGTGTGTTTTACCTTGAGCTGAGGAGCATCTTGACCTCTTTGCTTTGCTTTTGTAGATGCTGTCTTCATCTGGTGTATCAGACAGGACGATGATCTCGGGTTCATCTGAAAGCTGAGTACCACCATCAGTGACTTCAGTGAGTTTCTCATCTTCATCCTGTTTCTCAGTTAGACCCGAACTATGACCCATGACTTCTACAACATCAGCTTCTTCATCCATTTCCAGTGTACTGACTTCTCCAAGACTCTGGGAATAGTGGATCTGGCTGTAGAGATGAAACTCCACCTCACTATCAACACTCTGCTCACTGGATGATTCCTCGGAATAAAGTGCATCTTCGTACACTTCAGCATTCTCAGGACCATCATACCCGGTAAACATTCTGGAAAGTGAGGAGTCTGTGTCTACAAAAAAATCAAACGGCTATATCAGAATGGTCATATGTCCAAAATTAACCTTCAAATGATATCTTTGGTCTTCCTGAAATTGCTCAGGTGAGTCATAGAGCTCTGCACACAGAACATCAAACTGAGCAGATTCAACAGCTCTCTGTGCTCAGATGTGGAAGGGGAAAAGCTACTTAAGGATTTGCATGAAGCATAACTACCACTCCAGTTCAACTACTTTGGCTTCTGAAAGTGGCATTTACTGAGTTCTCCACTCCTGCATGAGGGAGGTCATCTGGACACTCACGGGCCACACCTGCAGTGCCATGTACACCTTGGGCTCTCCAGTACTGGAGCAAGTGCAGCAAAGGGCCATTAAAACCATTAAGAGATTGGAGCATCTACTGCAGAAGGTCAGGCTGGGACTGCTACTCCACCAGAAGGGAAAGCTCAGGGGGATTTATCCATGCTCACAAACACCTGGGGAAGGAGGAGTAAAGAAAATAGAACCACCACAGCAGGGCCCTGCAAGAACTTGAAAGGGAATGGACACAAAATAACAAAATACACCGAATTCCACTTAAATGTAACTCTGTTGCTCAGAAAGGCTGTGGAGCCTCCATTCTCGAGGACCTTCAAATCTCAGCTAGACACAGCCCTGAGCCAGCAGCTCCAGATCACCCTGCTTTATGTCAGGGCTGAAATTGTCAGAGGCTCCTTCCTGACTCAGCTACCCTGTGATCCCAGCCCAAGGGTGAGTGTGTCCAGAGCTCATAGCCTGCTCTCTGGCAAGACAGGTAATACAGGGACATTCTAAAGTCATGCTGTCTCCTCGAGAGACTACCTTACGTGGTGTACATTAACATACGATGCATGGAGTGTAGGAAATGGAACACTTCTTCTACAAGTCTGTCTGTATTTCTGTGTTACAGTGATGAAGTTGATAGTTAGTTTGAAAGTTTTACAGAGTCAGACAAAGTGACATTACAGTTACCCCCCATGGAAATCATCAAGCTGTTTTTAGACATGAAAATTGCCAGATGGAGTTCAGCTTTTTGGCTGTGGAAGAAGAGTGGCATGGTACTGTTTAAATCCACTTAGGCACACACACACACATACAAAAATTCAGATTTGTGGGCTTTGCACAGAAGTAATTTGTGTGATGATGGTATTTAAAGAACCAAAAGGATCTTACTATGAAGGCTCTCCTCTCTCACCCAGGTTCCTAAGCAAACATAACACCTAATATGCTAAATATATGAAAGAATGAGGTGCTAATAGACACAATAAATCTGTTTTACACCACTACCTAGCTTTAGACGCTGTAGAAAGGAAGAAAAAGTAAAACAATGGCACCTTAATGGTTGTAGTTAGAAAAACACCTGACAGACCAAATGAGGCCCCAAACTTTAACATTTTTCTCAGCTTCACACAGGGTCCCTGTTTCAAACAGGTTTCAGCCTGTTCCTACCCACACAGCGAGAAGAGAGCTCCAATCAAGCGCATTCGCAATATTAACATGTGGTTATGAGGTGTGAGAAGAGACCATCAGTAATGTAGGAAATTAACAAACCCTCCTGAAGGTGCTGCGTTTTTAGTGATACTCCAAAAGCCAACTGAATCGAAGTACTCCTTCCTTCCCTTCTGTCACTCAGTGGATAAAGTCACACACATAAGCAGTGACCGCTGCTAAGAACTTGCAGCTGAACAACACTGAAGCCTTTCAAGCGTCCAGGGAGCTGACTCATGGACACTTCACAGTGCAGGCAACAGCACAAACACGCAGCAAGCACTACACTCACTTCGATCTATCCTTCTCAGAAGGGCAAACAACAGCTCCTCCTCCTCTCAGGTCCACAGGTGACTGGGATAATGAAGGGCTCTTCCTCTTGCTCAGCATGTACACTGGGAAACAAGAAACATCCAGCATCAGCACCACAACATAATCTGAAGACATATTGGTCACCATTCTCACACTCAGTCCACAGCCATGTCAGGTATTCGACATCAAAGCAGACACAAACAGCCTCCAGGAAAGGGAAGATGAGCTTGACAAAGTCTTGCTGATTTTCAGATTGTCAAGAGGAAGCAGTGTCTCACTGAGTTCATATAGATAACTCAGAGAAAGACCTGACAGCAACTCCAGATTTCCTTTTGCCAATTCAAAGTTTAGACTATGGGCAAACATTCTTTTCCATAGAATCATAGAAAGGTTTCAGCCGGAAAAGGCCCCTAAGGTCACTGTTCTCTCAGCTGTGTTCACCTCTAAGTGCCACATCTATCTCGCTTCCAGCTGGACTATCATAAAGACACTCCTCACACCTAAGTGTGAAAAGCACATAAAAAATATAAGTCCTGCAAAGACTACCTGATCTGATAGCATGCAGGGAGCAACAACACACCAACACATCCTACTTCGGAACTAGACTACCTTACTTAAAAAAACCGCCCCAAACTTCAAACCCCTGGCAACGGTAGAACCCCGCCCCTTTATCAAGAGGAATCCCACTCCCGCCTGAACCCAGAGCACAACCTTCCTCAAAAGCACCTGACAGCCTCTCAGGTAGCCCCTAAATAAGGACAGTTCAAGTAAAGGGCTACCAACCTTAAAATTAAAAAATCACAGACATCTGAGTTTCTTTTAACCATTTCCAAACAAAACTGCAAATGGCTGCAGTTGTCAATGACAGGGAGAATTTTCAAACCCTGCTTGCCAGCATTTTTCACCTGGCCCATTAGAAACCTGACATGCCACCCATGATGCAGCAGCAGGAGTGGCAGCAGCACCAAGCAGCCAGAAGGGAGGTGCGACTGGCAAGTCAAAACAGGGAGGAAGAGCAAGGTCAACAAACAAGAAATAACAAACAAGTTAATCAGAACACCTCAGACAAAATCCCAAAGGCGGTTTGGCATGCTCAGGTCTCACTCATGTGCAGAAGGGACTTTGCAGTAAGAAGCTCAGGGCAGTCCTTCCCATGTCATTCCTGTTCACCCACCTTGACTCTCCCTGTCAACCTCTCCTTTCCACTGCTTAACTCCAGCACCTTTACTGCTCTGACTCTCTCAGCTTCTAACAGCTTCCAGAGCTCATTGCGCTTAACTTCAAATACTGAGATTTCATAAAAATTTTAAACGAAAACTAAAATACAGAGATTACTTTTTCCATTGCATGTGACTTTTCACATAAGCGTACTGTTCCCATCACAAATCATCAGCAAATTCCAAATATTTCCTTATTTATCTCATTCTCTGCTTGATCTCTGCAGTCAAATCTAACCCTTTTTGATAAAGGCTGCATTGAGAATAGAGCAGCAAACAGGCTCCCTACTGCCTTGGAAGGCAAAGACAAAACACAACCTTATTGTCAGGCTGTTACAGATAGGAACAACGAAATGAAAAAGAAAGTTCTTTCAAGAAAATTACCATACTATCTATCAGAACAGAGGGCCAGAGACCAGGACAGCAGGAGCTGGACTTTTTGTCAGCTTGAAATTTAGTTGTATTTAGGATATGTAAACTGCCTGGTCCTTCAGACTGCTGAGACACTGCAAGGGCACCGACAGTATGAAACTGACAAAGAACTTAAATGTTCCAGAGCATGTGGATGAAATCTTTCATTTCAGCTGCTGTAGCTGCTTTTGCACCCTGTATTGCCTGGATTCCATGAGAAAATTATCATTATGAAGCTCATGACTGAAACGAAAACCACATCTGGAAGGTATGAAAATGTCAAACCTAAATGTATCTATAAAAAATCTACCCAAAGATGTATTTATTATCAGAAGCCAGTGTCAGGAGACTGTTTTTCTTCTCCTGCTCTGTTTCTGTACCCAATGTGATCCCAGCCTGGCTGTGCCTCACAGGGGCAACCACGCGGTTCTCAGAGCAGGTGAGAAAGGCACAACCCTCATCTGCTGCTCCGGGTGAGACGTGCGGCCGTCAGTCACCTGTGGCTGCCCCATCTGGAGTGGAGAAGCCCTTGCAGTGGAACATTGAAAAGTGTCAGGACCTGGGTTAGGAGCAGTCTCTGCTCTCTTTTTCCGAGATCTAATGCTGATTTTTGGCTAAATGCTGAGATGCAACCCCCATCCTTGTCCCATTTACTGTCTGAGGACACACAACTGTTCTGGACTTTCTTTAAATGAAGGGCAAAGAGAAAGGAAAAGCTTTGGAGAAGAAGTCAGCATTTTTCTAGTGGCAGCTATACCTTCAGGAGATCACAGGAATATCTCTTCCACAACCAAATCCTGGAAAATAACAAAACATTTCAAGTTTACTTCAAACCTTTCAGAAGATTTTTTCTTCCCACAGCCATTCTACGAATCATGTTTAAGAGTAATAGAGATCTGGCTTTTGCTTGGATCCTAGGGCTGGATGTGGTCTGGTGCGTGGGAACAAACCAGGAATGGAGATCCCGGGGGAAAGGGATGAACACTCCGAGCACCGGGGGCGGCCAAAGGAGTCCGCGGAGCGCGGGTCCGGGCACACGCAGGGCCCTGCGGGTACCGACCCCTCCTCCGGAACTCCTGGGCCGCTGGGCACCGGGGCTTGCTCACGTGTCCTGGAGGGACCGGGACACGCCGCAACCGGAGGCTGGGCCTGGATCACGGACACCGGGGCCGGACGGGCGGGCGGGCCCGGGCAGAGGCGGCGCGGGGCGCGGGGGGGTCCCGGTTGCGCAGCTGCGACCCGGGCGGAGGAGCCGCCACGGGACGGGAGGGAGCCGGGGCCGGGGCCCTGGGAAGCGGGGCCCGCCT
>VZRR01002800.1:109160-128877 GCA_013398015.1 Oreocharis arfaki | reverse complement strand
TCCTTCTCCTTCTCCTTCTCCTTCTCCTTCTCCTTCTCCTTCTCCTTCTTAGCACAGAGGTGTTGCCACCATTTCTGATCAGCCCAGGAGTGACCAGTGGCACATCTGTCTTTGCGTCTGCCAGGGATTGGCTCTGCTGGGTGCAGAGGAAGCTTCTAGCAGCTCCTCATGAACACCACCCCCGTAGGCCCTCACTACCAAAGTTTGGCCATGAAAACCCAATACTCAACGTTTTCCTGAGAAAAAATTTATACAGAGGAGAGGCATGTTCGTGTCCTCACTGGGCACAAGGATCCAGGATGGGGTCAGCAAGGGTCTCTGAGGCCTCCTGGCTTGGAGGTGGCCTGCGACCAGCCAGACCACATGCTGCTTCTTGCATAGTGCTCTTAGCAGGGCTGGGGGTGGGTGGAATTGGTGGTGCTGTTGAAGGCTGGTGGGGAAACAGGAGCTGTGAAATGGTCACAGCTGGGGACATGGAAGTTGAAGGGAAGAGAAGGTTGCACAGAAAACCAGAGGTGTGATGGGGAAAACTGGTTTAATACAGTGAGTATAAGGTGAGTGAGGCAGATAGGGTTATAGGGAATAGATCTTCAGACTTTATTCTATTAGTTATTGCAGAAATTGCTGATTGATAATATTCTTATTAAAAGTTCACTAGCATGTTGGCAGTTAGGCTTGGTTTTCAGCAGGGAATTTGCTCCTGGAGATGGTTCAGGAGCAAATTTGGAAGCAGGGTACAAGACACAGACGCAACACAATAGTAGAAGACTTTTAAGACTGCTTTATAAAGCGACCATTTATTATGCTACTGAATTCCCACCTTTGCAACCAAATGGCTGGTGGCAGGGTGTGCAACTGCTGCAAGGGCTGGCTGCATGGCCACTGCAGGGGCTCTAGTTCATGGGCTCTGAGATTGTCTGCAGTCCCCATCCAAAATCTGCCACAGTCACTGGAAAGTCTGCTGTGGTCTCTTGTGCTGACAGACAGTATGGGATGTTCACCACTGCCAGGTGCATACTACCTGCCATAGCTCACCTGTTCATTTGGAAGGTGATGGAACATTTTTCACTTTCTGTAGGAATTTCAGAACCCTTAATTTCTGACGTTAAGTGTTGAGCGGGGACTTCCAAGGAAAGTCTCATGGAAGTCTGAAGAGGAGTTGTCCCAGGAAAGTCACTTTTACCCCCAGAATGAGTGTCTCTCTTCCTCTGCTCAGCTTCCGGCCTGAACACCAGTCTGAGTGGGAAATGCACCAACCAGTTTTCCAGCTGGATGACTTCTATCAGGTCTGTGGGGCTCACCGGACTGCATCCAGCTACCGAGTCCTTCGAGCAGATACTGTGCCTTTGATGGTACGTGCCCTCGAGGGCATCGAGAGCAGGGAAGGATGATCTGCATGCAGTACCTCTGTTCTGCTGCTAAAGACAGTCTAATATGAAGTATCTAAATGAGTCTCTGCTGGGAAATGAACCAAAGCCAAGTAGTTTTGGTGATGCTTAGGCAGTGCCCCGAGGCTGTGAGCAGTGTCTTGCATGTTTTGTCCAGGAAACAACAGGCAGGACAGCCTTTTGGTGTGAGCATGAGATGCAGTGATCCACTATACAACCACAAGCTACCCTCCAGTGCACTCCACAAGGCTGCAGGTCTTCTTCACCAGAAAATGATGGAGATAAGGGCATATATTATTTCGTCTGAGAAAGAAAGACAGTCTGGATCTTACGCATGCAGAGGTCTGTCACTGCCAGGACCCTGGGGCTTTGTGACCCAAGGTGTTTCAGGTCCAGCTACAAATATGTGCATTGTCAGGAACAGGCCAGCAGAGGACAAAGTAATCCGGCAGTGATGGTAGAAGGCTATTCTGAGCGGGAGGACAACTTTCATTTACTGCAGAAATGTTTGTTTTTCTAAACAGGGGCATGAAGTTAATCCTCGTAAGGAGAAATCTAAGTCCTGTGCTACTCTCTGCAGGATTTCTCCTACTTCATTAAACTCTGACATCTCAAAGGGCAAATCCACATTGTCATATGCCACTTGTGCTTGAATAAAATGTGCGTATCAGTGCTTAATACAAGCTTATTTTTCCTTCTTATTTTGCAAGTGTAATTGCATAGTAAATCGAACCACAGGCTTCTATTTACTTGTTAGCATTAAGAGTGTGTCAGGCCATTTGTAAACAAGGGTATTAGCACAGATCTGGAGCAGAGTCAGTCTGTGCCAGCTGGAGACGTCTGTCTCTCCATTTACTGGGAGGGTAGGGTTTGGTGCAACGGGAAGGAGTGATGACTTCAGGCTGGTAAATACCCTCACTGGCAAACACAGCTGCAGGATATTCCTGTCTGGTTATTTCACCTCCAAGATTTTGGTCTTGTCTAACATTGCTTTTTCCACAAGTTTTCTGTCTCAGATGATGAAATTTAAAGTGCTTGCAGAGCAAACTTTCCAGGAAGCCTTGGAGCATGGCTCTCTGCTGTGAGATGTGGGGAGGTGTGCACAGCCAACCTGAGACTTGTGGCAACCACAGCCTTTGGTGGGAAATGGACTGTTCCTGCTGGGTGCCCATGGAACAGATTTTGGCTTCACACTGACTTACCCTTGACCCGTGATGCGCCAGATGCTGGGTCATGCTCTAAGTGTGTCTGCTGCACTGAGCAGCCCCCTCTGTCAAATTTCTTCTCTCCAAGAAGGCACTTACAGATAGTGCTTTCAACCTCTTGAAAGGCACTTACAGATAGTGCTTTCAACCACAAGGTTTCCAGCCCTTTACAACCTGTCTGGCTCCTCCCTGTGTGCCTTCCCCTGATCCCTGTCTGGCCTGGGCCAGAGGGGCGGGACGGGACCATCGAGGTGACACAGAGGCAGCACAACCCCTCTGCTTCTGTGGCGCTGCCCATTGCTCCATCCTCCTGCAGCAGTACACGAGGTGTCTACATGGCCTCACCACAGATGACCCCTCCACCTGATTCTTCCCTCTTCCTGTTGCTGTGTGCCCTGTGTTGGGAGAGGGTCTGTGCTGCCAGCCCCAGGGTCACTCTGGCTATGTCTCAGCTTTGTTTTTCACTTTCAGGTGATTCACCAAGCTCTTTCACTGCCTCTCTTCCAGGGGTTCACAATTGCTCATGTTGGTCTCAATTTGGGAAGAGCATCGGCAGAGATTTTACCCTGTTCTGTCACAAATCTGGGACAAGTATAATCAACCCATCTGCAGGAATGAATCCCCAGAGGTCTCACTCCTGGTTGGTGTAGGTTTACTTTTTGTAGTCTAGATGACCTTCCTGTGGTGCATGAGAATTTCCGGTTGAATCCAGCCCAGCTAGTTTTCTACCTTACCCCATAGCTGCTTCTGAAGCAAGGTGAACCCCTCTTCTGCTTCCTGAACCCCACATCAGCCCTCAGTTCGGCGCTGGGCCCTGGCTAGGCCAGGAGCTGCGGCTGTGGGAAGGTGGACCCTGACCAGCCCTACTACTCTTGGTGGGTGCCACAGCCTCTGCCAAGAGCTGGCAGTAATCAGAGGGGTGGTGATGTAGAGGCTTCAAGTTGGGGGTCCTCCAGAACACCAAGACCTGATCAGGCAGCACCTGGGGAGTGAAACACACTCTGCTCAGGCTGGTGATGTAAGCCACATGCCCCAGTCCATCCACTCCAGAACCTGCTCCCAGCGCTGTGCTTCTTCTTGGTGGTCTTTGCAGTGCTTGTGTGTGGGAAGAAGATCCCACCAGAGGGATCTGCTCCTCTTGCTCCAAGGCGGTGTAGACCAGGAGAGTGATGCTGGGAGTTCAGGAAGGCAAAGTGAGCTCTCAGGTTCTCCTCTCTCCTGATACCATTCCTGTGGATGTTCAGGACTGACGATGCCCAGGGGCTGTATGGTCTGCAGCCCCAGGTGGAACAACAACTCACACAGAGACACCTGGACAAACCCACTTGCCCCTGGTGTGTCACAGCCCATGGCATGTGGGGCCTGAGCCCTGCAGCACCCAGAAGAACTTGGCCACTGTTCCCCATGGCATTTGTGAAGGCATGGTTGATCTGAATGGCCTTCAGGGGCAGCTGGCTGGGGACAGGGACAGGCCCCAGGTGTCTCGTGCGAGGCTTGCAGTAAGGAAGGGTAACACAGAGTGTGCAGCCATCTCAGGGGCAAAACTGCCGAGAGCAGCCCAAGCTGAGCTGTGTGACATGCGAGTGTGACAGCTGGTGCACTGCCAGTGCCCACAGCTGTTAGAACAGACACAGCAACACTAGCCACGAGACCACCACACAGCCCACTGCCTCTTCCTTCACTTTTCCCTTCTGGAGGACAAATGGAAAAGGAATTGTGTCGTTAGCAGTGTCCAGCTAGCCTCAGCCTGGCTTCATTCCTCCTGCCTTAGTCTGTGCAGACACCTTCTAGGAGGACTCCTGGCCATCACCACAGAGCTGTGGGAGGGACAGCCCATAGCGGCTTGTCTAGACACCACTATTTGGACACAGTCTCTGGCCCTTGTCAACAAAGATCTCTGGGTTCACTGCGTCTACGCTGATTGTGAACAAGAAAAGCTGGCGTGCAAGTGTGTTTGCTGAGCAGAGAGGACCCTTCTGAGGTGGTGATGCATTCACATGAGAGCTGCTCTGTGAGGTGTCCACTTGTTTCTGCCTTGGGGTAGCTGGTATCTGTTACAGAGACTGGAGAAGTACATCTCTGGGGACCCTGCAAGAGCAGAACACCATGTCTCCTGTGAAAGGACATATTAAGCCTAGGCAAAGCAGGCTCAGGGCAGCATGTCACTGGGAAGGCAAAGCTCTCTGCTCTCTCCAGGGCGATGGAATGCCAGCCTGTGATGGCTGCTACTCTGGCGGAAGGTATTGGGGGCACAGGGCTGCCACCACTCCTGAGCTGATGGGAAGCAGGGTGGTAAAGACCTCTGCCAGAACAAGAACATCATGGTCATGATGATGTATGTGGAGCTATCTTTAAACATTGCAATTTTAGCTAATTCCACTGCAAACGTAAGTAGTAGATAACTAGCTCAACATCCTGTTGAGCATCCAGTTGAGCTGCTACTTACTTCAGCAATGGAATTAGCAGAAATTGCTGATCTCTTCAAGGTGACCAAGCCTGTCCAGGTATTGCATGCAATAGGAGCAGCATGGTCCAGAAGAGCAGAAGTGGCACAGTTTCATACGGCATTGCTGGAGCAAGGTGAGGGGAGGAGTTTTCTCTCCTCGGTTCTGTTAAGAGTCTTTTTCAACCTAAATGGTTCTATGATTCTAGGAGAAGGTGGAGGAAGCAAATAGTGGGTCTGTCCGGGTGAATTTCCCACACAGAGTAGACAAGAAATGCCTCTGAAAACCTCTTAGGCTGTTCCTGTGGTGGAGAGAGACAGACTGGTCGGTGGGCAGACAGGCTTCACTATGTGCTCAGAACACGACAGTCCCATGCTTAGGGAAGGATCTAAATTCTCTTGGCCACTGAACCTTGCTTCCTTCCCTGGGAGGCCAAAGCCTTGGCTAAAGTGTTTGCCATTCAGACCAGGCTGAAACACACTCATCACCAGCCTTGTAAAGCCAGCACACAGCTAGGCTGGGGTGCAGTAGGAGGTGGGAGGAAGACAAGATGCTGCTCTGTGTGTCTGGGAATTTGACGGTTTGAACAGACACTGTCTAATGTCCACAGATCGTACAGGAAGCAGCAGTTCGCAGTGTCCTCAAGAATGTGCAGCTTTCTGTGGGGAAAGGTAGATGTGTCACCTGGAGGAGCACCCGAGCAAAAATGGCAAAAATGGTCAAGATAGTGTTCTGAAACAAACTCATTGTGAAAAAAAAGTTGTCCTATGATTCCACCAGTGATTGTCAGGATTGGACTTTGGTGAGCTTTGTGGGTCCCTTCCAACTTAGGATATTCTATGATTCTGGAATTGTTATAACATTGAGAAATTACTACTTTTAATTAAAGCTTTTTCTAAAACAATCAGATAAGCAAACAGAAACCCCAAAAGGCAAACCATAGTCTGAGTCATATATATGATATGGAAAATTTCAGCCCAAACTCTTACAATCTGGTGAAGGTGGCAGCAGCTGAAGACCTTGTGGGAAGCAATGGCCATGCAGTTGGGCAGTGAACCTTGAGTCACCTATAATTAGGCAAGGAAATGAGCGTACCGGAAACTATACAAACAAGTTAATAATAGCTGCTTCGTGTTCACCACTCTCCATCTGGCAGTTTGGGCTGGACCATCCTTGGGGTTGTGCTGAGGATGCTCTGGCACAATGACTGGCCTCGCTTTGGCCCACTTGTCCTGGGAAGGGATCTGGGCTTTGCCTGGTAGCAGGGGGCTTCGTTTGTGCAGGAGATTTGCAGGTACCTGCTGGCCCATATCACAGTGGGCAGAGCTCAGCTTCCTTGGCTGTAAAGGGCAGCAGAGACCTCCAGTACTGGTGGGTGCCCTCAGTGTTAGTACACCATACTCAGGGAAAACGGCTCATGCCTGTGCTTTGCAGCAGTGCGTCCGTCACCTCGTTACTGAAGTGTCTGGGAGATGTGGCCTTAAGCAGGAGTCCTGGAAAAAGGGCTGTTAGGACAAATCCTGGAGGTTTAGGTTCAGACAGCCACTGCAGAGTATTGGAGCACTGTCTTTCCCGTGAATATCCACTTCTAGAAAAAACTACAAAGCTCCCTAGTCTTTGTCCTGCTTAGTTGTAATTCTCTGGTTTTGGCTACCGTTTCAATTTCTTACTGAAAAGAAAGCAAATTTCCCAGTCTGATCTACAAAAGGAAGCTATTTTCATAGATGCATGTTATATGGGCAAATCTTCTAAAATAAAAGCATTTAAGAATTAGTTTGAAATCATGCTGTGTGTGGTGTCAGGTTTCTCTCCATGGGGAGTTCACACAGCACAGCCTCCTATTTAGCATACTGTCAGTTGTATCACCCTATAGCTTCCAGGATGTTTTCTGAGGTATTTAGATTTATTTCAATGTTTACGATGTATTTGTTGTTCATTAAACATATTTACCCAGGCTAACCCAACACGAAAGAAATTATCTTGTTTACAGTGGAACTTTGACAAAAATCATGCAGGAAAGATAGACAAACACACATAAACTTGGATTGCTGAGTGGAACATTGATTTGCTGCCACTTCCAATTTTTCTCATTAGAACTTATTTTATTTGAACATAACTCAGTACCCCGTGTAAATGTGAAGTTGTTAATCTTATTACTATACAGAAAACAAATTAATTATTATGCATGATATTGGAAATGGGTTGTTAGGTTGGCATTGGGAAAATTAGAAAAATACACTCATTACTTCAAATGGTATCTGATATACATGTACAACTCTGTTTTTAAAATCGTTTGCAATATTCAGATAGCAAATATAGAAAGTAGAAAAATCCTTTTTTTTCTGTGTGGTTTTAAAATTTCAGGCCTCCATCCTGAAGGTTGGATTAAAGACTGCAGTATACAGTTAGACTTTTATATTTTAAAACGCTGGTATTGAACCGGAGAAAATGAAGTTGTTAGATTGAATTTCATCCAGCTGCAAAGCAGGATTCACCATGTTCATATAATTAATTAGTATGAGAGCTGGGTGGCTTACCTGTACAGGACAAGGATCTGTATTTCAGGTCTGCTATCTCACCATGACTGCTTCTTAAGAACGCTTGGATGGGTGGAGAAAGCCTGCTAGTGGTTTTCTTCTGGAAAAAAACCCAACCCACAATATTAGGAGCAGGAGAAGGAGTGTGTTTGTGTGCTGTCTTTATTGGCGAAGCTTGCACGGCTGCCAGAGTGCTGGGAAGCCAGGCTGTGGCCAAGACCTCTGGTTCCTGTGGTACTGCTGACCCTTGACAGTGTGGATTTGAGAAGGGTTGGGAGGAAAGTGGGCAAAGCTGTCCCGCTCGCATTCCGTTTCTCTGGAGCGCATAATACCCTTGCTTGCTGTTTGGGCATGTATAGTGCACAAGGGGAGTCTGCTCCCCTCACCTTGAGACAGGCAGTGCCAGTCTGGAGGCTGACTGGTGCAGGGGACAGGCAGACGCAGGCTAGGCTTGCTCTGTCCTCTAGGATGCCTGTGCCCCTTCCTCAAGTCCTTAGCCATGGCAGTCATTGGAACTCCTGCCATGCCTAAGTGTCACTCCTGCAGATAAGGCAGTGGAAAGAACCCTCAGCAGTCAGAACTGTCCAGTCACCAGTCACAGGATTTCAGTGTAGTCAGTTTTTCCTTTTAACATGGAGCCCCCTTACTTGCTGTGAGCTTTGCATGCCCAGAAGCTGCCACTTGAATCTTTTCCTCTGCAGTCCTGCCAATGTGAAATGCCTTGCTCTCTCCATAGAGAGCTGGCAGCCTGAGGAGCCTCACGGGAACCAAAGCGGCAGGGCTTCCAGCAAAAAGTGTGTCACAATTTGAGACAAAATGGTGAAGTTACAGCAGTGGAGGGTTTCTGATCTTTGCCTTGCTCATCATCTAGTTCATCCTGGAGTCTTTTTGCCCCAGTCATATAGACCTGGCAGATCTTAGCACACATATAACCCTGCCCTCCACCCCAAATGCCCACCAACACCCTCTCCCATGCCAGAGCCTATTTTTCCAGACGAAATCAATTTTTTTTCTTTTAATGTCCCTCACTGTCCCTTCAGTACAACCATGCTTCCTTTCTCAGGCTGAGACAGACCTACTTTTGAAGAGTACCACTGTGGTAGCTTGCCTATTGTCCTCTCTGCTGGACCAGACAGTGAGACAGAGAGATGGGAAAGCACCCATTAATCACCCATGCCAAGCTGCTCTGCACAGACCCAGCCGGGCTCACAGCCCTCCTGACCAGACCAGAACATCTTCCTTCACCGCGGTGACAAGTTCCACCTGTCCCGTGGTGTGGGTGCAGTTGGACTGTGGTTTCCGTGTGTGATTTCTTTGGAAACTCCTAGAGGCAGGGAGAGAAAGAGAGAAAGGCAGCCCTATCAAAAAGCAACATCTTTGTCACAACTGGAATTTCCAGAGGGGTCTTCCAGCTGGGCAACTGGCGCTGTCCTTCGGGAAACAAATGTTTAATGACATCCCGTGTGCCTTGCTGCAAAACTTCTGAAAAACTCCCCCCCCAAATTGGTCGCAATACTCAAAATAATGCATACCCCACAGGGCAAGAAATAGACACAAAACTAAAATAGCAGCACTAATGAGTGAAGTAAATATCAGAGCAGAGCTGTAAAAGCAGTGAGGAAATTCCCCTAAAGAATGTTTTGTTCCGCTTTAGTGACACTAAATACGAGGGTTTATCTTCACAGTGTCTCTTATGCTGTGAGGCTGCCATGAGCCATGCAGAGAGGAACACACCTGGGCGTTTTTCGGACGTTGTTTCATCCTTGGAGCCACAGTTCAAACAAGTCTCTGAGACAGAAAGAGAGGTGGTGGAATTGGCTATTTTCTTCCGGTTTGAGCAGCTGAGTGGGCAATGGTACAGCACTCTCCAGGGAGCATTGTGAAATCATAAAACAGTTTCGGTCGAGAGTGACCTTAAGAACCATCCAGTTCTACCTCAGGCGGGGACACCTTCCACTAGACCAGGCTGCTCCAAGCCCCATCCAACAAGGCCTTGAAAACTTTGAGGGATGGGGCAATCACAGCTTCTCAGGGCACCCTCTGCCAGGGCCTCACCATCTGCACAGGGAACAGTTTCTCCCTTATATCCCATCTAACCCTTCCCTCCGGCAGTGGGAAGCCATTCCCACTTGTCCTGTTATATCACACCCTTGTCTAAAGTGCCTCTCCAGATCTGCTCAGTATTCTTTCCTGCAGAACATATCATGAAACAAATGGCTTTTCATGGTAGTTATAGCTATATATTGAGCAAACAGGGTAAGCATTATAAAACCACTCTTTTTTAATTTTCTTATTGATTTCAAAATTTGCCTAAAAAAAGGTTTCAATTACAAGACAACATTTTTATATTTCACACTTGGTAATTTTCATAGAGCTGTATAATTGGAGGTAAGCAGAATCTGGAGTTAATGAAATAGATTTCTGCATTGTTCCTAAAGTCCCCAGCTAATGACCATTTACAGTGTGATGAGAGAGAGCTGCTCCAAACACAGCCCCCACCCCCGCAGAATCAGACTGAATGCAAATAAAGAAAGAGAAATTACACCAAAAATACCTGAGGAGAGGAGAAAAACAATCTTGTGTGGTAATTATTCTCAAAGGAATGCAAGAAGTGAAAACAGCCTGACCTGTTGCAGTGTGTAGCAGGACCAGTAAGAGTGACTCGCACCTTGCACACCCTGCATCTATCATCGTCTGGCGGGGCCTTTGTGGGACGAATTCCATGGGGAAATTCAATGTGTAATTCCATGCACATGTCGTTCCCATGCTCGCGTGTGTGGTGTGGGGGAGCAGCCACTTCGTGTACCACTGGAGGGGTGGAGCTCCCAGTTTTGCAAGCAACGATGGTGAAGGGACGAGAGATGCCAGGACAGAGTAGGATTTGGGTCCTCTAGGAGCTGTTGCTGCCACTTTGAACATTCTCCATGGCTCAGTGGATTCAAATAGCACCCAGAAGCATTTCCAGGGGAAGAAAGTGGTTTGTTTTATTGCATGGCAATGTGTGAGATGCTAATGGCTTTCAAACAGGTGAGAGAAATGCTACAGAAGTAAAAAGGGGGAGTTAATTCTTGACGCGAAAAGGCAAGAGACCTTCCCCAACGTTTAAAGTAGAATCACTGATAAAGTACAAAGAACAAATGCCTATTTTCCTTCATTTTTAAATTTTTTTATTGGGTAACAGATCTTTTTCTGAGCCTGGTGATAAACAGAGCAGTGCCCCGCAAGCGGTGCTGTGCAACAGAACAACCTGACGGGCAAGCAGCAGATTTCAACAGGGGTGGGAGACGGCCAGCAAGGAGGAGGGGTCTGGCCTAGACTGTGAGTATCCTGGCAGAATGCAAAACAGAAGAATTGGTCCCCAGAAACGTGCTGGTGCTGAGCAGAGGTGGTGTCGCTGTGGAAAAGGTTGCCAGGCTAGCACTGAGTAGACATTGCGGAGTCACCCCAACAATGATGCAATTCACAGGGCCTGCCCCACTGCCATGATTTGGCCATTTCCCCTTTGTCAGAGACCATTCCAGCTGGGTCTGAGGATCGTGTAGTGTTGGAAAGCCTGAGCATCACAACCAGAATATGTGACCTCTGTGCATGCCTGTGCATTTTCTCCTTCCCGGCATCTGAGTGAGCCCGGCTGCAGGTGCTGTGTGGGAAATCCCCCGGCTGCCTCTGTGAGCTGCTCTGCCACAGCCCTGCACAACAGGTTGCTGATGTCAGACATCCCTTCCCAGGCATCCCTGCACCACCTCTCTGGTTCTGGTCCCCAGCCACATGGTCTCATACTGTCCCTTCCAGGCACATGCCCCTTCCAGCAGGATCTGTGCTTGTGGGCCAGTTCAAGGAGCTATTGCACAGGACAGCCTTCTGTCTAGGGGACATTTGATTGTCCACAGTAGTGAGATGAACATCCTGGTTGCTTCTGGTCCACATTATGAAAATCTAGCAAAATGCTGTAAGGAAGTCTTTTCTGCCTCAGTTCCTTATCACAAAACCCATTTTAGTGATGAGTCCAGCACCCCAGGGCGTGCATCCCCCCATGCGGCCCAAACTGTCCCCAGACCATGTGTCTGGTGGGGTTTCTACGCAGGGCTGTTGTGAATGAGAAACTTCCTGGGCTGCAGCAGTCTGCCCTGGGGGTTGAAAATGTAAAAACATTTCCATCCCTCTTTCGCGCGCTTCTTCTTTGAATATCTGCTATGGACATCCAGCAGTTGATGCACAGAGGCCCTGGTGACTAGCATGATCAAATGCATATTTACATGTTCTTGCATCTATGGGCACAGTTCCTAAAACCATGGATGGAAACCTTTCTTCAAGCCACTGAAAGGTCATGGTTAAAACACCTATCTAAAGCGACTGATATGAGGTTTGCAGTAAATACTCAAGTGGAAATTTGATACCTCTTTGGAAGCAAAATATGTTAGGATGAAAAATCCTTTGGCAGCTGGGATTTACACTGGCATCTATTTGTGTGTGGCAGCATGTCAACGAAGAGATGTGCTTGCTTCACAATCACCCTCTGGTTAACTAAGGGGGATCAGGAGAATATTGCACTGTGATTCTATAGGCATTAAACACCCGATCTGGAAAAATTCTGGACCGTGTTGGACTCTGATGCTACCCAGTTTCTGATCGTCTCCATTTATTTGATTAGAGTTTATTATGTGTTCGAAGGCTGTGACCCACCATCCCTTTTTTACAACCAGTAGAGTGGTATCAGTTTAATAACAGGAAATTTAATCCAGGAAAGGTAACAGCTAAAACACTGAGGATGTCTGCTTTTGAGCCCCAAGAAAGCCTTAGATTCTTTAACATTGTGTCTTCTGCTTGCACTTTCTGAATACTTTTATGTCTAGCAATGGGCCCACTTAACACACTGTATTTTCTTCTTGGTGGGCAATTTTTGGAAGCTGACTATTCAATGATTCAAATTCCTGCCTTCCAAGCTACCTCTTGTCCCAGCAATTCTCAAAAGCAAAGGAATCAGTTTGACCTTTTTCCGCGTTTTAATAGCAGCAAACACAGAAGTTACAGCACAGGATGAACTTGAGGTGAAATTTCTGTTTTTAAATTTCTCTAGAGAGACTGGAAAAGCAAGCATTGTGCAGCGGAGATGGCTATTTCCAGCTAGAGACCCCGTACAAAAAACCAAACCCAGCTAATTCTTGGTTTGTTTACTTTGCAACACAGCCACAACGGGCCCCTCCTCTTAAAACGTCCACGGGAGGATGCATTTAGACTGTGGGAAGCCAGGCTTACAACTAAGCAAGCTGTTTCGCCGATCACAGCAGCCCATAGGCAGAATCTCTGTTGTGCTTGGTGCGGAAGTGAGGTGACAACCTGCCCCTGCGGGCATCTCCCTTGCCAGGCACCCAGGGCCGTTGCCAAAGTCCGAGCGCGGTGACAAACGGTGGACTTCAAGGGAGCTATTTCAGGAGGTCCCCGACATACAGCTGCGAAGGTTCAATTCCTGCTCTGTGCTCTGCCCAGACCTCTGCAGTCCCTAGGCACTCCATGGCACCTTCTGTCTAGCGAAGGGATCAGCAACTTGGCCCTTCTCCCCCGTGCCCCTGGCCCGGCTGCTCTGTAACCGCAGACACCTCAGAGCGCCTCAGGGCATCTCTTTCCTCCGCTGTGCATTCTGGTCACACAAGTGGCCCGCATCCCACCTCTACCTCTGCATCCGCGAAACATTTCTGCCTGAAGAGCTGCCGGGGTGCCCCACGGGCCGCGGGGCTCCAGCGCTGCTGCGGACGGTGCCCTGTGTCACGCTCTCGCCCCGCGTTTGAGCGAGCGGCCATTATGCAGAGGCCGGGGAAGCCCGAGCTGCTTGGCCCTGTGATGGCCCGAGCATCCTGCTGCGCTCCCGGGAGGCCAGGCCCTAGCTCTACAACATCACTGCAGTAATATCAGAGGATACGGTGGGGTTTCTCACAGAGCTCTCAGGAAGAGGTAGAAGCCAGCGTCTGGGGTGGCTTGGCCTCCCTTGGATCTTGGCTCATTTTCAGCTGTGTCTGTAAGCATTTGACCAGGCAGGCGGTTCTGCAAAGTTGACTTTTTAAACCGTGTCTTTTTAACTATCAAAGTAACCACACTCGAGATCAGTGAAAGTGACTGAGAGAGGAGACCAAAGTGTTTGTTGCAGCCCTGACACCTTCCACACTAGGCTGACGAAATAGGTTTGGGCTATTCATGCTGTGATAAAACAGGTTAGCCTTCTGCTTCGACACAGGTTTACATCCAAAACCAGACAGGCCCCAGTCAGTACGGCTGCAGACTGGAAAAAAAAGTCCTAGGGGCCAGCAAGGGGAGCAACCCTCCCGGTGCCAGACAGAAAAGCTCTGTGCAGGTCTTTTAGAAAAGCGTTTCACCCAGTCATGGTGCTGGCAGTGACTTTCTCTGCGGAATACACCAGAGAAAGACCCCTGGGAATACACTGACAAGGACGCCTGGCAACTGGCAGCGCATCTGAGGCAGAAGTTGGTTGTAGGTGAGGGGAAAGAAACATAGTTACGAATATTGGCTGAAAAAGAGAAGTCTCTCAGCATTTCCTGCCCTCCTCTCATGCTCTCAAAAATAAAACCTGCTGGTTTTGTCAGCTGCGCCACCTCAGCCCTGGCTTCTCTCTGTACTGACTAGACAGGGCAGGGGGATTGAGTGCTGACAGGATGGTCAGCATCTCCCCATGTTCGTCTCTAGCTGCGAGATCATCGTCTGGGGGGACAGCGCACTTCCTCCGTGTGGATCAGTGCTGACGGGATGCCTCCAATCCCCGCTCTCCTCTTTCAAACCTCTTTTTTCTGATAGCTTTCCGTGCACAGCTCTCTAAAGATCACTGAGGATATTAGAGTATGCTACCTAAGTGCTCTCAACTTTACAGGACTGCCCACCTAACACCTTTTAAATTGCTTCAGGGTAATTAGCATCCCCATCTCAGAGCTGACTTTTTTCTCTGGTAACACACTGGGCCAGGATCGCTGATAGATCTCCTCTGCTTTGAATTTAAAACGACAGACACCGGAGGAAAAAGAGTCTGTAGTGCTGCAGAGGAACACCGGATATTTCCAAATCAGTAACACCCTGCGCCGCACCTTCCCTCCCCCCAGCCCCCAGCCCTGCCCCAATGCTGCCAAACCGTATTGAATTGGTAGAATCTGTAGCAGCGCTCCCCCTCTCCCGTGTTTGATGTCGATGTGTTTTACAGAAATATGAGAAAATGCAGATAACTGTAAAGGTGGTGCAGGTCTTCGAATGTCGCCTGCAACCCTGAGCCCCTCCAACCCCCTCAAATACGGGGAGAGGAGACAGCCATAGGAGCAGCGCAGGCCAGTACCTGGGGAAGCGAGGCACTCTGCTCCGGCCGCTCCAGGTGTGTTGGGTGACAGGTGTTAGGCCAAGCCCCTCGCAGTCTCGGGCGTTGCAGGACGAATGTGAGCGTTGTAGGGTGGGAGGGCAACCCTTCACGTCCTAACGCTATGCATCAGATACAAAAGGACAAAAGGTTGGCCCGGGTTCGTGATCTCCTCTCTTCAGTGAGGGCAGGTAACAACTGTCCTTGGAAAACTCCAAACCCAGATTTCTGCTGAGCCACGTTTCTTTTCTCTTCGCTGTCGTTTTACCCTTCCATGTGCAGAAAGCACAATATCACTCCAAAGCGTGGTCCAGGACACGCCAGGATCGGGGGCCCTCGGCTGCGGCCGCAGCGTCGCGGTGGTCCGGCCCCGAGACCCCCTTCCCCGGGGATTTCTGCCATGGCAGGTGTCTGTGCCACCTCAGATGCTGCTCTGCTGAGAACGAAGACATTTTCCAGGAACCGTCCTGGGGGGAATCCCGGCAGCCCCCGGCTCTGCCGGCTCCCGACGCACTGCCCCTGCGTGGAGACAGCAGCGGCTTCTTCTAGGCGTCCGTGAGGCGCCGGTTCTCGCACCGGGCCTTAAATCCCACCCCTGGTCACGGCACCGCGGGGGTCGGTGCTAGGGCGCGATGGAGTCCCGCCGCCGCGCCCCGGGGGACACAGAGTGGAGAGCAGAGCGGGTCCCAGCCGTCCTCCGCTGGCAGGGGGCGAGGAGGGCCGCTCCCCGCCGGAGTCCCTGCGTTGTTTTCGTTAGCGCGGCAACGGGGAAGGTCGAGGGGGAGCGGGGGAGTCCGCGCGGTCCCGGCACGCGGAACCATGGCCGGGGACGGCTCCCTCTCCCCCACCCCGCAGAGCTGTGCACCCCGCAGAGCTGCTCACCCCGCGGGTCTCCGCGGGTCAGAGCCCGCACGGCTCCGCAGCCACAGCCGCCCTGGCACACGCGTGGGGCCTGGCCGGCCCCCGCCCGGCCCCGCCGCCGCCTCCCCATGCTCTCTCTCAGGCCGGGTCGAGCGGCGGGAGGGGAGGCGGGGGCTCCGCGGCCTGATTTTAGGACAACGAAGTGGTTTTCGTTCCTTTCCCTGCGTGAGGTCAGAGGAGCGCTCCCGGGCTGCTCGCGTTGCCGAGGCCAGGTCGGCCGGGAAAGGCGACGGGAGGCGAGCGCCTGGAGGGACGAGACGGGACTAGGGGTCTGCCGTGCATTTGCGCCGCTTCTGTGGGGGCACCTCCCCCAGGGAAGAACCCTCTGACCGGGAGCAGCGGGTGGCGCGGCAGGTCGCGTTTCAGGGAGAGCCGGCGGAAAGCTCCGGCGCGGCTATTTCTTTGTAAGAAAATGAGAGCGGAGAGGTTGGTGGGAAGGGAAGCAAAAGGGAGAGAGGCCACAGTCGGCCTCGGTTTCGGAGCTGGGCGGCCGGGGGTCCTGTAGGGCCGGGCCGGGCCCAGCCGCGGAACCCCACGAGGCCACCGGTCTCAGGATGCGACTGCGTTGAAGGCGGAAGGCTGACCGGGAGGGCAAAGATAGAGTTTGGAAGCAGACTTGTGTCCAGTGTCAGCTCCCAGTGAGGGCCGGCGTGGCGGGGGTGGCGACACTGTGCCTGGAGAGGCAGCCGGGAGAGAGCCCCTTCGCCGGCCTCGCGTCTCTATATCGGGCACATCCCCCGCCCCGGCAGCACCCGGCCCGAGCGGGGCTCCCCGGGCCGCTCCGCTCACGGCCAGCGGCGGTGTCCTCCACTCTCAAACCCCGCTGCCCCTTGCTCGATATCACGGCGCGGCGGCGGCCATGGGGCAGAGGGGGAAGCTCAGGCAGGGGAGCAGAGCAGAGGCCACCTGCGACCACGTCAGCGGATCGGTTCCCCGTCTCGGCGGGTTCCGTGGGAGAGGGGCCTCGGGCCGTGAAGATGCGCGGGTGCGTGGCTGCAGGCGCCGGTGGGCGCGGGGAGCCGGACCGCCCGCCGGGCTCGGAGGCGAAATTTGTTTTGGCCTTTGGGAAGGGCCGTTATTTCCCTCTTCCCCTCGCAGTCGTTTTGCTGAAAAATAAACCAATAAACCTGGGAGCGGTCGAAGTGGTGATTTTTTCCCTATCCCTCTCCCCACCCTCACTCGCGGCTGTGGGTCTGCATCCGCCACGTGAATGGGAGGTACTGGGGGAGGAAGCCAGGGTGAAGCCCCCCGGGCCGGGAAAATCCTGCTCAGGCCCCCCGCGCCTCCACTGGGCCGCTGTTCGCCGGTCCGCGCCGCAGTCCAGGGGCTGTCCCTCGTCGAGGGGCGCGGGATAGGAAAGGGCAGGGCAGGCCCGGAGGGATGCGGGCGCGGGGGTCTCTCCGCCACCCCCCAGGCGTCCGCAGGCGGCTCCCTGTCCCGCCCCTGCGGCGGCATGGCCCGGCGGGGAGCGCGGCCCCGGGGGCGGCAGCGTCACTCCCGGCCCGGGAAGAGGAAGTCGGTCTGCTGAAAAGTTGGTGACAGGTTGGGGCAGCCGAGGCAGAGCGGGCAGGTGCCGCTGCCGCTGCCGGGGCGGCGGAGCGCTCGGGGGGCAGCCGGCTGCGAGCAAACTTTGATTCCTGCTACAGCACATGTCAGAGTTTTCCTGGGTTTTGGCTGCGTCTGGGGACATCTTGTGATGTTTTAGAGAACAGGACATGATCTCACATGGCGAGGAGCTCTTTAGTTTCTTAATCATTTCACGGTTCCTTCAGAGGCTTTTTTCCACCTAAAACGTTTAGTTTCAGCTCAGTGATCAGCTGCAAAAGCTCGGCGGGGAGCGGAAGAGTTGAATTATTCCAACCTGAGAGAGCCCCTCACAAAAAAAAAAAAAAGGAAAGGGAAAAAAGAGAGAAAATAAAGAAGAAAAAAAAAGAAAAGAAAGAAGAGAAAAGAGAAGAGAAGGGAAGAGAAGAGAAGAAAAGAAAAAAAACGAGAAAGGAGGAAAAGAAAAACGGAAAATACAAGAAAAGAGAAAAGAACACAAAACAATAAAAGGAAAAGGTGAAAAAAAAAAAGAGGGAAAAGGAAGAGGTTGCAATACGACTTGGAAACTTTTTCTTTCCTCCGTTTCCCCAAGTCCTGAAGAGCCGGAATGGAGCTGGAGAAAACCTACGCGACACCCCGAGCCGGCCGCACAGGTGGGACTCGGGCCAGGGGCCGCGGGGAGCCCGGTGGCTCCGCGGACAAGGGGGGCGCCGACGTGAGCGGGGACGCGATGCAGAACCGGGCGGGGTGGCACCAACTCCCCGCGAGGCCGTCGGGGCGGCGCGGCGGGCTGCGAGACCTCCGAATTCCGTGGAGTGGCCGCCCTGGTGTCCGTTTGCCCCGCAGCTGGGGCCAGGCGGGCAATAGGACAGGGACCGGGGATTGGCGAGAGGCTGTGGGAGCCCCGTCACGGCGTCCCTGCGGGTAGCGCGGCGGCGGCGCGGGCGGTGTAGGGCGCGGAGGCGGCCTGGCGGCTCGGTGGCGGAATGCAATTTCGAAGCGATCGATGGGGCCTTTTATTAGTTAAATCGCCTGAATAATCGTTTAATCGATAAAGCATTTCATGGCGCGGCGGAGGCGGCCGGGAGCGGGGGTGGCCGCAGGGGCAGCAGCACCGACAGCGCTGCCTGGGCTGGGCAGGATGACGAGGACGGGCCGGGGGCCCCGGGACAGGGCGCTCCAAAGCCGATGCCGCCTCTGGCCCCTGTGGAGCGTTGGGCCGAGGGGTCTTCACCTCAGTACCGGGTGAGCAAGAAGAAGGAGAAGGAGAAGGAGAACGGGGGGGTCAATGGCAAGGGTGGAGGCCGGCCAAGATGTGAGGCGGCCCTGCCTGCCCGCTCGTTCCCTTCGCGCAGGACGGCGCTGCAACCCTGGGCCCAGCCTGCCCGCCATCCCCGACGGCTGCCCCGAGCCGAGGTGCCGAGCTGCAGCAGGGGGCGGCTCTCCCGACGGACCCCGGCTCGGCTGCGGGGCTGCGCAGGGATCGCCCCTCGCCTTTCTCCGGCCGGACTCCGCGTGTCGACTCTGCGGTGGCGGCTCCGCCGCGCCCGGCAGTTTCGACTTCAACGAAAATTCGGCCCGCGCCCACCCGTCCGCAGCGGACGCCGGCCCCGCGCTGCCGAAAGGGTGGCCGGGACACAGCCCCGCTGCCGCCGAGACCTGAGGGGTTCAGCAGGGTCGGAGAGTCTCGCCCCAGGACGGCGGGTTAAGCTCTCCCGCACCCCCGTCACGCCAAAGATCCCCGTGGGGTGACATCGCGGCGGCGGGGCCGAGGGCGAGGACGTCGATTCAGCGGGGCTCTGCCAGGCCGCCAGGGTCAACTGCGGGGGGGCTGTGTGAGGCGAGAGAGACTATCCGGGCCTCCTCGCCGAGTCAGGGGTCTCGGCCGGGGCAGCACCGCCGGGGGGGCAGGATCCGCGGGCGCGGCGGCCTGAGTGGAAACCCGCCGCCGCTTGAGGCGGCGGCCGCCAAGTCCCGGCGCGACCGCAGGCAGCGTGAGCAGGCGGACACCCTCCCTGACCGCAGCCGCGGTCCGCGCCCCTCCGCGCCCGCACGCACGGCCCGGGTTCCCAGGGACGCCGGGGACCCACGGTCCCCACACGCGCCATCCGGGCGTCGGGGAGGCCAACGGGCACGGGGAGCTGCGTCGGGCCGCCGGCTGACACACGCCCACAGCACGGGCCGTCCGGCCGTCGGGGGTCCTGCGGCCCCGGCCCCGGGGGCCTCCAGCCCCGCCGGGGACCCACCCACGCACTCGGTCACGAGTGGCTGAGCCCCCGGACCCACACGCGGGGGGGGTGAGGCCACGCCCCCGGCTCTTTATTGGCCC